>BLSH010317949.1:239008-264885 GCA_018402905.1 Glandirana rugosa | reverse complement strand
CCATAAAACCTTAGAAAAATCAGTCTTGAGATATTTCTTTGCCCAGTCTTGACGTTTCAGCATGTGTGTCTTGTTCAGTGGTGGTCGTTTTTCAGCCTTTCTTACCTTGGCCATGTCTCTGAGTATTGCACACCTTGTGCTTTTGGGCACTCCAGTGATGTTGCAGCTCTGAAATACGGCAAAACTGGTGGCAAGTGGCATCTTGGCAGCTGTACGCTTGACTTTTCTCAGTTCACGGGCAGTTATTTTGCGCCTTGGTTTTTCCACACGCTTCTTGCGACCCTGTTGGCTATTTTGAATGAAACGCTTGATTGTTCGATGATCACGCTTCAGAAGCTTGGCAATTTTAAGAGTGCTGCATCCCTCTGCAAGATATCTCACTATTTTTGACTTTTCAGAGCCTGTCAAGTCCTTCTTTTGACCCATTTTGCCAAAGGAAAGGAAGTTGCCTAATAATTATGCACACCTGATATAGGGTGTTGATGTCACTAAACAACACCCCTTCTCATTACTGAGATGCACATCACCTAATATGCTTAATTGGTAGTAGGCTTTCGAGCCTATACAGCTTGGAGTAAGACAACATGCATAAAGAGGATGATGTGGTCAAAATACTCATTTGCCTAATAATTCTGCACACAGTGTATATTGCATTTAAATTTACTAGGAAAAAAATAAAGATATTGAATTTAAAGTTGACCTGAAATCATAATGTGATCACTTGTACTGTATAATGTATTTTGTAACTGCAGATTGTACGTTGCCTAAGCAATATCCTTACAAATTTCGTTTTTGCCTTAAATTCTTGCTGAAATATAGTAGCACAGTTCCTATGTCTGTGCTTTAAACTTCATAGCTGTGCATGTGTAGTATGAGATCATCTAAGGCATTGCTGCCTCTGACTGCTAGTCATTACAGTAATGTAAACATTATTGCCTTTTTCAACATATTTCAATGTGCAAACATTCGATTATCATTCAAACATTGCCAACCGATACAAAAAAAACTAAGAAAAATTGCCTCTTTATTCATTTATTCACAAATAATATCAAGAGATGATCTACTGTGGAAAAAGTAAGTATACCCCCGGCCTCAGAAGATTGACACCATAATATACCTTAAATTTGGGTGTACCATGGTTAGCTCTTAATGACTGCAAGCTGGCTAAGTCCTGTAGCAGCAAAGTAACCCTAAACCAGGGGTCCCCAAACTATGGCCCTCCAGTTGTTCAGGAACTACAATTCCCATCATGCCTAGTCATGTCGGTGAATGTCTGAGTTTTACAATGCCTCATGGGATGTGCAGTTCCGCAACAGCTGGAGGGCCGTAGTTTGAGGATGCCTGCCCTAAACCATAAAAATTTCACCACCATGCTTCACGGTTCATGAGTTTTTTCTTCTAAAATGCTGTCTTTGGTTTTATATTATTTTGCAACAATCGTTTCCCTCTATACGCCATACTCTTTAAGTTTCCTTAAAGTAGCCTTTGTGGTACCTGTAATGCTTGTGTAGTGTGTTTTCCTTTCCCAGATAGCAAGGATAACTTCCCACAAATTTGTGGCAATGTTGAATTGTAAGTTAACTTTCTGCACATTTTTACTGACAAATTGTACACTTGCAGAGCACTTGAAGCACACGTTTTAATTGCCACTTTTGCAATTTGTAGCAAATTTGCATTGCAAGCCTCTAGCAAGAGCAACGTTACAGTGGTGAGTCTACAGCAAGAGCTCTGCAAGTGTGGTGTGGTGGGATGACTATTGCACAACATAACTGAACCAAAACTTGCAGCAGACTTGCAGAATGTTTGCAAAGAAAGTTGATCTGGAGTCATGTAATGCGGACTTTCTGCAATTGTGAAACAAACTTGTGAAGCCTGGCAAGTCTAATAATAGCTTAGCACGTCATTTTCAAACTTGCAGCTCAATTCCTTTCTATCTGGGTTCTAGTGCTGCTTAAAAATGTTATGCAGGCACAGTTTGCTCCAGTAAATACATTTCTATGGACATCTCCTATGAATAGTTGAGTTCCAGGAGGAGGAAAGAAGCACCTAAAAGTGATTGCTTAGTGTTTTTATTTAATTCAAAGTTTGAAATTCTGTATAACTTTGGCAATGTAGCTGTAATAGGAGTCTATTGCTGGACTTTGACATATGGTTATACTGGGGCGGTAAGAGAGTACTTGGTGCAATGTCATGGTGTTGAGCATGTTCATTTTGCACAGAAATAGCAAAAGATACTGTCAAGTTAGATCAATGAAACTAACAATCATTGCTCTCTGTGTAAAATAAATAGTAATTATTAGGCTGAATGCTAGCTACTTTTGGCTAAAAGATTCTGTGAACAGAAGCACTGATAGACACATATGAGAAAATCAGATTTTTAAAGAATACTATTAGGTCACAAACAAATTCAAATTGCAATGTTTTAAGGCTGCTAATGACTGCCTTTTGGTGCACCTATTTCTTGGCAGGAGGTTCAACCTATGTATTAAAAAGCCAAGTTCCCCACCATAGCCAGTGGAGACAGACCTAATAACCTAAAAAATTGCAATATATTTTACAATAGCGCAATGATGATTTATTTCATATGAATTTCCATGTGTGTGTATATCCGTTACAGTGCAAAATAACTAAGGCCAGGATCAATACCATGTCACATGCTATACAAATAAAATCAAATGTACATTACATCTGCAAATTCCCTTTGTAGGCATGTTTTATAGCCTGAATTCTAAATGGTTTTTTTAATGATCTTTGGAAGTAATGGAGTAATTTACTTCATTCTTACCCTGGCCATCCCATATCATAATCAACTGAAGTAAATAAAGGGGGGATTTACTAAAACTGGAGCATGCATAATCTGGCACAGTTCTGCACTGAAACCAATCAGCTTCCAGGTTTTTTGTAAACAATTGATTGAACACACTGAAGTTAGATGCTAATTGGCTACCATACACAGCTGCAACAGATTTTGAGTACTCCAGTTTTGGAAAATCTCCCCCACAAGCACAATGACAGGGTTGTACTCAAATACAATCACACAATTAGTAATTCTATTATAATTTTATACATGTGTCTATCATCTTAATTTTCTGTCAAGAGAAAAATATGGGACTGGCAAAGCAGGCCTCCTCATTATAATGCTATGTGCCTGCCTAGTTTTCTATACTATTAATTCAGTGAACTGGAACAAGCAGGCAGTAATGGAAGGTCAAGTTAAGTTAGAATTTTTTACCACTATACTTGTTATGAATCAATGATTTAAAAAGTATTGAAGCCATTGCATCAGCATGACAGCCAGGTCAGCAATCACATCCTGCCTATTTCTCTTGGGAAAGGTTACCTTTTAAAAGGGAAAATAGAAGTGATGGCATTATCAGTCTTCAGTCTTTGTGCTTATTTGAAGGACAATGTATTTCGCTTTCTGCATGTATTACTGTCTTAAAAGCAACAAAGATTACCTGATGTATTATACAGTTTTAGCTTGTGTCATCTTTTTTGCACCTCAAACCATTTGCTATAATTATACATTGTGTGAAGTATACTTTACGCCACTCTAGCTAACGTGTACAAAAGTAAGCATTTGTATTTCAAGGCCAATAACTTCTCAGACTCTCCAATAGAACCTTTACTATAAAGTGATATGTTAACTGTTACTCATCATATTAGATGAGTACATTTGTTGGAGTTGATTTACTAAAGCAAATAGGCTGTTCACACTGCAAGGGAAGTTGCGCTTTGCAAGGGCCTTTTCCCCAGAGCTTAATGAATATGGCAAAAGAATACCCAGTCACCTGCAAGGAACATAAAAAAATGCATTTTTGCTCGCAAATGATTGGATGATGAAAGCCAGCAGAGCTTCCCCTTGTTCGCTAAGCTCAAGCGCAATCTCCTTTACAAAGTGAACAGTCTGTTTGCCTTTAGTAAATCAACCCCATTGTGTCTGGGTTGCAAGCCACTAAAAGAGTTAAAATGAATCATGCATGAGTTAATATAGAATAGACTCATTCAAGAACTAGTTACAGCCAGCTCAGTAGATTGTTTGAAAAAAAGATCAGAATGCATTCCTAAAGGCAGAAAACATAAATGGACATTAACATTTATAAGTAATAACTACAATACAGATTGTTGGTCCAGGGAGTGTCGGTTGATTATATTTCCCACTCTTGAGTGTGTTTAACTGTGCTTTATGTGTTCTTTTTCCTCTAGATGGGTTGTGTGTGTGGTGTATTTTTTAATTGGTTAGGTTAGGTGGGCTTGTGTCTTTTGTGCATAAAAATATGAAATGTTTGGTGAATTATGTCTTCTGTCTATCTGTATCCTAGGGGGTACACAAAAACATATAATAGTGTTACAATTCCATCCATTTAGGAGTTTTCTTGCATACTGTGGGGATCATTTACTAAAACTGGAGAATGCAAAATCTGGTGCAGCTGTGCATGGTAACCAATCAGCTTAAAACTTCAGCTTGTTCATTTAAGCTTTGATGAATAAAAAATGGGAGCTGGTTGGTTTCTATGCAGAGCTGCACCCGATTTTGCACTCTCCAGTTTAGTAAATCAATCCGATTGGGAAGGATAGAGTTGATTTGGCAGGTTCAAAAATAACAACATATTTCTATCTTGATAGAAGAGCATACAAGTTAATAGAGAGCTATGTAGCACTCTACTAATGTATTGACCCCAGTGCATTGGTTTGGTGCCTGCAGATTTGAACACATTTTGATATTTCTTTGGGCTAATGTGAGATTTCACAGCCCTGCATGTATAGTGAATAAGGTATGCAGTTGATTCCCCGGGTTGGAGGGTTTTATTGGTCACAGGATACCCTGCTGTAGAAAGGATTTGTGAAACATAATCTTTGTTGCAGAATATATTTAAATCATTGAAATGTAATTGAATACTTATTAACCTTATCCCATGTGCTATTTTGACCATGTGCTTTTGCTCCCATTATTTTTATCAATGTTCTTTTATTTACATCAAACACAGAAAATATTCAGTGCTGACATTTTAACATAAAGCCCTAAAAGAGCAAGGCAGCTAAACACTAAAAGGGAATTCTCCAAAACCTTAAGACGGTAATAAAACACAAAGTGTAGCGCCACTAAAATTCAATTAATATAAACAGTCCATAAATGCCGTACAGTAGGGCCGAAACAACAAATCGATTAATCGACAACTAATCGATTATTAAATTAGTTGTCAACTATTTTCATAATTGATTAATCAGCCAGCCGATTAGTTGGCCTGCATACAGAATGCATTATTTATTTACATATCAGCAAATACATTGCAGCACACATATAGCTCAGTACACCGATCATACATGTCAGAAGACACAGTGCAGCACACATACAGCTCAGTACACAGTCCGTAAATGTCAGTAAGTGCCTGAGAACTTGTGAATGTGTGAGGAGCAATGCCTCATGGGACATGTGGTCCTGGGCAGGAAGTGAGTGGTTCCAACAAGGTAGAAGTTTTTTTTTACCTTGCAATAGGGGCTCTCTATACTATACTTTGCAGCTTGATATTGGGGCACTCTGAAGGCAGGAGGAGCCAAAGCGTTGATTGGGGGACCCCAGAAGAGGAGAATCAGGGCTGCTCTGTGCAAAACCATTACACAGAGCAGGTAAGCATAACATGTTTGTTATTTAAAAAAAAATACTTTAAAGACTGTGTACAGGGAAGATCAGCATCTGAACCCAGAGAAGGTGGAGGCTGATAGACTGGAGGTAATAGAAGACATTACAACTGCATTTAAAGTAATCTTTTACCAGTATTGTGCATTTATATGTAAAATGATCATATCCATGAAAAAAAGTCTCAGCTTTTAATACTACTTTATTATAAAAGATTTTTATCTCCCTTCCACCCTTCATATAGCTTCATGTCTGACTCCTAGGTAAAATGCCCATACATCCTACTTCTGGGTGTATTTATTATTATATATTCTTCTGTCTGTTATTCTCAGAGTGGATAAGAGATTTTGCTCCCTAACCATATAGTTGGATATTTATATTTACCACTGCATAGAGATATTTAAGAATACATTGCCTTTTTTTTAAAACTTTAAACATTCACTAAATACAACACATTTTTTTGTAAGGTTATTATCTGATTAATCGATTAATCGAAACAATAATAGTCCAAATAATCAATTATGAAAATAATCGTTAGTTGCAGCCCTACGGTACAGGTATGACATATATATATATATATATATATATACAGTCAGGTTCATAAATATTGGGACATCAACACAATTCTGATCTTTTTGGCTCTATACACCACCACAATGGATTTGAAATGAAACAAACAAGATGTGGTTTAACTGCAGACTTTAAGCTTTAATTTGAGGGTATTTACATCCAAATCAGGTGAACGGTGTGGGAATTACAACAGTTTGTATATGTGCCTCACACTTTTTAAGGGACCAAAAGTAATGGGACAATTGGCTGCTTGGCTGTTCCATGGCCAGGTGTGTGTTATTCCCTCATTATCCCATTTACAAGGAGCAGATAAAAGGTCCAGAGTTCATTTCAAGTCTGCTATTTGCATTTGGAATCTGTTGCTGTCAACTCTCAATATGAGATCCAAAGAGCTGTCACTATCAGTGAAGCAAGCTATCATTAGGCTGAAAGAAAAACAAAACAAACCCATCATAGAGATAGCAAACACATTAGGTGTGGCCAAATCAACTGTTTGGAACATCCATAACAAGAAAGAAAGCACCGGTGAGCTCAGCAACACCAAAAGACCCGGAAGGCCATGGAAAACAACGTTGGTGGATGACCGAAGAATTCTTTCCCTGGTGAAGAAAACACCCTTCACAACAGTTGGCCAGATCAAGAACACTCTCCAGGAGGTAGGTGTATGTGTGTCAAAGTCAACAATCAAGAGAAGACTTCACCAGAGTGAATACAGAGGGTTCACCACAAGATGTAAACCATTGGTGAGCCTCAAAAACAGGAAGGCCAAATTAGAGTTTGCCAAACAACATCTAAAAAAGCCTTCACAGTTCTGGAACAACATCCTATGGACAGATGAGACCAAGATCAACTTGTACCAGAGTGATGGGAAGAGAAGAGTATGGAGAAGGAAAGGAACTGCTCATGATCCAAAGCATACCACCTCATCAGTGAAGCATGGTGGTGGTAGTGTCATGGCATGAGCATGTATGGCTGCGAATTGAACTGATTCTCTTGTATTTATTGATGATGTGACTGCTGACAAAAGCAGGATGAATTCTGAACTGTTTTTGGCAATATTATCTGCTCATATTCAGCCAAATGCTTCAGAACTTATTGGAACGGCGCTTCACAGTGCAGATGGACAATGACCCGAAGCATACTGCGAAAGCAACCAAAGAGATTTTTAAGGGAAAGAAGTGGAATGTTATGCAATGGCCAAGTCAATTACCTGACCTGAATCCGATTGAGCATGCATTTCACTTGCTGAAGACAAAACTGAAGGGAAAATGCCCCAAGAATAAGCAGGAACTGAAGACAGTTGCAGTAGAGGCCTGGCAGAGCATCACCAGGGATGAAACACAGCATCTGGTGATGTCTATGCATTCCAGACTTCAGGCTGTAATTGACTGCAAAGGATTTGCAACCAAGTATTAAAAAGTGAAAGTTTGATTTATGAATGTTAATCTGTCCCATTACTTTTGGTCCCTTAAAAAGTGGGAGGCACATATACAAACTTTTGTAATTCCTACACTGTTCACCTGATTTGGACTTAAATACCCTCAAATCAAAGCTGAAAGTCTGCAGTTAGAGCACATCTTGTTCGTTTAATTTCAAGTCCATTGTGTTGGTGTATAGAGCCAAAAAGATTAGAATTGTGTCAATGTCCCAATATTTATAGACCTGACTGTACATGTCTATATTTTCAATAAAGTGGCGCTAAAAAATAATCTCATAAATGTGAAAACTTGTGCTAATAGCATAACAGGCAAAGGTGGGTATAAAATAAATCAGTCCATCTTGAATATAAAGTGATTAAATGCAACAAAACTACATAGAGTTGCTTTCTTTTTATACATATCATCATGGATTATTGTGACATCTGAAGCTAGTGATTGCACCTCTGGAGCTGATAGCTGGATGCTGGAGTCCTGTACCCAGGAGTGGTTGTGGTTCACTCCTAGTAACTTCCCTGTGGCAGATTCTGTTGGAGAATGTCCTCATGCAAAGCTTGTTTGACCCACATGCTGTATAGTACGTGTGTCCATCAGTTCTGGTAAGCGTGCCATCCTATCATTCATCTGTATGCACTGTAAAGATCTAGTTTACTTCTTTGAAGGAATATTAGAGACTTTTGCACTTTGTAGCGTGCCACCTATCACTTACCTTATGCATTTTGGAAACCAAGTTTACCCCTTGGAAAGCACATTAGAGACTTTTTTGTATTTTGTTGCATTTAATCACTTTATATTCAAGATGGACTGATTTATTTTATACATATCTTTGCTTGTTATGCTATTAGCACAAGTTTTCACATTTATGAGATTATTTTTTAGCGCCACTTACAATTGTTTTATACACTATGTGGTTGATTTATTATAACTGGAGAGTGCAAAATCTGGTGCAGCTCTGCATAGAAACCAGCCTCCAGGTTTTATTGTCAAAGCTTAATTGAACAAGCTTAAGTTATAAGCTGATTTGCTACCATGGACAGCTGCACCAGAGTTTGCACTCTCCAGCTTTAGTAAATCAACCCTTATATGTCTAGTGGAGAGTTGGCAGCTTACTAGTTTCTTTGCACAATATTTCTGTATTTTTCCTTTAGCATATGTAAAAATGTGCTTTAAAATGTTGGAAACCTTCAAAAAATAAACCTTTATTGTTCCATATTTGTAATTACACAATTAGGAGCAATGATTTTATCTGGTGTTGTCTTTTCTTTATTATAAAAGTGTCATTTTTTAAATTAGATATCATTACTGACAAAATCTTTGCAAGTGATATAGTAATAACATGGTTAGAGAAGTTCTTTCATGTTGCAAAATTGAAATGTGTTTTACAATTTTAAAAAATAGCCCATTATTCAGTAATTGCTGAAATAACTGCATAAAAAGATTACACCTCAGTAACATTACAGAAACCATCTGACAAAAATCTGGTTTCCAGACTAGTAATGCTTTTTTCTCAAAATGTTATGTGGGCAAAAGAAATTGGATGACTATTCTACTGAAAAAAAATACAACACAAAAAAAGAAAGAAGCAAGTTGTTGCTGTTACAGAATGAAAAGAAAATGACTTGTATGCTAAGCCAGTACCCTGAAAACAGTGTCTTTCACTGCTAATTTAAACTGTAATTTAAGAATTTTAAAAATGTTAAGCTTACAGAAAATCTAAAACATGATTTTTTTTTTCAAAAAAGTAGGCATGTTTTATTTTAGGACAGAATATGTTAAAAATACTGAGTTATATTTGAAAAAAAAAAATTAAATGTTTGTTGCTCTAATGGAATTGAAAACACTGCCTTCTGGAAAAATGTTTTGCAATATTTGGGGGGCACTTGCTACAGTATAATGCATTGTACAGCCGGTCCCCTAGTTACAAACATCCGCCTTACAAACGACTCCTACTTACAAATTGAGGGAGACAACAGGAAGTGAGAGGAAATCTCCTCCTAGGAAGGCAAATTTACTCATTCAAGAGATATTATGGGAAAAGGGTGTCTCCACTGATGCTTTATCACCAAGGTTTGTTTCCACAACAACCCAAATTTTTCAAAATCTAATTATCATTGGGACAGAAAGTGATGTGAAATCTTCTGAACAGAAACACAGACAGCACAACAAACATTACAGGGGTGTTAACCCTTCCCTATGCTATCCAAAAAGCTTAAAAATATTTTTTTTGGCTGAAGTTACACTTAAAAAATGTACCTGTTCCGACTTACAAACAAATTCAACTTACGAACAAACCAACAGATCCTATCTTGTTTGTAACCTGGGGACTGCCTGTATATCAGAGTCCACTTTTAAATCACAAAGGAGCACAAGTCTGAAGATCGTGGCCTCTCCAACACCCCCTTTCCTCTCTCTGATCACAACCTCATCAGTTTCCTTTTCTCCAACCACCTATCCCTCCAAGCAACGATTACTTGCAGAAACCTTCGCCACTTTAACACTTCTCTTCTCTATTCTGCTTCTGAACACCTCTATGACAAAACCTCTCATCTGTCCTGCGTTGACCTAGCCACCTCTGTCTACAACAGTTCACTCTCATCCTCACTGGACGCACTTGTTCCTCTAGCTACATGCAAAATCAGGCCCCAAGAGACATTGCCGTGCTCTTGAATGACTGTGGATTAAAACCAAATCTCTGCAGGATTTCACCCTATATAAATCTGTCCTTCTAAAATACAATTTCTGCCTTCATGCTGCCAAACAAACCTACTTTGTCTCTCTTATTAATACCTTGTCATCCGATCCCTGTCAGCTCTTCTCTACCTTTAACTCTTTGCTTCGTCCCCCACCCCCTTTACCCACTAACTTCCTCACTGCCCAAGAGATTGCCACTCACTTCAAAGACAAGATTGATGCAATATGTTAGGACACCTCCACCGTAAAGACATCTTTCCCCCTTAACATGCCTTGTCTAACAGCACAGTCAACACTTTCCTCTTTTGAACTAGCTACTACTGAAGAGGTTTCAAAACCTTTCTCAGATGCCCACCAAACCAATTTTCTCCTGGATCCTGTTTCCTCACAACTACTATAGTCACCCTCTTATTCTATCCTATGCTCCCTCACTCACATCGTTAATCTCTCCCTCTCTTCCATTCCCTCTAGAGCATGCTCAGATTACTCCCACCTAAAAAGCCATCGCTGGACCCCACCAACCTGAATAACTTAAGACCCATCTCTTTGCTCCCATTCATCTCTAAACATTTAGAACGCTTAGTCTACAACCCTCTGGGCTCCTAACTAATTGAATACAACCTTATTGAGCCCTTACAGTCTGGCTTTCGCTTGCAGCAAAGAAACTGCCTTACTAAAACTCACTAACGATTTACTAACTGCTAAAACCCATTGCCACTACTCCATACTCCTACTACTAGACCTCTCTGCAGCCTTCGATACTGTTGACCACCCGATCCTTCTCAATAAACTATATTCCCTTGGCCTCCAAGATTCTGCTCTATTCTGGTTCTCCTCATACCTATCACAGCACTCCTTCAGTGTTACCTACAACTATGTCTCCTCCTTTCCATTTCCTCTTTCTGTAGGGGTCCCCCAAGGTTCCATTCTTGGACCCCTTCTCTTCTCTATCTACACCTCCTCCCTTGGTCACTTGATAACCCCCCATGGCTTCCAATACCATCTCTATGCAGAAGACACCCAAATCTACCTGTCTACTCCTCATCTCACTCCTTCAGTATCCTCTTGTATTAATAACTTACTAACTGACATATCAGCATGGATGTCGCACCACTTCCTTAAACTAAACCTCTCTAAAATCAAGCTAATACCCCCCCCTCCCCCGCCTGTGCCCCCCTCCATGACTTTTCTATCAAGGTCAATAATGCAACCATCATTCCCTCCCCTTGCGCCAGGGTACTAAGTGTAATCCTAGACTCTGACCTCCCCTTTCAGCCTCAAATCTAATTGTTGTCAAAGCTTGTAGACTTCACCTCCGTAACATCTCTAAAATTCACCCCTTTTTGACTAATAAAACCACAAAGCTGCTCATTCACTCCGTTATTTTTTGTTTTTTTTTTCACAAATGTTTTATTTATGAAATAAAGTAGCATACAGGCAGTTTGAACAGTAATTGTACAATATAATAGACAATTAAACAATTCAAAAGTACAAAGAGGGAGCTAGCTGACCATGCATAGACCTCAAGGAAATAACTCTCGTCTCAGTTCCCGCAGCAGGGTATATAGGTCTTATCTAAAGGGCAGTATTTGGGATGCATAACTTGGGTGGGACAATACTTTTACCCTATAGATTTGCAATGAAATAGGCCCTATTTGGTTGTTTTTGAGAGAGGGGTGCATGTGGAGAAGTCTAATGGAGTGTGGGGTAGATCTGTCTATAGAGATGGATTCACGGTGGGCCCGGAAAATGTGCGGTGTTGTGAGAGAATCGCATTTGGTGTATGTAAGGTGATCTTTCAAAGAGAGCTTGATAGGATCTAGGAATATAGAACGAGTGAGGGGTAAGAAAGAGGGGGGATGGGGGTAGAGAGAGAAAATAAATGGGGAAGGGGGGAAGGGGAAATGGCCGTCTCTTACTTCCCTCCCCAGTGATAGATCGGTTGCATGTAGTTCCTTCAGGAACTTTTATGCCTCATGGAGGGGGGCGGCCCTTAAGGAACAGGGATTACAGGTCTCAAAATTAGATGATGAAAGGAGCGTGTTTCACGCTCTGGAGGTCTATTTATGGAATAGGGTGCCTCTGTTATTTATGTAGTTAGAGAATTTAGTCGGGAGAATTCCGATGTCGTCTGAAAGCGTGTCCAACATACCCATTTGGCCCCAAATTTTGCAGGGGTGTCACATGTAATGTAAATCAATTCTTCCATTTGTGCAATTGTTTTAATTCTACCAAACCATTTCTTAACCATGGGGGTGTTGGAAGATCCCCAATGTATTGGGATACATTGTTTTGCTGCATTAATTAGGTACATTGATAAAGATTTGTAATAGGATTTGTGTGGTAAAGATGAGTGATGTAGAAGAAACTGGTATGGGGAAAGTTCCAAGTCATAGGATGTCACTTGAGATGTGATGCGGTGTACTTCTTTCCAGAAGGTTTGAATCCATGGGCAGTACCACCAAATGTGTAATAGTGTGCCAAGGTCTTTGTGACACCTCCAGCATATTTCTGGTAATGTGGGTTTAAATTTGTGTAAGAGGGTTGGTGTGCGATACCAACGTGATTGTATTTTGTAAGATAAATTTGTTCCCAATCTTCTGGTGTGGATAAGGGTATGTCCCTTTCCCACGCCTTGCAAGCTGTGGTATCATTCGGGTGACAGTCTGCAAAAAGAAGTCACTTCCGGTCGCCGCAGCCGTCTACGCCACTTCCAGTCTGAGTGGAGAGGGAGCGTGGAATGCACGCCGCCGCGGATATGAACTGCTGACAGGCTATCTTTATTCCTATATCCTGTAAGTAGCATTCTATTTTGCGCAATAAAGTGAGATTTTAATAGTCTACACATGAGGATTTTTTTCTTGCTCTTGAGCCATCCAGAAACATCATCCCTGTGTAGGAAGAGTTGGTCCATTATCCAGTGTCCGTTTCCTGCTGTCCTTCCCCACCGATACATGCCTTTTTGACCGCTGACTGAAAAGCAGCTGGTCAACGATTTCTGGTGAGTGGGGACACAGAGGGGGTTTGGCACAGTCTGCATGCCTCACCTGGAACAGCATTCATGCACTTTAATGAGCACTTCTCAAACACTTTGTCACCTTAGAAGATTTTCGGCTTCTTATATGTTTTTGACACTTATATGTTTCTGGCACTAGCACTTTTGAATTGCGAACTGATTTAAATTTGTGATCGTTTTTTCACCTCATGGGTTTATTATACAGTATTCGACCACAAATGGACTTTCATTAATTTATTATATGTTCAAGCAATATCCATTTGATCACTATTGGACTATTGGACTTTAATGTTACTTAGTATATGTTTGTGCACCATTTGTTTGTACTGTGAACGGAGGCGCTATCCACCACCAATTCATGATTCACATTCACAGCAGATATTTATCTGAGGAAAGCTGCCCCCTATCTTATATGTGTGACCGTAGAAGGTGCACACGTACGCTTGTTTGTCTATTAGCACGTTTAATTTTGTAAATAAGGAGGCGCTGGTTGTGTACAAATATATACCATAAATAGATATGTGAAAAATACAGAAATAAATACATAAATGAAAAGCAGTATTAGTAAGTAAATATTAGTTAACAATCCACTTAATCAAAAGGTGGATAAAGTGAAATCAGTCAAGCAATGCATAGATCAGTCCATATGAATAATACGCTTGTGATGCTCTCTCCACTTGATCTTTAAATCTTCGTGTCCGTCAGTGTCTTCTCCACCAGAATAAACATTCACACTCCATCCAAATGAGAAATGAAGCTTAAATCACTCACCAGACCTCCTAGACCTCTTTGCTAAGAAATAAGATCAATATGCGCTTGATTCATATATGCAGTGTTCTCTGCCACCTGAGGAGATGAGGTGTCAGTGTCCTGCTGTCATGCACTCATGCTGTACACATTCAGTTCAGTCACAGAAACCAAAGGGATACAATCGCTAATATAGTGTAGTAGATTTATTTAATATATAATCATAAGCTCACATTTAAAAGTGCCTACATTGGCACTGATAAAAACAGCTTGATAACAAGAGCCGCCGCCACAACTCCACTTAAGCCTGGACCCGAAGGTGTGCTTCAAATACCGGAAGTGATGTATCAGAAGTGCCAGGCGGAAGTCCTTCAGCTAATGCGTTATGGTCAAAGTGACGTCATCAGGAAGCAGACTGGTGGCCATTTGACCAGAGTCTTATATAGTGAATGTGGATCAATGGTAAGAGGATCCATATGGAAAAACTCCACACCCCCCCCCATTCCATTTCCCATTAACTCTGTAATTTCCCTACCTAGTGCTCATACAGGTTAGTGCCAGTAATATAAAACCATAAACCTATGAGCAGTATACAAATATGTTATTACCGGAAATTACAATATCTATCAGGCGACAGAGAACACTGCATATATGAATCAATCGCATATTGACCTTCTTTCCTAGCAAAGAGGTCTAGGAGGTCTAATTTAAGCATCATTCCTTAATGGGTGGTGTGTGCATGTTTATTTTGGTGGAGGACACACCGAAGAACATGAAGATTTAACAATTAAGTGGAGACACTGCCACAAGCATATTATTCATATGGACTGGTTTATGCATTGCTTGACTGATTTCACCTTATCCACCTTTTGATTAAGTGGATTGGTTACTAATATTTACTTACTAATACTACTTTTCACTTATTGATTTCTGTATGTTTCACATATATATTTATGGTATATGTGTAAACATTCACTTGCATGCTGAAATGACAGAAACTATGCAAAGCCTAGCAATATTAGGGAAGAGGGTGTTCCTGGAGTGTAATTGCTGCCTTATTGTGCAGCTAGGACACACAGTTCTCAACAGCCATGGTAAATAGGGGTATGCTGCCCCACCTACCAAATGAAGCACTAAAATATTAAACAGAATACAAATTGAAACAGTGACGACCAAAAAAAAAAGTAAAGAAGTTTTAATTGTCTTAATTGGTCAAATTAAAAAATACATACATTTTACTTACAAATGTGTATACATTCAGTTATATATGGTATATGAATATGTCATTTTTGGGAGTTTGGTAAACAAGAGAGTTAGAAGTTCACATTTGGTACTGGAATTCTGTTACTGGTTAGGATATTTGGGATTGATATATTTGTTTATGTAGCAGCCCCTATGGGTTTTGATTTATATTAGCAGATGAATACATGCAACGTTGCATCATATTAGTATGCATAAATCCGCACTTAAAATCATGCAGATTTTTAAAAATCTGCAAACATTTCTACCTTGCTGTTAGTGAATCAGGCCCTATGCATCCAACTAAGTATCTTTTGCTCCCTTATGTTAAAAAACATTCACAAGTTATATACCCTATCTACAACCATAAAAGTAAACTAGATATTTAAAGGGCCAACCTATGCCAAAAAATGTAATCATATCAGACTTAGTGTGGCAGGGTTCAGTATTATTGATATGTTTCTTGATATACACTTTTAGTTAACATGTGATCTATCCTACAAATTGCTTTCCATATTCTGCATTTCATCAAGCAGGCTACACATTCTGAAGTACAGCTAATGTGATGCTTTATGGAAATGATTGGCCTGTGGTGTTAATTTTCTTTAATATAGGATTACAATTTGTGAATTACCACACTGTTTGTATATGTTTCTTGTTAAAATATTTTTATTGTAGCTATAGAGACACACCTATTAACAGCTTGTAACAGATTGTAAAGGCAGAAGGCATTTTATCTTAATGCATTCTATGTATTAAGATAAAAAGCCTTCTGTGTGCAGCAGCCCCCTCAGCCCCCCTAATACTTAACTGAGGTCCATTTAGATCCAGCGAGGTTGCAGCAGTGTCTCGACTGCCCGGGACTCCCCTCCTCATTAACTAAGACAGCAGCGAGGCACCCACTGCTGTCAATCAAAGTCAATCAGCCAATCAGGAGAGAAAGGGATTGGATTCAGGCAGCGGCTTTGTGTCTGAATGGACTAACAGAGCTGTGACTCGGCTCGGGTGCCCCCATAGCAAGCTGCTTGCTGTGGGGGCGCTCAAGAGGAGGGAGGGGCCAGGAGCACCGAAGAGGGACCTGAGAAGAGGAGGTTCTGAGCTGCTCTGTGCAAATCCACTGCACAGAGCAGGTAACTATAACATGTTTGTTATTTTTAACTAAAAAAAAGGAGACTTTACAATCATTTTAAACATAATTCCAGATAGGATAGGATTATTGGTGCCCTGGATTGGGGTCATTTTCTATTCTATCCAAAACAAAATAAAATGGGTTTTACCTTGGACCACAACTTCAGTTCAGAGATTTTCCATGGCCTGCACCATCCCAAAAACCCATGAGAATTCATCAAGAGCCAGTCATTTTTTATTCTTACTGTCTTGTGGGAAATTGTTTAATAATAATACTTTTAGTAAGAGCTTAAGTCAAAGCCCAAGTGGCAGAGTGTGTGTGGAATCAGGAAGCACCATAAGCAGTGTTTTCGAGGACTGCTTTTTATCTTTATCGTTTATTTAAACAGTTAAGACAAACTCACCACCTTAAATTATGCATTTATTTACATAAAGATGTTATGATGGAATATCTACAGGATGTAGTATACCCTACTAGTAGTATACCCTACTATTATACATAATTGGTAAAATTGCTAAAACCAGAAATTTGTTTGGTTTCAATGAATAGTTTGCATTGATTATTATGCCTGTACAGATGCATACACTGTGATCACGTTATTAAGTTGTGCAAGCGCACACTCATGAACAGTTATCCACCAACCTAGCCAAAAAAGCTACTATATTTTTGGGTTATAAGAGGAAACAAAGACACATAGAGGAAACTCATGCAGGAAGACACAAAACCCCTGTGGAAATAAAGTTCTTGGTGGAAACTGAATCCATGATATCAACACAGAAGTGCTAATTGCCTATCATGACATTCAAATGACATTCACATTGTTTTTATATTCTTATTCGTATACTTTAAATTCAGTTAGACATGGAAATATACAGTATATATATATATATATATATATATATATACTGCATTGCATATACACACACAAGAGCTTTAGCTCTAGAAACAACTGCTCTTTTCAGCTCATTAGGTTTTAACTTTGTTTCAGCAAAACTTGTGAAATGTAATATCTTGAACTTTATGACTTTGGTTCCCCTAAATGGGGGAAGGTATCACATATACAGTATAGAACAACAAAGCAGTAAAGTGTCTGCTTTAGCCAAGTTAATTAATTATTCATTGAGGTCTAATGTAACATTGCCCAATCAATTGAGCATTATGTTTACAGACTTGTACAGAAAGAGAGGAGAAGGAGACTTCATTTGTCTCCTTGACTGCCCCATTTTGTCTGTTAAGTGATCCTAAGGGGATTATAAAGAATATGAGTAGGGTTTTGTAACTACATTTACTTTTAATTACAGACAATACTGTTATTACTTGAGGAACAACCTTCACACAAGCATCAAAGGGTACATCATGTCCATTAAGTGCAAGGGACAGATACTACTAGCGCTTACTTTGGGAATTTTAATTGGCCACAGTGTCTTCTAGTATTGCACATTTGTCCTGAAAATTAACATAAGAGCATTTTTCTTCAATGAGTTAACTGATACACTCTAATGCTTGATCTTTATTGCTTAAATACCTGTGGTTAGCAAACATTGTGTTTGGGTGAGTTGTTTTACTCCCACATATTTCTCCAATATAAATACATATAACTGTGGTATTACACTTATGAAAATATACTGTAATTTCTTCTTTAAAATTCACATGGCAATTTTTAGTTTGTTAAAATAAAAAACAGGGTATACTTACCTGCTCTGTGCAAGGAAATTGCACAGAATAGTCTTTACCTCTTCTTCTGTAGTCCCCCATTGGAGCCGTCTGCTACTCCTCATCAGGCATGTGCTGAAGGGGCACCTGTGTGGGTCCAAGCTGGGCTGTGTTTGTCCATAGACATTGTCCACAGCATGGTTCAGCCATGCCCCCCATTCCTTCCTCACAGGATTTGAATGCAGGAGACAATGGCTCTCACTGCTCTCAGAGTCTCCTGTGAGAGCAAGGAGTGAAGAGAGAAGAAATGCAGCACAGCAATGGATCATGGGGGGAAACAGGTAAGTGTTTGGAGGAATAGGGGGCAACTGGTGACATTTTTTTTTACCTTAATGCAGGGAATGTATTAAGATAGAAAACATTTATACTTTAAGACCACTTTAAGAGACAGTAAAAAAACCTTTCAAACAAGTCATTCCTGACCTCTCTAGCTGCTTTTACCGTGAAGTTATTCATTACTAAAGAACCTCAACGATCACAACAAAGACTCTAGAGTCAGTTTCAGTTGGTTTCAGCTTAGAAATACCTGCTGTGAATTTACATTAGAAGGCTGGCAGCCTGTTAAGATCTGCGCTCATAGTAAAATGCCATGCCTGTGTTGCAGGACTTTTTTTCTCACAGAATAGGTGCAGGAACTCCTCCCTTCTGAGTCATCCTTTGTCTCTGTCCCCTACCCTCTAGCACTGTCCCTTGGTTCCACCACCTACCCACCTCCCTGTACTGCCCCTTTTAGAGAATACAGAACCAAGTATCATTTTGTGCTACTAAGTAATTTGTATGGAATCTGATAAACCCCACCCCAGCAGCAGTGGACCTCTAGCAAGAATAGGTCCCCTACACAACAATAGATCCCCCAGCAACAATGGACCTCCAGCAACAAAGTACCACCCCAGCAACAATAGATCCCCAGCAGCAACAACAGATCTCCCAGCAGCCAGCATCAATAGACCCTCCAGCAGCCAGTAGTATTAGACATCTCCCAGCAACAATTGACCCCCCCAGCAACATTAGACCCCCACACAAAAATCCCTTCCAGCGACAATAGATCCCCCAGCAGGCAGTATCACTAGACACCCTGCACTCCTTGTTATATAATACATTCAGTGCTGGAGGTTCTCGGAACTGTGTTCCCCGTGTTCCCACTGACTCCTCCACTCCTCTCTATATCCCATTCCCCCATAAATGTATTCTTTCCCTATGTGCACCCTCCCCATTTAGATGCAGTCTATCTCTAAAATAGAGCCAGTAACTGACCAAAACATCAGTTCAGTTTTCCAAGAACCCAAAATCTTTCTCCTCATACCAGTTTCTAGCCATTTGTACAACTCTCTTAGCTCCTGTGGCCTCTGTGGTGTGGCTAGTGGCACATGAAGTATTTCTGAAAATACTACCGTGAGGGTCTTTTTACTTTAGTTGGTACCTAATGTCTCTATAATATTTTTTTAGGGTTCTCCTTCTTGTAATTTTCATTTGTACTAGTGTGTATCCTGAGTCTTCTCCAGCCCCACTCAACAATCTGTCAAACCCAAGCGCCTGGTAATTATAACAATATCTAGCAGATACTGGAGATTTTATCCAAAGGATCTAGAACCATTTCTGGTGGGAATGCCCCCACATTTCCCCCTACTGAAACAACAAAATCCTCAATAACTATACATTTAATTCCCCTGTATTGAACATCTACAAAGCCACTTTCTAAAAGGAAATGGATTCATAAAATTCCCTCACAACCAAACTGAAGGACTTACTACCCCCCTTCTACCAGGAAATTGTGTCTTCTGTCCCTCTACACCATATCTTTCAGTCTACCTGTTATGAATGTGAAGAGAAAAAGGAAAAAAATGTGGGAAAAAAATTGGGACTTCAAATGAAGCCATGGCCTGGTAAGGCCGTCCGCTTCCACCCCTGCCTTGTAAAGGAAATTAATTTTGCAGTGTTGCAAAATTTGGGAAAAGTGGGACTTTAATTAAAGCACATAAGGGATACACAATAGACTGATGGAGATGTTCACAGAAATTTAATTTGTGGATGTAAATACACTGATACATATAGTCAAACATTACATGATAAAATGTCAATCATAAACGACAATACAAATTCATAACAATGGATACAACTTTGTTAAGCTCAGTACATTGCCCCCATCCATCAGGTATTTAATGTGCAGACTGGTAAAAATATACACAGACAGGTCTGTGTGGCCAAGGACCTCGTTGTTCCTATTGAGGTTTGGTGTATAAAACACATAAAAGGTTAAGTCCATGGCAGCTTTTAGCTCGACGTACGTTTCGTGGCTTGGAGCCACTTGTCAGGAGCAGGCTCGTGGTGGGTCTAAAAAAATCAATATAGGATCAGCAAATGTAAAAACATTGGGGGTATGAATCCCTCCACAATCTGCACATGCAACTTACAACACTCATATGATGGTGATGCACCGTCAGAGCCAAGGGCCCGTCCAGGGCCATCCGGGCCGTGAGCTGTGGCAGGGGGCATAATGGCAGCAACCCACAGTCGGCATCACCCCAGGTGGATGAGGGCGTCCTGGTGATATGGAGACCCATAGTTGAAGTATGGGATAATAGTGTGCTGTGGGAGAGTTGGATCTAATGAACAACTGTTGAGTGGGTGTGTGCATGGGAAATCAAGAAGGAAAAGAAGGAAATGGAGCTGAGTCAAGGGAAGGTAGCTGAAGAAAAGACAAGATATGGAACAGAAACCTGTGAAGTGGAAAGGTGAATAGGATCCAAGAAACCAGATGAATGGAGGAGGGATAGAGAAGAAAGGGAGAGAAAGAAGGTGGGTAAGGGCTAGGGAGGAAAAGGATAGATGAAAAATAGATAGACAACCAGACCAATGGGTGATCAATTTGGAAAGTGACAATGAATGAACATGAGTGTCACCTGTAAACGTGAGGCATGGTCATCCATGATAACACATGCATGCCAGTGTATTGTGTGCAGGACGCCAAGATCCACCAAGGGGGACGCCTAAATAGGCGTTGCCAACTGCCCACCCACCAACGTCACGCACGAGGAAGCAAGAGTAGGGAGGGGAGGCGCCAAGCGGTGGACCGCCCGGCGCACAGCATCCCACCCGCCCACAGCATCCGCGAGCGTGGTTGACCCAGCCGGTACAGCATCACAAGGATGCCGAGCAGATAGCATGGGTGACGAGGCGCTGATGTGAAGTGGTGATGAACCTGCTCCCCCGTGCGACATACGGTGCACGGAGGTGGAGGGAGCCGCCAGTGCGCATTGCAGCTCCCGGACCAACGGGATCCAAGACGCGCCCAAAGGCCCCAACAGCTCACACCACTGAGGTGCAAGAGCAGCAACAGATAGCAGAGGAAAGGATAGTTTATATACATATAACTCCAGTAAAGACATTGGCAATGTGAACAGTTACACTAGGGGAGGTACCATAGGCCAATAACGGGCAGAACTGTGTATAGGATTTGAAGAATATAGACCCTGCGTGTGCTTCCATCCCTATTGAATATAAAGAGAAAAAGGAAAAAAAATGGGGGAAAAAAATTGGGACTTTAAATGAAGCCATGGCCTGGTAAGGCCGTCCGCTTCCATCCCTGCCTTGTAAAGGAAATTAATTTTGCAGTGTTGCAAAATTTGGGAAAAGTGGGACTTTAATTGAAGCACATAAGGGATACACAATAGACTGATGGAGATGTTCACAGAAATTTAATTTGTGGATGTAAATACACTGATACATATAGTTAACCACTTGCCGACCGTCAATCGGCAATTGACGGCGGCAAAGTGGCGCTGTAAGGCAAATCGCCGTCATATGACGGCGGCCGCCAGATCGCGCACAGTGAGCGCGCGCCGCCGGAGGCGAGCCCGCGCGCTCACTGTGTCCTTGGAGGGCCAGGGAGCAGGTGCGGCGGCTTCGATTGCCACCGGCCACCCGCGATGCCCCCCCCCCGGAGTGAAGGAGCGGAGGTCCGTGTAAGTAAACACGGACCTCCGCTCTGTGTGAGGGGGAAGGGCTGTGATCACAGCCTTCCTGTACGTGAAGGCTGTGACCACTTCCCTTCCCCAGCTAGGCAAGCCCCCATACAGTTAGAACACGCCCAGGGAACATAGTTAACCCTTAGAGCGCCCCCTGCAGGTTAACCCCTTCACTGCCAATGGCATTTACACAGTAATCAGTGCATTTTTATAGCACTGATCGCTGTATAGATGCCAATGGTCCCAAAAAAGTGTCAAAATGTTCCGACATGTCCGCTGAAATATCGCAGTACCGCTAAAAAACGCAGATCGCCGCCATTATTAGTAAAAAAAAAAAAAAAACCCCAAAAATGAATTCTCATCAACCGTAAACGCGACCACTTTTGCGCAAACCAATCAATAAACGCCGATTGCGATTTTTTTTATCACAAATATGATGAAGAATATAAATCGGCCAAAAACGGTGAAAAAAATGTTTTTTTATATTTTTTTTTTGGATTTGTATTTTAGCAAAAAGTAAGAAATTTGTTTTTTTTTGCAAAATTGTCGCTCTTCTTTTGTTTATAGCGGCAATCAGAAATGACGCAGCGGTGATCAAATACCACCAAAAGAAAGCTCTATTTGTGGGAAAAAAAGGACGCAAATTTCGTTTGGGTACAACATCGCACGACCGCGCAATTGTCAGTTAAAGCGACGCAGTGCCGAATCGCAAAAAGGGCTCCGGTCCTAAAGCTGGAAATCCTTCCGGTCCTTAAGTGGTTAAACATTACATGATAAAATGTCAATCATAAACGACAATACAAATTCATAACAATGGATGCAACTTTGTTAAGCTCAGTACAGCTATCTGCTCGCGGTCCTTGTGATGCTGTACCGGCTGGGTCAACCACGCTCGCGGACACTGTGGGCGGGTGGGATGCTGTGCGCCGGGCACATTAAATTTCTGTGAATGAATGTGGATATCTTCCTAGATAGCGGGTTATAGTAAAGACAAAGGAACATGTGCAAACATATCTTCATGAAAAACCTATATACCATGCCCTGTTTACACTTGTGATTATTTTCTTTACCTCTTATGCATCACCTTCAAAATGGTAAATATAAAGGAGAAAAAAAGACTAATAACATAGAAGATACTACTGAAATGCTAGTCAGGCATTCTGGCATCTCACACATACACTATATTACATAGTGGGAAGAGTTGAGATCTCTAGAAATGCATGCAGAGAGACATACACTATATTACTAAAAGCATTGGGACGCCTGCCTCTACATGCACATGCACTTTAATGGCATCAGTCCGTAGGGTTCATTATTGAATTGGCCCACCCTTTGCAGCTAAAACAGCTTCATCTCTTCTGGGAAGACTGTCCACAAGGTTTAGGAGTGTGTCTATGTGAATGTTTGACCACTCCTCAAGAAGCGCACTTGTGAGGTCAGACACTGATTTTGGAGAGAAGGCCTGCCTCACAGTCTCCACTCTAATTCATCCCAAAGGTGTTTTATCGGGTTGAGATTATGGACCTTGCTTTGTGCACTAGTCCAAATCATTTAGTGGAGGTGGATTATGGTGTGGGGATGTTTTTCAGGGTTGGTCTTGGCCCTTTGTTCCAGTGAAGGGAACTCTTAAGGCCATTTTGGACAATTTCATGCACCCAACTTTGTGGGAACAGTTTGGGGTTGGTCCTTCCTGTTCTAACATGACTGTGCACCAGTGCACAAAGCAAGGTCCATAAAGACATGGAGGAGCTAGTTTCGGGTGGAGGAACTTGACTGGCCTGCACAGAGCCCTGACCTAAACCTGACAGAACACCTTTAGGATTAATTAGAGCACAGATTGTAAGCCAGGCCTTCTCTCCAACATCAGTGCCTGACCTCACAAATGCACTTCTGGAAAAATGGTCAAACATTCCCATAGACACACTTCTAAACCTTGTGGACAGCTTTCCCAGAAGAATTGAAGCTGTTGTAGCTGCAAAGGGAGTCAATATTGAATCCAAAGGACTAAGAGTGGGATACCATTAAAGTTCATGTGCGTGTAAAGGCAGGTGTCCCAATACTTTTGGTAACATAATGTATGTCTCTGCATGCATTTCTACAGATCTCGGCTCTCCCCACTCTATATCACATGGCAGTGTTATCAGCTTAGCAGCCTATTGGCAGTAATTAATATCTACTAACATAGGCTTCAGGAAGCATTTTGATAGACAGGCTGGTGAAATACATATAGGAAATTCTGATGGGGATTACCTGAGAAAGCAATGTTGCAAAACATTTCTCTCTCATAAAAAATTGTCTACCACCCTCTGTCTTCCTATCTCTGTAGCTAATAAAAAAAAGAAAATTAGTGAAAGCTGTCTGACCAGAATAAATTCAATCATACAAAACCCAGTTGATAAAGGGATTAAATGTAGCGGTCATATAGCCACACTGTTTAGTGAAAAATGATAAAAGCTACGATTGAGCTTTTCATGTGTTCCACTATGCATTCTGGGCATAATTGAAATTCCACTTGAAGGAACCATTCTCTTGTGCTTCATTAGCCAGGCATAAGGCCTCTAAGATTTGTTATGGGACTATATCATAAATGAGATTTGTTATACTGAAATACTTCATTAAATCCAATGGTAGCATGACTCCAAAGAATAAAACAGCCTTTTATTGATGTAGCACAATGTGAATTCAGAAGCTTGCTGTATCATATTATGTCTTATGGTGCACATGAATGGTAAACCAGCCTATTCTCTTGCCGTAAACCATCTACAAATTATCATCTCCATAAACATTTCAGTAAGCCCCTAAAGAAAAATTTTGTTGTAAAAGATATTGTCTGGCTTTCGTTCAAGTAAATGATGTCTTTATTCTTCAATGTAATCCACTGGCATGTCTTTTTTTTATATATATAGATAAATATATGAAAATGTTAACAAAAGCCATGGCTAGTGAATGTGAAATTATTTAGCAAAATTATGTGCATTCACAGTACCTGTCATTTTTGTATTTTTTTATTTATATATTTCTATTTATTTGTAAAGTTTTAATATCGAAAAAAAGAAAAACTTTGAAAATAGTGAAAATAGAAATTGATTTATACTTGTTACAATTATTAAAATAGATAGTTTTACTTGCTAAAAGTTTTGTTATTCTCTGCTGCAGCCTGTCTTCTGTTTAATATGGACAAAGAAAATCTATCTGGTACATATAATGAGGTCCTCCATTGTTTAAAATAAATATGTAATGGTAGAAGCATAGGGCTATTATTGTTAATCTCTGTTTCTGAAAATGCCAACTGCTTGACTCTAATACTCTTTTTCTTCAATTGCTGTAGGTCAACACATTTGTTTTGGGGGGGGGGGGACCTACATAACAGGCATGTTGCATTTTAGTGCTGTAAGTGCAACTGTCCCTTACTATCCAAAAGACTCATGGTGTAATCATAGTATAGGTCTCAAACTTTCTTATACCATTAACCTAGTTAAATAAAGTAGGTCAAATACCTATTATGGATTCTTATACTCCAAACTTCATTTGGTCTGTACTTTCGTTATCTCTCCAACGTGAATGTCGTGATTTTACGTTGTACGGACAATACATCCAGGGGGGGGGGGGTTTTGTTTACACAACTGGATGTCGTTAACTTCTTTTTCTCATAATCTCAGTTCGTCAACCGTAAAAGTCTTTGTCTCTAATTGTTATTATCGGGATACGAAGATGGTAATGTATAAATAAAATT
>BLSH010317949.1:184688-209030 GCA_018402905.1 Glandirana rugosa | reverse complement strand
GTGTAATTTAGAGAAGATGAAGTTGAGAGTGCTGTGGTTATTGGTTAATTGTGTGAAGGAATGCTTGTGGGATGTTAGAAACATTTTGGTATTTAGAGGCGAGGTAGTGAGTGTGAAAGAATGTGTGGCCATGGTCCGTGGAAGGTTATACCTCTATGGGCTTTGTGATATAAAAAATGTTGGTTTGGTGAAGGCACAAGAGATTTGGTGTTTTAAACATTGGAAATTTTGGATATAAGTGAATTGTGTGTTCTTTAACTTTTTTGCTTTTTTCTTTTCAGGGAGGTTTTCTTAGACAAAGGGAAAGCATGAAGGAGAGTGTTAGGAATGAATTACTGTTGGTGTAGGGATAGGGTTGAGGGAAATATGTTTTTTTTGTGTTGTTGCTGTTTTGAATAAAAATTATGGGTGGTGTTGGTGTGTTATGTAAATGGGATAGGGTGAGGAGGGTGGGATATAAAAGGAGTGGGTGGATGTGGGAGGGTTTTTTTTTCTGGGAATATGCAAATGTTTCTTTATGTTTTGTATTTATGTAAAAATGTAAGTTTGTGGAAAAATGACTTTGTTGGACTTTGTATTTATTTATTGAAACATTTTAAATAAAAGAATTTTAAAAAATTGTAGTTAAGAGAAGGTGAAGGGGTGAACTTGAGGTGGATTTTGGTGGTTTTAAATGGTGTGCATAAATTGCTCCTGGGTGTTATGAAAGTTCCTTTTAACAATCCTAAGTCTTTCTTGCACCAAGAGATCTCTCATTAGCCACATTATTTTATGTGGGGTTTTCTTTTCAGAAAGAAAAGAGAGCCATAAAAAAGTGAAATAAAAAATAAAAAACCGAACTACCTTTAATCTACAGAAACTAAAAAAACACATGCCCTAAATAAAGAATAAATAAGGAGTACATCGTTTTTTGTTTTTTTGCCAGCAAATTTTGTCTAAACAGCCTAATGAGTCAAACAACTGAGCTCAAAGAGTCCTGGAGCTTTTATATTCTTCCTGATGCTCCACCTCAAACGTACTGCTAGGTCAATTAGGTTCCACACAAATTAGTCCTAGAACATCAGTCTGTATGACTATAGTAGGATAATGATGTTTAAAGTAACTTTGGGAAGCTTAATTAGTATGGATGGTTCACTGTATTATGTAAAGAGCTTCATAATATTTCAGCTATATATACATAAATTAAATTTAAATTGCTAAGAAACAAAAACAAAATAAGTCAAATTAAATTAATTGTATTGCATTTGTGTACATATATTACTTCCTTTCTTTGTTTATTAAGGTAACCACTTGCCGACCGGCCGCTGTCGTTTGATGGCGGCAGGTCGGCTCTATTGTGCAAATTGCCCTAGGTGTACGGCGGCGCTTTTAGAGACTGTAGGGGGCGCTCGCAATGTCCGCCAGCTACCTACAATCGCTCCTCACAGAGCCAGAATGGGGATCCGTTCATGTACACAAATGGATCTCTGTTCTGACAGGGTAGTGGAGAGAGATCTGCTGTTGCCAGTGATCGGGAGCAGCTTTCTCTCTCCACCCCCAGTCACTACTCTCCCCCCACAGTTAGAAACACCTCCCTAGGGAACACTTAACCCCTTGATCCCCCCTAGTGCTAACCCCTTCACTGACAATGACATTTATACAGTAATCAGCGGCTATTTTTAGCTCTGATCGCTGTATAAATGTCAGTGGTCCCAAAAAAGTGTCAAAAGTGTCCGATCTGTCCGCCACGATATTGCAGTCCCACTAAAAATCGCAGCTCACTGCCATTACTAGTAAAAAAAAAATAATTAAAATGCCATATGTCTATTCCCATAACTTTTGCGCAACCCAATCAATATGCCCCTATTGCGATTATTTTTACCAAAAATATGTCAAAAAATATAAATCGGCCTAAACTGAAGAATAAATTTGTTTTTGTTTTTTTTTTTATATTTATTATAGCAAAAAGTAAAAAAAAATACTTTTTTTTCTTCAAAATTGTCGCTCTTTGTTTATAGTGCAAAAAATAAAAACCGCAGAGGTGATCAAATACCACCAAAAGAAAGCTCTATCTGTGGGGAAAAAGGATGTCAATTTTGTTTGGGTACAACGTTGCACGACCGAGGAGAGGTAGTGCCATATCACAAAAAGTGCTCTGGTCAGGAAGGGAGTAAATCCTTCTGGGGCTGAAGTGGGTAAGGACTAAGTAAAATAGCTTTTTGTTAGGTAAGTCTCAAATAAATCACTTTTCTGTTGAAAAACAAAATCTCAAATAAATCAATAATATAGAATCATCTGCCCCACCAACAGGTACCGCTTTAGTCCCCTATTCGCATATGTAGCATGACTAATTTTCAGCTGTGCTGAAACAAGCTTGTAGTCTACAGCAGTGGTTCTCAACCCTGTCTTCAAGTACCACCAAGAGGCCATGTTTTCAGGTTTACCTTTATCTTGCACAGGTGCTTTAAATCAGAGTCAATGCCTTGGTATTTTGGATGGCTATTTTATCTAAGAGAAATTTCCAAAACATGGCCTGTTGGGGATACTTGAGGGCAGGGCTGAGAACCACTGGTCTACAGAACTCTATTGAGTCATCACAGCAATGACACCCTTATCAAACGGCTGAGGTTTTAATCAAAACATATAGTGCTCTAGAAACCCTTAGGACCCATTCACACCAAAACACTCCGTGTGCATTTCCTACAGCGCAAGTGAATGGGCTGTCAAAACTGGGCTGCATGGAAATGTGTGGGAATGTACAGGAACGTGCATATTCAAATATGCACGTTCCGGTTTGAACCAGCTCTCAGTCACGTAATAAATGTTAATTTACAAAACAAAGATTGAATATAAATAATGAAAAAAAAAAGACAGATTGATAACAGATCAAACTCTAGTTTTAAATGTTTTATTTAATTCCTAGGCCATTGAAAATGGGCAATGGTTCACTTACATGTCCTTTAATCATTGAATGATGCAGATATATAATGTAATTACTATCCACAGCAAAATGTTACATTATTCCATATGATTTTTTTGATCTCCAATCGTCTTACTGACTTATTGACCAAGATCTTTTCATTTTGTTTTCTTTTATTTACCAGAAAAAACATGAGTAGAATTTATGCACAAAGTGAAAACATATAAACGTATAGCCCCGAAAAAGAGATCAGTCTGTTGAATTCTCAGGAAATCATAACTAAAGTTTATTCATTGGCAACAAGTTTAGTGAGCACATTTATAATGGCATATACAGTATTTAGAAAACAACTAAACTACTGATAGGATGTTCTACATTTGAATTATTTACCTTTACCTATTTTACATTTATTAGTAATATGTTTTAAAGTAGCATATATTTATTTTAGAGCATAAACCCATACTTTAGCTTGTTTATTCACAGATAATATTTACAGAAATATCATATTTCTATAAGTTACCTCAAAATAGTTTGACATAATGTGCATTAAGAAAATAAGGAGTAAATCATAATTACTGCGTCTAAATCACTATCTCTCAGCTCTCTAAATGTGTAATGAGAAAGAGCAGATATAGTTGCTTATACATAAATGGTAATTAAATCTAAACTACTGTAGCTATAAGGATTAGGTTTGGGCTTGCTGCCACCATAGATTTAAGTTGAATCCCGCATGTTCAAGGTTTGTGATCCTGGTGAATTAATGCAGGAGGTTGCCAGACTGAATTATTTGTAAATACAATGCATTGCCTGGCCTTTGGCCCTTTAGTTCAGCTGGCAAGTAATGGGAGCTTTGTTATGTGCCTACTAGTGTAAACAGGGTTGGTTTCCAGCTGCCATGTGTCAGTGTGTGTTGGAGCAGTTAAAGAGGAAGCATTTCAGATTTTTTTTTTCTTCCCTGCAAATTAAAGGCATAATGTGCTAGTATGAAACGCATAGTAGCACATTATGTGACACTTACCTGCAAATGAAGCCCCCGCGGGAGGCCGCATCCATCTTCGGCCGTCATCCTTCCGGAGCCACGGACTCTGACTCGGTGACTGGCCAGAGCAACGTGACGTCACTCACATGCATGAGCCACTGGTCATGGTACACGCTGTGAGAGAACTGACAGTCTTTATAGAGAGAATGGTTGCTATACAGTGCTATACTGTGCTATATTGTACCAAATTACCTTAGATTTCAGTTACATACTCTCATGTACCCCCATGTTCATAGTTCAAAGACCCAACAGTACTATTTTAAGCTTTAGCTGCTATTCCGTTAGACACAAATGTGTGTGGCATGGCGACCCTCAGTGGCAGGCCTCCACCCCTGTCATTGACAAGTAGCAAAAAAAGCCAGAAGGCAAGAAAATGGGGCTTTGAGTGAGGCGTGTCACTGTAAGGAGTCTCTACATGGCCTGTAAGCATAAAGTCCGTACATTGGTGTTTAGTCATGTCGTATAAACAAACACATAATCAGATACAATAAGTATTCAGCACGTCACAGCATTCATATAAGTATCCTGAGTATTTATTTATACATCCAAAAAGTACCCATGCATGTAAATTAGTACATTGGGTATCTTTACATAAATTGGAGACATATATAGAAAAAACAACAATCAATGGGTATTGGCAATAGCATATGCAGACAGGTGAGTCAGGTATAGTAACCAAGGGTTTCAGAAGGTCCATCTTGACTAAATAAATTGATTAGTAAACCCTACGTGTTTCGTGGCATTACAGCCACTCATCAGGGGTAAAGCAAAGGTACTGGAAAATAGATAAAATAACAATTGATTAGATGAATGGTCCTCCAAGGAGGGACCTATAAACATCAACCATCTAAATCTTTGTCTAGTGCATGCCGACTTACCGATGCCGTCCGATGGAGAGGTGGAGGAGGCAGGGGCCACGGACAGACGCCCGGTCCGGGGTTGAGGCGGAATAGCTCCCCCCCAAGGACCAGAGAGGGTGGCCACCAGACGAGGCATGCCTTCTGCCAGACAGCACATGCCAGTGTGGTATATGTGAGGTGAACTGGGCTGGGTAAAAAACAGAAAGAGGGGGAAAAAAATAATTTGTAGATAATGTGCATGTGGTGGGAGGAAAGAAAAAAAAAATTGATCAGGAAATCCAAATCCAAAGCAGCATACAAAAAAGTGCATCCAACTAGGATGAATAAGTGTGTGAAAGGGAGTAAAAAATACCTGTGTTGATGGTGTGGTGTGGGCATGAGCTGTAGCAGAGGCTACTCCGCTTGGTGGATAGGAGGGGAGGGAGGATGTAACATACCCTCCGCTCACCACATCCCCACGTCCCGGGACGGATGTCCGCCAACGTCATACTACCGCCTCGTATCTGTGGGGAGTGGTGCGGCTCACCAGCGGCTAATATCCGCAAGGAGGCCACGCCCATCCCCACGTGGCACGGGATGGACAGGACCATCGCAAGCATCGTAAGATGCAGTGGGCGGGTCCACGTATGACGCCGATGCGTCAGGGATCAGCCCCCCCTGCCCCATGTGGGTGGGGCCGGGAGGGGGGAGAGCCGTGGCGTATCGCAACCCCGGCAGCCAGGCAGCATCCACAACCCCCCCCATCCAACCCGACCCGGGCAGCTCCGGAGAAGGCACGCACAGACAGAGGATACAATAAACAGTACCATGTAAAGCAAAACATATGTCAACTATGGAACAAGTAAAATGGACCAGATGGATAATATTAGAAATATATAAATGGGAAATGTAGAAAAAAGGTAAATTGAGGGGCGCCACACCACACCACACCATCAACACAGGCATTTTTTATTCCCCTTCACACACTTATTCATCCTAGTTGGATGCACTTTTTTGCATGCTGCTTTGGATTTGGATTTCCTGATCAATTTTTTTTTTTTTCCTCCCACCACATGCACATTATCTACAAATTATTTTTTTCCCCCCTCTTTCTGTTTTTTACCCAGCCCAGTTCACCTCACATATACCACACTGGCATGTGCTGTCTGGCAGAAGGCATGCCTCGTCTGGTGGCCACCCTCTCTGGTCCTTGGGGGGGAGCTTTCCCGCCTCAACCCCGGACCGGGCATCTGTCCGTGGCCCCTGCCTCCTCCACCTCTCCATCGGACGGCATCGGTAAGTCGGCATGCACTAGACAAAGATTTAGATGGTTGATGTTTATAGGTCCCTCCTTGGAGGACCATTCATCTAATCAATTGTTATTTTATCTATTTTCCAGTACCTTTGCTTTACCCCTGATGAGTGGCTGTAATGCCACGAAACGCGTAGGATTTACTAATCAATTTATTTAGTCAAGATGGACCTTCTGAAACCCTTGGTTACTATACCTGACTCACCTGTCTGCATATGCTATTGCCAATACCCATTGATTGTTGTTTTTTCTATAAATGTCTCTAATTTATGTAAAGATACCCAATGTACTCATTTACATGCATGGGTACTTTTTGGATGTATAAATAAATACTCAGGATACTTATATGAATGCTGTGACGTGCTGAATACTTATTGTATCTGTTTATGTGTTTGTTTATACGACATGACTAAACACCAATGTACGGACTTTATGCTTACAGGCCATGTAGAGACTCCTTACAGTGACACGCCTCACTCAAAGCCCCATTTTCTTGCCTTCGGGCTTTTTTTGCTACTTTAACTGCTATTCCCACAACCACTGCCTTTTTTTAATTTCCTGTTTATTTTTGTTTTCTGCTAGGTTAAAAATGGGTTAGCTTTTATGCTTAGGTTTTTTTTTAATTTAAAAGGTACTGTATATTGTATTTTATTTTTGTTTTGCTAGGGTATTTTCTTATATAGGGCTTCACAGTGTACACTTGTTGCTGACACTTGCAAAGTTAGCCTTAGTTTGCAGAACATCACCACATACATGTGCTGTAAATTAGTATGCATCAAAGCACCACACAGCTATTCCTCATATTGCCATAGCTGCCAATACATTTAGGCAATCCAAAATGTCAGACAGGCTAAGCAGCAGAGGTTCTACACACCATGGTAGTACTAGGTAAGAAGGTTCTGCAGGAATAATTATAGGTGAAACCATCTAGAAGCAGGGCATGTCTGCCTTTTTTGTTTTAGATTGTCCAAGTTATATGACCACAGCCCATGCAGGAGGCAGTGTAATGGCCTTCTTCTTCTCCCTTCTCCCAAGTAGTCAACTGCTGTTAATGCGCCCACCTCATCCTTCTGCTTTTCTGCTAATCTAGTCATAGCTGGAAATGAGGAGTAAAATTATTTGATCACACTATTGCTGTCTAGCTGCGGTAGGATGACCTTGGTAGCTTGTAAAGGACTGCAGGAAGCATCCATCCTAATTCATCTAGTGGCACTGACTACAGCTACAGGCCACAGCTATCCCAGAAAATCAAAATAAACACTCACGCTAATTAATAAGTTATTAAGTGCAGCAGCTGTAAATAAAACACTTATGTGTCACCAAATATAAGCAAAAACCAAATGTGCTTGCACTAACTCGAAAAGAACAGGTAAGTGAGGTAAACATAACACAAGTCCAAATAAAATCCCATAAGGACCCTTTCTCACGGACGGACCGATCTGGTCCACCGATCAGTTTTTCAGGCGGACCCGATTGGACCATCTATTGCTCTCTTTGGAGCAGCGGTGTGACTGAACCATCCAGCACCCAGCTTGGGTGCTTTCATCAAGATATAGCTTCCTCCAGTCTGGACCCATGAACAAGGGTATTATGGCTGAGCACCCAAGATTAGGTGACACTAGCTCAGATGCAAACTGGAACTCACACAGAATTGATAGCACACAACATCAGGTAGGGCCTGATCAAATTACCCTAACAATACAAACTGTAACCAGGAACATAATTAACATACCAAAGGAACAGCCAACATAAACATCAATCTAATGAAATTACTACAAGCCTAGGAGACTCAGTGCCCACCCAGACAATGCTTTAATTAATCAGAGATTCCACTCCAGCTCAGACTATCTGGCACCAAACCCACAATAAAGTACATTGCACATTATCATAAGCATAAACGTCAAACAATGGTTAGGTAACGTGGTAAAGTGTTCACAATAATAATCACATCTCCATGAGATGATCAGACAGATAGACATAGGTGACTCAATTAACAATGGGAATGCACCCCTAGGAAGCACACAATGGGAGAGACCTACTTAACAATAAACACATAACAAACTGTGATCCCACCCCACCTCAGACTGTTCTGCAGCAGTTTACAACAGTTTATAACACAAACACATACAATGTTCCAGCTGTCTGAAAAAGTGAAATTCATTTATCTTCATTGCTTTCTTGAGGGATATTGTTAATAATAATTCAGTCCCAAGTGAAGGAGCCTCTCCAACCCAGTCTGCAGGAAGGCCACAATATTCCCTTTGACCATTAACCTGTACAAGATTAATATTACACCTTTCCATCCACTCCAGAAGGGAAGCTTTATTGTCCGTATTCAGAGAGTTAATCCAAGCCTCGCTCTCACGTGGTTCTCCATCATTAGAAAATGATCTGCTCTCTCCCCATGGGCCATAATCAGTGGGTAGGAAGCTTGCCCCTAGTCCCCTCCAAAAGCCCCTGTCATGGTTGGGTCTATCACAGGTGGATGTCAAAGGACATGTGTCCGTTGACACCAGCCGACATCCAATCCGATCATGTCTGCTAAAAACAGACGGATGGGGATCTGTTACTCATCCATCAGGCAGATGGGATCGGGTGACAGTCGGATGGAAACAGACAGGCGTTCCGTTTCCATCTGACAGCCCATAGAGGACAGCGAGCTGGGTCTCTGTCCACTCTGAATCAGGGGAGAGATCCCCTACTGAGCAGGCAGATCTGCTGGCGGACTCCGCCAGTATGAAAGGGACCTAAAAGTGTTAAATTAATCTGTGTGAATTTATCACCACTGTGCTTCTTCAATATAACAACTGAGTGCTTCAATCTGCTTTGCCAATACAAATGAGTATTATTCTGCACTCACCAGACCGATTTTGACACCTTGCTTACACAGGAAAGTCAGAAATCCTTGTGGATAAGTCACTGTGATCCAATCTGTCTGAAGCTTCCTTATGACCTGGAATGGCATCCGCCAGTATTCCTGCTATTATTCCACCGGTCCTCTCTTCCCCTTCTGGTCTAGTCCTCTCCAAGTACTCTAACCACTTGTCAGTGTTAAATTGAGAAGGTGAAGCCTTCCATAGTGTTAAAACACTGTATTAATATTATAAACAAACTAAAATTGCAAACACATTCAGATAATATGGTAATGCATATATGAATATGAAACCAGGAAGAGCAGCCTGTGCAGGTGTCCCATGTTGTTTGTGATCTATTAAAATTCTTCGGCGCTGTAAAAGTGCCACATGGAAGGTTTATTACTAAAGGTAAATCCACTGTGCACTACGAGTGCACTGCAAGTGCACTTTTAAGTGCACTTGGAAATGCAGTCGCTGTAGATCTGAGGGGGACATGCAAAGAAAATAAAAAACAGCATTTTTGCTTGCACATGTTTGGATGATAAAATCAGCAGAGCTTCCCCTCATTTTAGATCTTCCCCTCAGATCTAAAGTGACTGCACTTCCAAGTGCCCTTCCAGTAGTTCCAGTGCACTTCTTGTAGTGCAGAGTGGATTTGCCTTTAGTAAATCAACCCCAATGTTTCTGCAGCTAGACCTCAGCTGTCAAATTTCTAATGTTTGCAGCCTATTCCAGTGTTCCGGCACTCAAAAATATTTGTAATTATTGTTTCTCAGATAATACATTCTAAACTTTTTTTCACGATAATACCTGTCTTGTCTCACCCTCTAAACTAGCAGTCTACCCAAGATGCTTACATGCTGTTCAGCCACTGAACAATAATTGCTTGTTTACTGTCCTAATGCTAGCTAATTTCTACCAAACATATACTTGAAATCTACATTTTATTATTTTGAGAATAATTTGCATACTTGAACTGTAGGGTGTTTGGAAAACAAGGAGGTATAGTTCGGAAGTGTTTTTGTTCAATTTGTTTTGAAATGTGATTAAACTTGTAGGACAATCCATTGTGGTACTGTGAAAAAAGAAGCTCACCAACTATACTATTATAAGATTGGGCCCCAGGACAATTTGTACAAAGTTGAGGGCTTTAGCTTAATTTTGTTAAATGAAAAGTGAGTAAAATCTTTTTTTAAGAGTATAGGCTTTTAGATCTGTAGACTTTGCTACTTGCACTGGTCAATTCAACGATTATAATCACTTTAAAAAAACTACCTAATAAAGCTCTATTCAAGTTGAAATAAATCAGCTTGAAATGCTGCTCTATATAGGCCAACTAAATGTAAGTTAAAAAAAATAATTTAAACATCCAAAATAGGTGGTGATGATAATGCCAGTGAAAACCATACTGTTCTTTAATGCCACATATAGCTTAAAGTGGACATTCACACTCTCAAACAACATTGACTATTTTTAGATAGGAAATTATATCAGCTACATCTTCGTTTCCAGGCCTAAGCAAATTATTTCATACATCCCAGGAGTCTTTAGGAGAAGGGGAAGGGTTTTCTTATCAAAGCTCACCCTCTTGCCTGCATGCCTGAGTTAAGGGCAGATGGATTCCACAAAGTAAATGCTACATGAATCATCTGCCCTTACTCAAACTAGAAATGCTAGGTGTTTTTTCTCAGTAAAATAAAGCATGAAGACATGGATGAATGGGTGAATTTGCTCTACATGTTAGAAATTAATTAAATAGAGTTTTAGGTTTGTGGTGCCCAGATGCAGTGTAGTTCCGCTTTAAAGGCTTTAAAGGCATCTTACAAACATGTAATTAAAAGAGTTGTGTTATTTCCATGTTGCCCTTGAAGTAACTCTCTGCTGTATGGTATTTTTTAAAATGTTATGCTTTGTTAAAACTCCCCTATTGTAGTTCCCATCTCCCTGTGTCATTTTTAGACAATATCTTACCTTTTATTTTTGGAAACTGCCACAATTTAGTATCGGGATTTGCCCCCATAGACTTTAAGGAGATTTGCAATTAAGTTTAGGTTTCCAGATTTCAAGCAGAATGCAATGATCCCCTTGTGAATCAAACCCAAGCAGATTCACTCATCCTTAGTCTAAGCAGAAACAGGTCTATGTATACACTGAAAAAGACATGTCCCTCAGCTGATCGCATTCACGTGTTATACACTATATATGATGAGTTTTAAAGATTCCTTTATCCTTCAAGTAAATGGCAGCTTTGCTGGATAAAAGACTCAGTTGTTGATTATAAATATACTAGTTTTAATCTTCTCTACATTATTTTTGAAGAATACCCTTGTTGTCAACATAAATGTGTGCGGCATCATGTTCCTGTGTTCCATGATACATAATAAAAAAATGCAATGGCACACATCACAACTTAGGTTTTATTACTCTGGTCGATAAAGAAAAAGAAACTCATTGTCACTGATAGACTGCAAACTTATTCAATGGCTATGAGAGAAATACCAGCAGTGATTTCATGCTTGTTTCAGCCCCACAATTCATGTTTATGATGAGCTTTTGTCAAAGCTTCTACAGCATTGACATTAATGATTATCAGCACTGGCGGTGAATTTTATTCTAGACACGTTTCTTCCAATTCAAAATAACAAGAGATAGTTCAGGTTTAAAGTTTAAAGGAGAAATCCAGTGGGCATTACTTTCATCTAAACTGATTAGATGGCATGCTCACAATGTACGGTACTTTCTTTTTATACCTACAACAGTCATACAAATATACGTGAATTAAAGCAAATGAAAACCTGTGTGTGACCACTCCGCAACACTGCACTCTATACACAGCACACTCCTCAACCTGAACTCTATGTGCAGTGCACTCCTCAACCCTGAATTCTGTACGCAGTGCACTCGGCTGAGCACAACTATGCCTAACACCTTGCCATAGGTCTTCCACAATAACCCTGGCCATTAGCCTTTATACTCATAAGAAAGTAATGTCCACACAATAGGCTTCTCCGACACTTTACTGATGTTTCTCAAATATGGCAGTGACACATCAGATCACACGGACATACTAACCACTGTCTCTGGCATACTACGCCCATCACATTCAGTGGACAGACTGTAGCAGTTAATTGTGAAAGCCACACATTGCACATAACGGATAAGCCATTTTCACTTATTTCTCTCCTCCTCTTGGGAGCACAGCGTTGGGACTCATCTTCCTGTATACTAGATCTGTAGAATTCTGCTCTATTCAAACCAAGATTTACAAGGTGAAGCATTCTGCCCTGTCAGCATAGATTAACAAGGTGCCTTCTATATTATACCAGTCTCTCTTTCTGTGTCCCACTCCATAGCTCTACTTAGCTGGGTACACTCCCTGATGTTACTCTCTTACTTCCAAGGGTCATTAGTACTCACTCAGATGGCTCTGATTTGTCAATTAGGCATTATGCACCCAGCTCACAATTCCCTTCACGTTGTTCCAGAGGCAGGACTACTGCAGCTGCACCTCTAGATTCTTTACTAATCTCCCAGGATCTCCACGTGGAATAGCCCTCACTTCACAGAACACTTAGCCTGACCTAAAAGGCCTTTTTTCATCCTGCTCCCAGTCCAGTTAGATTATGTTCCCAGCTCAGTTAGATTATGTTTCATGAGACAAGACAAATACAGCTGATTCTTCTCTTTGGCCTTTGCAGTAGCTGACTACATTTGCAGGTATGTGGAGTGTTTGGCTCCCATGCCTCAACTGCACTAGGCTCCTTCCAACCTGAAATAGTCTGAAATTACTGCGCTTAGGACTACTAAGAATGGGCTGCTGCCTCCCTGTATCTCCACTAGGTGGAGTAAAGGTTTAAAACATAAAAATTAGTAGGGATGGGGCGCTGCCTATGATAATATGTGCAACATGCAATAAAGAATATATAAAAAACAATGTTTTAATGTGTGAAATCTTTCTTAATATACAGTATGTGCTCTTTGAGTTCAGCTAGAGTAATCTATTATAAAACGTACTGTAGAATATATTTGCCTTTTGTGGTACACTCATCAGTTAATTCATAACAATATATAGATATCTCTTACTGATATTATGCTGAGTAACAGTTTTTAAACCATTGTGCATGTTAAAAACAAATAAATAGATACATAAAGTGCTCCATGCAATTCAGTGCCAACAATGCAAGGTAAGCAATCCTCCGTTATAACCAGCCTTCTAGCTGACACTATACGGAGATTGAAATAATATGGTTAACAGTCCTTAAAGTAGTCCTTAATATTTTTAATTACATTCAGTGCATATCCTAGCACTCTCCCTATTCTGGAACAGTGTGCGTTCCACCAGCTGAGCCGCTCTGACCTGCAGTGACGTGTAACGTAACAATGGCTCCGCCTTAGAAGATGTCTATGATGAAACGCGTAAGAACTTTTTTGCGGAATTACACTATGGATCCTCTTCTCTTTCTCCCATTCCTCACGTGGACCCATATCAAGGATATCTACATACGTGAGTTAACGAGCTCACCAGCATCAAAACCCTATACAGATTGGCGTCCATGCGTTTTTCCCCTGCAGGGGTGAAGCAATCCAGTAAGTGGGGAACTTGAGGAGAGCATGCGTCACCTGCACCATATGAACACAGATAAGATCGTCCATCAAGAATTTTTTTGAAGAACTTTGCACTAATTATATGCACTGAATGTAATTACAAATATTAAGGACTACTTTAAGGACTGTTAACCATATTATTTCCCATCTCTGTATAGTGTCAGCTAGAGGGCTGGTTATAATGGAGGACTGCTTACCTTGCATAGTTGGCACTGAATTGCATGGAGCACTTTATGTGTCTATTTATTCAATTTTAACATGCACAATGTTTTAAAAATTGTTACTCAGCATAATATCAGTAAGAGAGTGATATCTATATATTGTTATGAATTAACTGATGAGTATATCACAAAAGTCAAATATATTCTACAGTATGTTTTATAATAGATTACTCTAGCTAAACTCAAAGAGCACATATATTAAGAAACATTTCACACATTAACACATTTTTTTTTATATATTCTTTATTGCACGTTGCTCAAATTTTGATAGGCAGTGCCTCATCCCTACTAATTTTTATTTTTTAATCCTTCCAACCTGGCATATATTTTGTCCCTAACTTCACCCATTACATCACAACAGGAAGGTCTTGTCACAAAGGGAATCTAACACCCAATTACATAATTCCTTATTACTGTACCACACTATTTTAAGACAGAGTTGCCTAGTGGCAGAATAGCTAAGTGCACCTGCTTACAACTCCTCCTCACTCTAACTTTTGATGAGCCAAATTAGGACTAAATCTCTTTTTTTAGTCTCATTGTAGTCCTGTAACATACGTGCTATAAATTGTAACTTTTGCTTGGAAATGCCTTAAATACCCTTTTCTCTCAGTAGAAATGCTGCACTTTTCCTCCCACTCAAGTACTCTGTGATAGCATAGCTAAGTAACAGCCACGCCTCTCAGCACTAGTATCCTAACACAGATTTGTGCAGTAGCCCATTGCCCCCTGGAGCCTAGTGGGAACCCAGAGGTAGGCTAGAAATTCACCCTAGGGCCGTGTCCTTGGCACATGGTTGGGGTATGGGCACCAGTCACTTTAGCCAGGGTCACAGAGTTTAGTTTGCACCATTTCAATAAACATAGTGAGATATAGGGATTAAGATACATAGAAGTGTTAATAGTTTATTTTTTATCAATTAACAAAATGGAAAGTAAATGAATAGCCGTTAAATCCAATTTAAATCAATATTTGGCGTAACTACCCTTAATTTTAAAACCAGCATCAATTCTTCTAGGTATACACAGTGCTTGTGCACACAGTTTTTGAAAGAACATCTTGGAGAACTAACCACAGATCTTCTGTGGATGTAGGCTGTCTCAAATCCTTCTGTCTCTTCATGTAATCTCAGATGGACTTGTTGATGTTGATATCAGTGCACTGTGGGGGCCAAACCATCACTTTCAGGACTCCTTGTTCTTTTGTAAACTGAAGATAGTTCTTAATGGCATTGGCTGTATGTTTTGGGTCGTTGTCCTGCTGCAGAATACATTTGGGGACAATCACATGTCTCCCTGATGGTATGATATCATGGATAAGTATTTCTCAACTTGGAGGACATTATTGATTGGGCAATGCTGAGGACTGTAGATGCAGAGGTCGGCCAAGGAAACTTAATGCACCAGATGAAAGACACATCATGCTTATGTCTCTTTAACCCTGGAAGATGTCCAGCAGTGCCTATAGCACAAAACTGAAGAAAAACAGCGTGACCCAGGTACATTACAAACTATCTTCAATGTAAGGAAGAACAAGGAGTCCTGGAAGTGATGAGTTCTGGAAGTGATGGTTTGGTCTCCACAGAGCACAGCTTCTTTCTGTGAGACTTAATAGCCCTTCTATAATGAGTCAAGTATTCTGGCAAGTGGAATTACAAACCAGGGTGGCAAGGCTGCAAACTCTTCAGCACTCTGAACTCCAGACCCGACAAAGGAACTTTACAATCAACCTGTTTTCCTCACCAGGCTTGCCTTTTTGCCTGGAACCCACTACTGCCTCAATCCACATTCTGGGACATATCTCTCATCCACCACTTTGTCTGCCATTTTAGTCCAGACTCTGTCACAATATATGTGTGTGGTGTGTATGTGTGTGGTTGTATGAAATATTTTAACCAGTATCTCCTTTCACATTTTGTTTATCTCTTTAAAACCAATCATAGTACAGAAGCAGACGGACAGCCAGTTCTTTTTTCAAGGCTTTAACACATGTATATTTTTAATGTACCATATTTTTAGCATCAGACAACAAGTAGAAGGGCTAGTACTGGCACGGAAGCACATACATATCTGCTAAGAAAATTCAACATATGCACTTTCCAGTTTGATAAAGCTGACTTGCATATCAAGAATACAAATGACTCTCACTTATACGTTATCTTTAAGAATGAAAAAAAAACCCAAATCAATGAAGATGCAGTGTCCTCCAATACTTTTTCTAACCCCTGTAATGACTACATACAGAAGGTCAAAAGACCTTGTGGTAAGAAAAGAGATTGAGGTCATGCTGAAGGTGTCACCAGAATATAGATGAGGAAAACAACAAGCGTATGGGTATTTTTCACTGCACAATTTGCTCCTTTTCAGCCATGACTATAAATTTTGAGTCACAATGAAGAAAAATGCGTGAATGTTTATTGGTTGTGCCAATACTCTATTAATCTCTACTAAACTCAGTTCATGTTAGCTTCCTTCTAATTACAAAACACATTTGGGCATAGTTACAATTACAATTTTTTATTGATAATGATGCCATGATTAACAGTTGTAGCAGTTTAAGAATGCGGTCATGTTTTCCTCATTTTGTGTGTATATATATCTATATCTATATCTATTTATATATACATACAGTATCTCACAAAAGTGAGTACACCCCTCACATTTTTGTAAATATTTTATTATAACCTTTCATGTGACAACACTGAAGAAATTACACTTTGCTACAATTTAAAGTATTGAGTGTACAGCTTGTATAACAGTGTAAATTGGCTGTCCCCTCAAAATAACTCAACACACAGCCATTAATGTCTAAACCACTGGCAACAAAAGTGAGTACACCCCTAAGTGAAAATGTCCAAATTGGGACCAATTAGCCATTTTCTCTCCCCGATGTCATGTGACTCGTTAGTGTTACGAGGTCTCAGGCGTGAATGGGGAGCAGGTGTGATAAATTTGATGTTATCGCTCTCACTCTCTCATACTGGTCACTGGAAGTTCAACATGGCACCTCATGGCAAAGAACTCATTGAGGATCGACAAAAAAGAATTGTTGCTCTACATAAAGATAGATTAGGCTATAAGATGTCAATCAAAAAGAGAGCTGCACTACACATTCATGGAGTCCACTTAGGTCCATACAAAAATTGAAATCCATATATTCTGACAGGATGGAGGTAAAGATGAATGATACAGTCAGACACTACTATGGTAGACAGCACCGCTTGTGCATAGACACCATATGTGAGATCCACCACCAACAGAAATCAAGGCTTACCAACTGATAAACCAAAAGACGCTATGTGGTTAAAATATCTTATCCCTCCTTCTCAGCCAGTCTCAGGTCAGATTGAATAGATAATCCCGCTGAAGCTGTCAGACTCCGTCCTAGCGAACTCCCGGGTAACTCAATTTCATGTGGGGCATATATAGGAGAGAAAGGACCACATAGTGCAATATCGTACTAAAAATGTATTAGCATATACCATAAACAACTCACATTTGATGAGCAGGTAATCGCATGGATAAAAAACAAGCCGGCAGATATTCTCGGTGACGTCAGCGCGCCCTTCCTGACATACGTTTCATCCTATTGGACGTCGTCAAAGGGATAAGGCACGCAGCTAGAACGTCACCACTTATATACAATCCCTCACCTCCATCCGAAGTGAGGGCAAAACGGTACGCCCGCCATCTAGCTTCAGGGCGGAAGAAAACGAAACTTCCATATAATCTAGGCTATAAGATGATTGCCAAGACCCTGAAGCTGAGCTGCAGCATGGTGGCCAAGACCATACAGCGGTTTAACAGGATTAGGTTCTACTCATATTGATTTAGAACCAAACCTTGATTCAACCATATGGCCATGTGTAATCATTTAAGAGACTGGACACTCAAACCAAGCCTCCATTATTAAAAAAAACAAAGAACTGAAAATGAGAACATTAAAAATAGGATTCACAAAAACGGGGTAGCCTAACATATATAATTTATTGAACGGCACAGGGGTCTCCCACACTGTCATCTAGTGGTAAAAAAAAATGAAAAAAAGCATTAAAAAAAAGAATTTCTCAAATCATAAAAACAAAAATAAAAATAAAATCTGCAGGGAGGAACACAGAAACTAAAAAAGAGTAACAAAAACACATATCCTCCAATAGGAGGGGGGCCAAAATATAATCCACATATTAAACATATACAATGTGGCACTAGCAAAAGTACTAAATAAATTAAAAATGAAAAATAAAAAGGAATTATTAGGGATCTTCCAATGAGGAAATGTGATATAAAATCCTATACTAAAAATGAAAATATGTAGGGAGAAGGTGTATACCAATTTCCGACACGACAACAATTGTGGATTATCAGATGGTAATTTAACCAATAATCTATAAACCATAGGAAATCATCAGAAATCAACAGAATTGAACAAAAATTTATGATAGTGGAAATCAAAAATGATATAATATTATATAACAAAACAGGACTGGATAATCAACCATAGTTTATAAATGAATTAAAGTAGAACTATAGGCAAAACTTTTTTTATCATTTTGGATAGAGTAAGGTTATAACCCCTGCCAGATATTTTTTTTCGCCATCCTTGTCCTATTGCGGAGATTTACCTTCACTTCCTGTACCATAGCCAAACAGGAAGTGAGAGGAAATAACTACAAATTAAAGGAACTCCTTGGGGACCCCCAGGTCACCAGAACTAGCGTCCCCATTGGAAGATGTCCCCTATATTACTTTTCTGGGGACAACCCAAAATTTGGGGTTTTCTCTTACTTACACTTTCGATTATCATAGTAAACAGGACAGATAGAGAGGATGAATCTCCTTACCTTGGGCACAGACAACAATAAAAACTGACGTGTTCTAATTCCTCTCCGCTCTATCCAAAACTAAAAAAAAAAGTTTTGCCTTTAGTTATACTTTAATGTCCAAATCCACATTTAGGCCGTGTGGAAAAAACATTTCCTGGCACCTCCATGGCAGCATACCTGTGAGTTCCGCCTCGACTCCTCCCTCAGGACCAGTTAATAGCATAAATTAAAGACATAGCCCTTCCCCCAAAATTGTCCTTTTTTTCCTCATACCTCTTGAATCAGTGAAGAAGCAGCAGCAGTCCCTACCTCTGCTGTCGACAGCTTCCGCCGGGTTCATCTTCTCCCGTGCGCAGTCCCTGTTCCTTGGGCCGCTCTTAGCGCTAATAAGGCTGGGAACCCCTTTTTGTGGATCTTTTGGGGTAAGGCAGATTTTCCTCATAGGAATGAAGTCTGCAGGGGATCAAACACGTGAATGTGGTGTCAGGCTGGGAGATCAGCTTCTTTCCTCCTCTTCCTCTCTTCTTTACAGGTCTCAGAGTCCTTTGAATGCCTTCAGTCTTCCCCCTGCTTTCTTTTTAAAAAAAAAAAAAAAAATCCCCTTTAAGACCATTTATTTTCATTCTGACAGCTAGGCAATGGGGGGGGGGGCTCTCTGTTCTACCTGCGTGATATTTTCAGTATTGGCTCTCATGGAGGGCTTTATTTTTTCCCTCTAGGTTTCTCAACACCATTTTTTTTCCCTTTTTGAGGGTTCCCCCGGTTCCTTTTTGGGTGTCCCGAGAATTGGCAGCAGGAGGCGGAGCTTCCGCACGCACAATCAACAAGTGCCCTGCGCTCCACGACGGCTTCATTTGGCGCGCATGCAGGGCGCATGCGCGGCCCGGCGATGAGGCTGCCGGCGCCATCTTGGCTAAGGGAACCCTTATGTTTTACGGTTCCCTTGGCCTGGTGGGGGGGGGGGGGTGGAGGTTTGCAAATTAGGAGCAAATAAAGAAGCAATCCTTGGTCTATATTTGGCAGCTTTTTGTCTCTGACCAGGTCGGCCCCAGGCACACTCTAGAGCTCTTTCGGTATTTCTTTGCCTTTTTTTCCTTGTGGTTCTCCATCCTCCCTGTATGCTTTCATGTATGTCTTCTTTTTTGTGCCTTTTTTTTTCCAGCTGATTCCTCGGCCCTTACCTTGAGCCATTCATCAAGAGGAAAAGATCTACACAGATCTAAAAGGTATGGGACCACGAGCAGGTAAGTAAAGAAAAAAACAAAGAAGAGAAGTTTACGATTTTAAAAGGATCCTTTTCTGTTACAGCTCTGTGCCTTTCAAGAAATCTAGGAAGTCATCAAGGCATTGTGACAATTATAGTCCAGAGCGCAGGTTGCATTCCTCGCGGCATGGATCATCTGAAAGATCAAGGTCCAGGAGGTCCCATTACTCCCCATCGCCTCCAGCCTGGCCAGCCACAAAGAAATGTTGGGCATGTGGTGCAGCTCCTCTCCCAGACAAATTGGTCTGTAAGGACTGCTTCAGAGATTATGCGGCCAATAGAGAGCTGGAAAGTCGGCAAGTGGTCGACCTCTTGAAAAAAATTATGAGATTCTTTTTCGGAACTGGTGGCTTTAATTCCTGAGAGACCAGCCTCTTCAGAGGTAGAAGTGCACGAGACCGAGCCAAGTATCCAAGGTCCATCTACAGCCAGTACCCCTCTTCCTGCCTCGGGGTGAGTGGCAAGGGACCAACCTCCGGATGAGTCTTCTGCAGTATCCTCAGAGAAGGCAGAATCCTCTGGCTTTAACTTTCAGTTGGTCCATTCATTTATTCAGGCGGTGAAACAGGCCATAGGCTGGGAGGATCCAGTAGAGCCGCCATCCAAGATGAAAGTTTACTTTCCTTTTCTCAAGAGAAAGAAGGTGGTGTTCCCGCTGATGGGGGAAATCCCAGAGATCATTCATGATGAATGGAACAAGATGGATAAGAAGCTGTCTCTGGCCGCTTCTCCAAACTGTACCACTTGGCGGACTCAGATGTGCAATCTTTTAGTGCAATGCCGGTGATGGACGCGGCCATAGCGCGACTAGCAAAAAATGTGACTCTACCCATGGAAGACTCCCCGCCATTTAGACAGAAGGATTGACCTGGATCTAAAGCGAGCTTACTTAGCCTCTGGAGCAGCCTGCAGACCAGCAATTGCCTTAACATCTGTTTCCAATGCCGTCAGAGTCTGGACCGAGAATGTTGAGACAGCAATAAAGCAGGATAGTCCCAAGGATGGCATAGTTAAGGACCTGGATGAGCTCAAAATTGCTGCAGATTTTGTAGGCCAAGCAGGCATTGACACAATTAGGTGTTCAGCTAATTCAATGCTGCATTCTGTGATGGCCAAGAGGGCTCTGTGGCTAAAATCTTGGACAGCTGATCTGGCCTCCAAGCAGAGCTGGTGTAAGATCCCGTATGACGGGAAGTCCTTGTTCGGGGAGAGGTTGGACAAAGCAATCTCCCTAGTTACAGGAGGAAAATCTGGACTTATTCCCCAGGACAGGAAGTTTCGAAGATCTAAAACCTACCTCTCAAGATTCCGCCAGACAGGCCACAGAGATTACAGGCAATCCCGACAAGGCAGAGATAACAAAAGATCCTGGGGAAGCACTCAGGCATCCTTCTTGGAAGCTAAAAGGAATAAGTCCCTCTCCGCCCCCAGGAAGGGGCTAAGTCCTTTTGACGCCAGGAGATCCGAGCCTCCCCAGGTCTTTTCTGGGGGCGTGGACCAAGGTATGTCAAGATCAATGGGTCCTGTCCACGATCCAATTCGGGCACTCTTGGACCTTTTTTTCTCATCGGTCTCTGCAAAATTCTTTCAAAAGGATAATAACTCCAGCATCTCGACAGAAGGCACTGGGTCTAAGCCAGTTTATTTAATCTCTCCAGGTACAGAAAGCAGTAATACTGTTCCCCTCATCGGAGCGCTTTTCGGGGTTCTATTCAACGCTCTTCCTAGTATGGAAAAAGACAGGTGGTTGGAGACCTGTAATAGACCTGAAGAAGCTCAACAGGTACATCTATCTCGAGAGATTCAAGATGGAATCTCTTCAAACGATAATCCAGGCAGGGATTGGGTGATATCAGTGGATTTGAAGGTCTACTACCTGCACATCCCTATTCTGCCTTTGTTCCATAAGATTCGCAGTAGGTCATGTCCACCTGCAATTTCAGGCACTTCCTTTTGGCCTTTGTACTTCCCCTCGAGTGTTCACAAAAGTTTTAATATCAGCCTTGGCCCCCTGAGGGTGAGAGGTCTCAGGATCTACCACTACCTGGATGACATCCTCTTACTGGCAAGCAACCCGAACCAACTCATGGCCCACAAGGAGATCCTGTTGAGTTCCTTAGTGGATCTAGGCTGGCTCATAAACAAAGAGAAAAGCCAGTTGTCGCCATCGCAACAAAGGGTATACCTCGGAGCACTGTTCAATACTCTGCAGGGAACAGTATCATTGCCCCGACAGAAGGCAGAGAAAATCAGCCAGAGTATGATCAAAGTTATCGAGAAATCGCATTTGATGGCCTCTCAGTGCCTGAGCCTGATAGGCCGGATGTCTTCGTGCATACCTCTAGTCCCTTGGTCACATTGGCACCTGACACACTTCCAAGTAGGATTCCTAGCACAGTGGAAAAGGCAGTATCTCTCCCAGAGGATCTTGTTGTCAGCAAGTATGTGCAGGGGCCTCCACTGGTGGACCAATCTGCAGAACCTCTCAAAGTCACATACGCTGGGTTCCCACTCCTGGATCACTATTACGTTGGATGCAAGCGGGCACGGATGGGGTGCTCATTGCAAGGATGTCAGGATACAGGGAAGATGGTCCTTTCACCCCAGGAGGATAGTGTCCAACATACTGGAAATGAGAGCGGCCTTCCTAGCCTTAATTTCATTGACAGTTCACATCAGAGGACAAAGAGTGCTTCTACGCCAAGACAATGCAACGGAGGTTGCCTACCTGCAGAAACAGGGAGGCACCCTCAGCAGGACACTCTTGAGGGAGGTGGAACCAATAATGATCTGGGTAGAGAAGAATCTCCTAGACCTCAAGGCCATGTATCTCCCAGGGAGATTGAACAAGGAGGCAGACAGCCTATCAAGGAGGTTCGTCGACAACAACGAGTAGTCTCTTCACCCTCATGTATTTCATCAAATCAGGAACCTTTGGGATCCCCCTCAAGTAGATCTCTTTGCAACCTGGGAGAATTCAAAACTCAGGAGGTTTGTCTCTCTCCTTCCTCACCCGCAGGCAGAGGAGGTGGACGCCCTTTCTTGTCCATGAATCTTTCCTCCCGCCTGCTAATCTCAAAGTTTCTGCTCAGACTCCTGAGGGAGCCAGTACAAATTCTGGCAGTTCTACCATACTGGCCGAAGAGGCCATGGTTACCCCTGGCCATGCACCTCAGCACGAGCCCTCCCATCAGGATCCCAGCATTTCCGCATCTACTAACGTGAAGGGAGATATCACATCCGAATCCACAGAGGCTGTATCTTCGGCTATGGCAATTGAGAGGAGGAGGTTGCAATCATTAGGCTGCTCTCGGAATGTCCTTTCTACCCTCCTCAGTGCCAGAAAACCTACAACAAACATGATTTACGCAAGGATCTGGGACAAGTTCTATACCTATGCCACTAAAAATGGCTTCAACCCAGTAGACCCATCTACTTCAGAAATACTGGGCTTCCTACAGACAGGTCTTGATCTGGGCCTTGGCCTAGTGACTTTAAAGGGTCAGGTGTCCGCTATATCTGCAGCAACCAATAAGGAGTGGGCGGAAGAACCTCTAGTGATAAGATTTCTTAGGGGAGTCCTGAAGATAAGACCACCTCGCAGGCGCTCCTTTCCAAAATGGGATCTCCCGCTGGTACTAGAGGTTCTATCCAGCCATCCTTTTTCACCTACTGAAGAATCCTCAATTTGGAACCTGACCCTAAAAGTGACTTTACTGGCCATTACTTCCGGCAGAATGATCTCAGAATTATACGCTTTGGGAATAGGAGATGAACACATCTCCTTTTTCCCAGACAGAGTGGAACTTCGCCCTATCAAGGGTTTTACACCCAAAGTTTCTACGCCTGCCTACTTAATGGAGCCATGGTCTTTACCAGTGTTTTCAGACTCAGACCCAGAATTCTGCCATGAGTTAGACGTTTCCAGGGTCCTCATAGGATATCTGGAAGCAACCCAAAGTTTCAGGAACTTTGGGTTCCTGAAACTACTACTACTACTACTGAGAGACTACTGATTATTCCATGGGGAAGGAACAGAGGCAAGAAGGCCTCCAGCCAAACCCTGACCTCCTGGGTCGTAAAGATAATACAGAAGTAGAGTTGAGCGAACTTCTAGAAGTCCGGGTTCTGCTGGTTCGGCCGAACTTCGGGACAAAGTCCGGGTTCGGGTCCGGACAGAACCCGAACTTTGTCCCGGACCTCAAGCGAGTTGAGATGAAGACATAATAGAAATGCTGGGTCCTCCAGTCCCAAACCGACCTCCGGAAGAACGGAGACAAGGAAGGGGTACCTTATTAGTCATCAGAGAGTCATCATCATCATCATCAAAGTCCTTGGGTTTCAAGGACTTTGAAACCCAACGAAGGTCTATAGGATACTCCTGGGACCTTTGCAGATTGAGTACCGTCTTAAGACCCAGACTCAGACTTTTGTGACCATTTCTGGTACCGAGGTAATTCATCCGTCCGCATCTTTGAAACCCACA
>BLSH010317949.1:131567-146163 GCA_018402905.1 Glandirana rugosa | reverse complement strand
GAGACCAAGTGCTTCTTGCTCTACAGCGTTCCCGACCTGTAAGCCTCGGCTCTGGATACCTGTTCCCGTATTGCTCTGCCTCCTGTTGACCCGGCTTGTCCTGACCTGCTGTCTGCTACCTGCACCGACCCCGGCTACCCACGACCATCCGATTGTCTGCTCCCTTGTACCTCTGCTGCCCGCCCGTTAACGAACCTTGCTTGGACTTCGACTACTCTTTTGCCTGATCCTTTGTACCTTCCTGCCAGCCTGTTGCCGACCCAGCCTGAACGACCATCCTTCTACCTGCACGTCTCCTGGAGCATCGCTACGTCATCAGTGACCCTCCAGCCCTCGTGCCATCCCGCACTCTTGGGCCTCTGTCCCCACTACCAGGGGTCCTTGAATCGGGTGCGCAAGAGCGGTTGTTCCCTGCACAAGACAGACTCCACCGTCAGGTACGTGACACAAGGAGTACAGCAGCAGGAGAATACAAGGTCAAGGAGGCAGTATAGCATACAAGTATAGTGCACACTGTATTCAACTTCAGTGTGAAGTAAGTGAAAGACAGGTTTCAGCTAGAATCCCCGCCCATCAGTAATGCCCCTCTGACATGTTTCACCCACATCGGGCTTAGTTGTAATGGTTCTCTACAATTTCTCATCAAAAGAGTGCCTTGATTGTCTCAGAAAAATACAGCATATGTTATCTTAAAGTGGATGTAAACCCCATTCATGAAATCTGGCCTGGGCACATCTTTAGTGTTTACTTATCTCTCTCCAAAGCACTAAGTTCCATGTCTTTCTGCTGCTCTGTTCCTCTGTTATCAGCATGATAACTTCTGACAAGTTCCCTGACACAGGAGATAAAAGCAGCTGGAAATTTGTGTCAGGGAGGTAACTTAGAAATAGATAAGCAGAGAGCTTGTCTATTCACAGTACAGCTCTGCACATTTCTTCATTCCTCTGCCTATGTGGAGGGAAGTGTGTGCCTTTCCTCCAATCAGCTCACACACAATGTATGCCCAGACACCCCTCCCACTAATGAAACAAGAAGAAAAATTTCTAACACAATGTGCACTTTGTAAAGAATGTAGATACCTGAAGACAGCACATATACAAGTAAAACGTATATAGGGAGATTTGTTTCATCTCTGTGTATTTTCTGAGGCTGTTTGCTTCACTGGGTATATGTGAGGGTTTACATCCACTTTTAGTAATGACAAAGTTATTGCTGAAATCAGAAGGCCCTCTGGTCCATAAGGGGCATAATGGGTGTAAAGTCCTGTACACAATGGTCAAATGTCGGGAGACATTGGCTGGTTCAATAAAAAACGGCCAACATTCGGCCCGTGTGTATATCAGTCCGACTGAAGACGGCAGTTTGACCAGCTTCTGTCGGATGAGCATACTGGTAATCCAGCAGCCGACCGGCTCCTGATCAGCAGGCTGAGAGCACTGATTGGAGGGTTCTGATGGGGCCCATCTCCCTGTCAGAACACAAGAGCTCAGCGGAGGAGAGTGTTGTACTAAGGTTGGATCTTTAGTACAGCAGCTCCTGCCAGAGCTGTCAGTTTTTTTTTTCCTTCAACCCAATGGGTTGAAGGAAAAAAAACTGTTAGTGTGTACCAGGCTTTAGAGCTCAATTGGCTAAATTACATAAAAAGAACACTTGGTGATATAACCAATTAACCATGAATGTCTGTTTAGGCACCTGAGGTGGCAGTTTGTGCTCCTGTGCTGTAATCCTGTCACATATTCATGATGGAGACTACAGGTTGCCATGCCAAGACATATTGCACAGCTATAGTCCACCACAGCTATAGACCAGAGCAACGATGTGCCGCTGTCACTGCAGCAAGTGCATTTATACAGGAAGTGGATGAAAAAAACTGGAGGAGATCAATAGCACCAAGGGGCAAAAAAGAATAAAAAAAAAGTAAAAACAATATTTTATTTGTTATTGATGATACATAGTGTTTCACAAAATAAAATGTCATTCATTTAGGGTTTAGGTCTACTTTAATCTATCAACCTAGACTGCAACTTCTCCACCCTACTGACACTACTTCGAGCTAGAAACAATCTAATAACCTTTCACTATAGCTCGCATTTAAATAAAAAGAGTTTGCATTTTATTTTTTAAAGGTTAGTTTTCAAATATTTTCACCATGCACTCCATGCAGAATGAAGAGACACTTGAGATGTTACGATAGGAGTGATAAAAAACAGTATCAAGCGCACTTGAATCTTACACACACTATGAGGATCATATCAAACAAACTTTGAATATAGTGACTGCGACAGCAGTATTATCATATGCAGGGCCAGCCCAGGACATTGTGCTGCCTAGGTCCAAGAATGAAATGCTTGCCACCCCCACATCCATTATTTTAAACCAAGATAATTAAAACTAAAATGAAATTTATCAGGAAGTCAGTTTTACATGCAACAGCATCTTGTCTTTATGCAAAATTATATGACATGCCATTATATTTCATTCCAATTCCAGTATATAGATAGGCTAGGGTAGTATATGGACAGGTTAGGGTAGTATATAGACAGGCTAGGGTAGTATATGGACAGGCTAGGGTAGTATATAGACAGGCTAGGGTAATATATGGAAAGGCTAGGGTAGTATATGGACAGGCTAGGGCAGTATATAGACAGGCTAGGGTAGTATATGGACAGGCTAGGGTAGTATATGGACAGGCTAGGGTAGTATATGGGCAGGCTAGGGGAGTATATAGACAAGCTAGGGCAGTATAGGGGCAGGCTAAGGTAATATATAGACAAGCCAGGATAGTAAAGGGGCAGATGGTGTCGGCCGGTAGCCAGTTGACGTCATGACACACAAAACAGCTGGAAAAAAAAACTTGGTCGTCAATTTTCTGGGTATATAGAAGAGAAGGAAAGGCGGCTGTGGTTCAGTTTGCTGCCCCCCTCTAAGTGCTGCCTGGGTCCAATGGACCCACTGGGACCCATGGTAGGGCCAGCCCTGATTCTATGCATAGTGATTGAAAAATGTTTTTCACATTTGAATTTCTCTATCCATCGTGAATAGCAGTCTGCATTTCTACTTTATGCACAGATTCTAACTGACATTACCCTTTTCATAATTCCTTCGCCACCTAACCCTATTGAGTATATTTTACCCCATATAAAGGTGAAATTGGTGCATTGTCAATGAGTACATAAATGTGGGCTTCTATGACACACTACATGAGCGAAGAACTAGAATTAAGCAGAGGCCTTAGCAAAAATTCTCAGATGGTTTTACTGTACAAGATGGGCTATGAATTCTTGCCATATGTACTTTAATTTGCACTGTTTTATTAAATAAACCCATTAGATATATACTATATTACCAAAATTATTGGGACACCTTCCTTTACACGCACATGAACTTTAATGGCATCCCAGTCTTAGTCAGTAGGGTTCAATATTGAGTTGGACCACCCTTTGCAGCTATACCAGCTTCAAGTCTTCTGGGAAGGCTGTCTACAAGGTTTAGGAGTGTGTCTATGGGAATGTTTAAAACAAGAATTCCCGCGCTAAGGATATAAGGGTAAACAATGTTGATGCTCAAAGGAACAGCTGCCCTCCTGGATTTTCAATTAATAAAAATTAGTGATATATCTTGCAATGACAGGAAGATGGCGCTAGTCCCAAGAATGTTTATATGCACTGATGTCGTGCTATTTGTATGTCAGTTTTTTATGACCCCTCATATGAAACAGTGATCTGAGTGTTAAAGTGCTATAGTGAATCAGTGAGTAAACCAATATATGTAAAGCTAAAAACACAGAAATAACACTAAAGTTTGGAAATGTGTAAAAACTTATGTGTGACTGTTGATAATCAAATTATCCAAATATAGTGACTTATGTAGATGTGTATAAACCGTGTACATCAAAATATATAAAATGCAAATATAAAAAGGTTATGCAATATATGAAAAAAAAGGATAATGCAATATATCAGAAAAATATATAAAAGATAAAACCCAGCAAAAACATAAAACCACACAAACTTGTCCCTCTCAGAGTCTTTTATGGGCTATGCCCAGTAGTTATGTCCATATATCAATGCGAACGTAGTAGGAAGAAACCACGTTTCAATAAAAGTCTATACTGGATATGAAGACTGTTGCTGAAAGAATGTGACTTTTGCTGCTGATGTATATAATTCAGAAAGTGATCCGGTGACTTCACACACTTCTATGCGATAATCCAGTGACTTCAAAACCGTGCTCCCCACCTGTGTCCCCACTCACCAGAGATAGGTACCCATGCAGGGGTGACCCGCCTTTGCTGTATCTTTACCCCGGTCAGCTCGGGTTGGACGGCCTGAGTTGTTCCTTCCTGCAGGACCGATCAATCCCTCCTATGATGATCCTTGGATTTGGGTAGAAATTGTCAGCTATCGGTAGCCGCGCTGCCAAACTATTTCACGGTTTACCAAGTGTCCAGGATTGTTTTTAAGGATATGTTTTTAATGTTTTCCCCAAAGTTTATATTATATTTTTTATATTATACTTGATTGGGGCTAAATAAATTGTTACTTTTACGGTATTACACTATTTTGGATTTTTTCCGTTTTTACCCACACCCACAAAACTGGAGCAATTTCCACCCAAATCCAAGGATCATCATAGGAGGGATTGATCGGGTCCTGCAGGAAGGAACAACTCAGGCCGTCCAACCCGAGCTGACCGGGGTAAAGATACAGCAAAGGCAGGTCACCCCTTCAGGGGTACCTATCTCTGGTGAGTGGGGACACAGGTGGGGAGCACGGTTTTTAAGTCACTGGATTATCGCATAGAAGTGTGTGAAGTCACCGGATCACTTTCTGAATTATATACATCAGCAACAAAAGTCACATTCTTTCAGCAACAGTCTTCATATCCAGTATAGACTTTTATTGAAACGTGGTTTCTTCCTACTACGTTCGCATTGCTATATGGACATAACTACTGGGCATAGCCCATAAAAGACTCTGAGAGGGACAAGTTTGTGTGGTTTTATGTTTTTGCTGGGTTTTATCTTTTATATATTTTTCTGATATATTGCATTATCCTTTTTTTCATATATTGCATAACCTTTTTATATTTGCATTTTATATATGGGAATGTTTGACCATTCTTCCAGAAGCGCATTTGTGAGGTCAGGCACTGATGTGGACGAGAAGGCCTGGCTCGCAGTCTCCACTCTAATTCATCCCAAAGGTGTGCTATCGTGTTGAGGTGCAGGCCAGTCAAGTTCCTCCACCCCAAACTCTCTCATCCATGTCTTTATGGACCTTGCTTTGTGCACTGGTGTGCAGTAATGGTGGAACAGGAATGGGCCATCCCCAAACTGTTCCTATTAAGTTGGAAGTTCCTTTCACTGGTACTAAGGGGCCAAGCCCAACCCCTGAGAAACAACCCCACAGCATAATTCCCCCTCCACCAAATGATGTGGACCAGTGCACAAAGCAAGGTCCATAAAGATATGGATGAGCGAGTTTGGGGTGGAGGAACTTGACTGGCCTGCACTCGATAGAACACCTTTGGGATGTCATTAAAGTTCATGTACTATAAAGGCAGGTGTCCCAATACTTTTGGTAATATAGTGAATTCTGAACACAGCAGCAGTTAAACAGTTGTTACATGATTTTGGCTCAACTATTTACAAAATCTGTATTTTCATGTAAAATATAAAACATTGGAACAGACTCATGTAAATAGATGACAAATATATATCTGTGAGGAAGTTGAAAGGACATAATGCACAAGGCAAATACTGACATCACACATGCCTAGGACTGGAAGTAGTGCTCTAGCGTTTATGGTTGGTTGTATCTTGCTGTCTGCACAGAGTAGTCAGAGTGTTTATTGGGCTGTCTTGCCATGTGCATGGACTGTAGTGCACTTTATTTGTAAGTGTGGTTTTGCTGATTTGTTTTAATAAAGTTAATAAGAAATTAGCTCTTACACTATGTGGCTGTTATTTGTGTCCTAATGTGATCCACTTTTACCTGTAAGGAAATACAAATGCGTTTGACCTAGCTCATATAAGTTCATTTAGGTATGGACAAAAAGGTGAGTCTGTATCCAGAGGAGTGGGGAAGTTTGGGAGTACCACCCTGGACTGGTCACAGTAATTTAAATAGTGTATGCACTTTCTATCATATGATTTGTTACACCTAGATAAGAGGATTTCATGTTTTTTTCACACTGCAGCTCAAAGGATCATCATATTTGAACAGCGGCGGCTGGTCAATAAGGGACGCTTGGGCGTCGCCTCCCCGCCGCTGACAAGAAAAAGAAAAAGTCAGCCCGACCCCCTACAGGAGGTGCCGGTATATTGACTTTTTTTTTCTCTCGGCTCCTTGCTGACTGCTGATAGCAAGTAGTGCACCGATTGTGCGCAGAACACATAGTCTGATTGGCTGCCCTGATCCAGTGACTGGCTAGCATTGGATGCTGTGGGCGGGGGCGGGACTGTGGCGGAAGTGCTCGCTGCGTGATTGCTCACTCAGGTGCAGCACTCCGCCGGGTTTCAGTCCCGACTCCCGCGCCGCAGACCATCCACTCCAGCATGCTGTCCGCAAGCGGAGCTCTGCACACTTCTGCCTGCCTATTAGATGGGGTAAGTGTAGGACTTGTCCCGACTTGTATATTGCTATCTGGTGACTGTATACCCTATCTGGTGACTGTATACTGCGATATAATGACTCTGTATACCCTATCTGGTGACTGTATATCCTATCTGGTGACTGTATACTGCGATATGGTGGCTCTGTATACCCTATCTGGTGACTGTATACCCTATCAGGTGCTATATATACTGCTATCTGGGGCTCTGTATACTGCAATCTGGGGCTCTGTATACTGCTATATGGTGACTCTGTATACCCTATCTGGTGACTGTATACTGCTATCTGGGGCTCTGTATACTGCTATATGGGGCTCTGTATACTGCTATATGGTGACTCTGTACACTGCTATCTGGTGGCTTTGTATACTGTGATATGGTGACTCTGTATACTGCTATCTGGGGCTCTGTATACTGCTATCTGGGGCTCTGTATACTGCAGTGGTTCTCAACTCTGGTCCTCGGGACCCCCCAACAGGCCAGGTTTGCAGGATAACTGAAATACATCACAGGTGATATAATTTGCTGCTCAGTGATTGCAGTATTCTAGTCTGCATCTGCCCAAGGTAATACTTAAAATCTGGCCTGTTGGTGGGTCCCTAGGACCGGAGTTGAGAACCACTGGTATACTGAGATATGGTAACTCTGTATACTGCTATATGGTGACTCTGTGTACTGCTATCTAGGGCTCTGTATACTGCGATATGGTGACTCTGTATAACTGCTATATGTGGGCTCTGTATACTGCTATCTGGGGCTCTGTATACTGCTATATGGTGACTCTGTATACTGCTATATGGGACTCTGTATACTGCTATATGGTGAATCTGTATACTGCTATCTGGGGCTCTGTATACTGCTATCTGGGGCTCTGTATACTGCTATATGGTGACTCTGTATACTGCTATCTGATGCTCTGTAAGTGTATATTGCTATCTGGTGACTCTGTATACCCCTATCTGGTGATGCTGTACTGTATACTCCTGACACAAGGGGTGGGAACTATAGAGGTGGGGCATATGAGAAGTGGGAGGGGTCAAAAAGTAAGCACGGGGTCTGGCGACCCCCCCATCCTAAAATTTCACCAGCCGCCACTGTATTTGAACATTGAGGATGTGAAGAATGATTCGATTTTAATCACGGACTTTCACATTTATGATACCATATCATTGCATTATCAACAGCTTTTGTCGCTATTTGTTTCTAGTTTGAATGAGATTGGCATCAGTTTATGTTTTTAGAGTCATAGTTGTGCTGCACTTTGCTTATTTCCATTTTCACATTTTTTCAGTTTGGTGCTGGCAGCTTCTCCTTTTGATATTATATTACAAAGAGGATCTCTTATAGAGATAAATGACCATTGAAATACCAAATATGTTTACTCAAAACTGCTTGCATCTGCACCACAGCAACAATCTACAGTACCCAAAATTGTCCATAGACAATTTTTTCAAGGTCTGCACAGGTCATCAGCTTACAGTTAAGTAAAAATGATGGTGCTAGAATTATTCCTCTCATTCTGGTGCACGTGGCCATAGCTGAGCGCGTCTAAAGGTATTCCTCCCTCTCTCCCTGCTCACCATCCTAATGTGCCTTTTTTGTGTCTTAAGCTCCCAGGAGAAAAAGGTGAGCCTGGGGACAGAGTAGGGGGGTTTCCCAGATGGACAGGGGGTGCCACATAAAGCATTGTCTAATGTCCGTGTGATAGCACTGGACTGATAGAAGTGAGTTTTGGTCCTGATGGATATGCAATGAAACGCACCATCCTTCAAAGGAGCTAATCTATGATGAAAGTGTAGTGTTTGTGGACTGTGTTCTGGTCCTAGGTAAGGATGGGCTCGGGCTTGTTCAGAACCGAATGTGCCCGAGCCCGCCAGGAAGTGAACCCTGCACTGCACTAATCACAGGCAGTGAGACATTTCCCCGATGTGAGGCTGCAGCAATTGGGCAAATGCCTCACTGCCTGTGATTAGTGCAGTGCAGGGTTCACTTCCTGGCGGGCTCGGACATGTTCGGTTCCGAACAAGCCCGAGCCCATCCTTAGTCCTAGGCTACCTTGGTGATTACATTAAAAGGAGCACTCAGCAGACAATTAACTCTGGGGTGGATACTGAAAAGTTTCTAGTACAAAAGTTCATATCAATTAAAGATATTTTTTTAAACATCTATTGTTAACAGCATCAAACACATCCAATGCCTTACAGAGAAAAGCATCCCCTCCCCCCTTGAGTAGTAGATATTATTAGAATCATGATGCTATACAGTAGAATACCCATACTAAGGCTTGATAAAGACTAAATACAAAAATATGTGAAAATCTTTAAATATAAAGACTTCTCATCAAGTACAGTGCTAGTATTCGGTGAAAAAAAAATATACATTCACCGGCTGTTTTATTAGGTACACCTTGCTATTACTGGGTTGGACCCCCTTTTGACTTCAAATTGACTTAATTCTTCATGGCATAGATTCAAAACAGTGTTGGAAACATTCCTCAGAGATTTTGGTCCATATTGAAATGATAGCCTCACGCAGTTGTTGCAGATTTGTCGACTGAACATCCATGATGCAAATCTCCCATTCAACCACATCCCAAAGGTGCTCTATTGGATTGAGATCTGGTGACTGTGGAGGCCATTGGAGTACAAAGAACTCATTGTCATGTTCATGAAACCAGTGGTGAGATGATTTGAGCTTTTTTTGACATGGTGCATTATTCTGCTGGAAGTAGCCATCAGAAGATGGGTAAACTGTAGTCACAAAGGGATGGACATGGGCAGCAACAATACACTGGTAGGCCATGGCATTTAACCACTTGCCGACCGCCAACCGCAGATTGACGGAGACAAGGTGGTTCGATATCACAAACCGCCGTCATACGACGGCGGCCGCGATCACGAGCCGTGGGCGCGCGTGGACGCTCCAGGCGCGGGCGCTACAGCGCCATTCGACACAGAGCCGATCAATCTACAGGGCCAGGCCAATGATTTTTGGCCTGGCCCTTCCGATCGGTCCTGCCAATGATAGGGCTCCTCTGCTTCTGAAATGTAAACAGAGGCAGAGGAAGTAAGCTCCACATCCTCCCTGAAGCCCTTTTCGGTTTCAGCGAGGAACAAGGAGCATCTAGAAACGTGAGTTGCACAACACCACACTGACACCAGGTCACATAGGCACATTTAACCCCTTGATGGCCCCCCAGTTAACCCTTTCACTCCCTGTCACCCCTTGTGACAGTATCATATAGTGCAGCAATCTGATTTTTACCGATCGCTGTACTTGTGACCCTTGTGACACTAAATCAGTGTTAGGTTAGATAGTATCAGGCCTAGTTAGGTGAAAATACCCCCCTTGCCCCCCCAATAAAGTTTTTAACCCCTTGATTGCCCCCTGTCACCTGTGATCACTGTATAAGTGTCACGGGTGACGCTAGCTAGCTAGATAGTTTTTTTTGTCAATCAGATTACCCGCCATATATTATTTTATTTACCTTTTATAGGTTTTAACCCCCGATCACCCAGCGGTGACCCAGTTAGGTTTTAGTGTACGTTAGGGTCAATGTAAACGCCAGACAGGGCCAGTTAGCGAGGTACTCTGACACACACGCACGCACATTAGATAGGTGCTAGATATTATTGTAATATCTGATCAGATCAATATCTGTGATCTGATCAGATATATATTAGTGTCCCCACTAGTCTAGTGTTCTAAAAAATGCAGTGTTAGCGGGATCAGCCCAGATAACTGCTAGCACCTGTGTTTAGCCCCTCCGCCCAGCCCAGCCCACCCAAGTGCAGGATCAATAGATCACTGTCACTTACAAAACACTTTACACATATCTGCATCCTTCGCAGAGATCACGCCTGATCCCTGCAAATTCTGACAGTGCGCTTTTTTTGCCTGTGAGTCACGCTAGTGTACGTTTCAAATTTAGAAAGTCCAAAATGTCTGGCCGCATGTACACTAGCGAAGAGGCCTACAATATGCTGAGTTTGACAGATGAGAGCGATGGAGAAGCCTCACTGTCAGATTCAGGCTCAGCATATGAACCTGTAGACAACAGCGACACCCTGTCAGATAGCTCTGATGATCTCTGCTAGAGCCAGACGTACCAGACCCTGTTCTGCTGTCACTGATGTGCGTGAATCGCAGGGCTCTCATATGCAGCAGAGAGCCAGTACTAGTGCCGCTACCTGCTCTGGTGACCTAGCAAGCACCAGTGGCCTAGTACCCCCTGGACGTAGACGAACCAGCACTGCAGTATCACATGGTGACAGGGCGAGTCCCATAAGTGCAGTACAAGCTGGTGTGGCTAGCACGAGTTATGGCACGCAGCCACGAAGAAGACGAACACAGGCCCGCAGAACCCATAGTGCCCTTCCTGACGCGCTTGCAAACCCTGATTGGCAACCCCCCACTGATGCAGCGCCCGTACTTCCCCATTCACTGCCCAACCCGGAATCACGGTGAATACAGCTGATTTTACGGCCATTGATTTTTTTTCGCTGTATTTCACTGAAGATTTCTATAGATCTATTGTGGACCAAAGCAATTTATATGCTGGTCAATTCATCGCCATTAATCCCCATTTGATACTTGCCAGAGACTGGAAACCAATCACGGTTCCAGAATTTAAGACCTTTCTGGGCCTTTCCTTCCTCATGGGCATAACTAAAAAAACTGAATTGTGGTCATATTGGTCCACACAAACTATTCACCATATGCCCGTGTTCTCTGCTTGCATGTCCAGGGCACGATACGAGCAGATTTTGCGGTTCATGCACTTCAGTCATAATGAACTCAGTCGTCCACGGGGTGACCCTGAATTTGACCGGCTCTACAAAATTCAGCCCCTCATAAACCACTTCAACCAGAAGTTCACCACACTTTTTATTCCCAACCAAGTTGTGTGCGTGGACAAGTCCCTGGTTAAATTTTCTGGCCGTCTTGCTTTCAAGCAGTACGTCCCCAGCAAGCGTGCCAGATACAGGGTCAAACTGTATAAGCTCTGTGACAGGGCCACAGGCTATACACATAGTTTCACGGTTTATGAGGGCAAAGATAGTCACGTAAAGCCGGAAGGATGCCCAGACTACATAGGGAGTGCTGGCAAGAATGTGGAGCTTGGTGTCACCCTTATTCGGAAAGGGGTACCATTTGTACGTGGACAATTATTACACGGAGCGTGCCACTGTTTAGTCACTTATTTGATCATCAGATTGGCGCATGTGGCACCGTGCGACCTAATCGCCGGGGCTTCCCCCAATGGCTTGTAGAATCCCTTCTTAGTCGGGGGAGAGAGCCTGCGTTAAGTGTAATAATTTGCTCGCAATGAAGTGGAGGGACAATCGGAATGTTTTCGTTCTGACCTCCCTTCATGCAGATACGACAGTGCAAATTTCGACGGCGTCTGGTCCTGTGGAGAAATCCCTCTGTGTCCATGAATATAACCTTAATATGGGAGGGGTGGACCTCAATGCTCAGTTACTGGCGCCGTACCTAATTGCCCGTAAAGCAAGACGCTGGTACAAAAAAGTGTCTCTATACTTTTTTCATTTGGCTTTGCTGAACGCTCATGTCTTATACAGAGCGTCAGGACTGACAGGATCCTTACTCAAATTCATGGAAGAGATCATGACAGCCCTTCTGTATCCAGATGGTGCTGCACCCCCTGTTCACAATGTGAATGCAGTTAGCCGGCTGCATGGGAGGCACTTTCCACGTGTCCTCCGTGGTACCCCAGGCCACAGAACACCCCAAAAGAGATGTCATGTCTGCAGACGACGCGGATACAGGCGTGACACCCGCAGTTATTGTTCCACCTGTCCTGACCAGCCTGGTCTCTGCATCAATGACTGTTTTGAACACTATCACATATTAGTGAATTATTAGCGTAGGGTGCAGCAGACACAGCGATAGGCACACTGACATAGGGTCTCCAAAGATGCCAGTGCATTTTGAGAGACCCAAACCTGGAACGGATTTTTAGTTACAAAAAAAAGGCGTACCAAAAAAACCCCCAAAAAATGTAAAAAAATTAAAACAACAAAAAATAAAAAAAGTTAAAAAAACAAAAAAAATATAAAATAAAAAAACCAAAAACAGTTATACGTTTCTTTTTTCTCTCTCTCTCTTGTTTTCTCTCTAATCTCTCTCTGTTCTCTCTCTATTGTTAATATTTTGTATGCATACCTGTTTGTTACTGTTTTTATCATGTTTTCTTTGCAGTTATGTAATTTTTTATGTTAATGCTTACCTGTAATGTTATATTATTAATGTGTTTTATATTTTTTTCTTTTTAGCAGATATGTAATGTTTTTATGTAACTGTGTTTTATTAATTGTTTATTCCTTTTCAGGTACTCCATTGAGCTGCAGCACTGATTTATTAATGGTGACAGCAAAAGCGTTTGCTCCCACCATTCATAAAGCAGTGACTCCAGTGCTGTTGGCGGTGATTTCACCACCACAGTTAAAAAAAGAGCAAATATACTGGAGCATAGGGGCAGTGGGTGGAAATTGGGGCAGATTGCCCCTATGCTCCAGTATATTTTTTTAAAAAGTGGCTATGACCACCATTAGAAGTGGGAGGATGAAGGGAGGTTTTCTAATGGTGGGCATACCCACCGATTGATTCTTTTTTTTCATGAAAAAAAACATTACAATATATGCCCAACAAGGACCAGCGACATACTAGTGTGTTGCTGGTCTTCTCTGGCTATCCTGTCCCACCTGGAAACGTGAGAAGGCAGCTGGTGGTTCCGCCAGCTGACCATAGAGCTGATTGAATACTAGAATGGCTCCAATCATCTCCATGGCCTAAGAAACCGGAGGCTATGAGCATTTTGTGACTTTGGTTTCGCCAGATATAAACAGCGCCATTGGGAAATTGGGGAAGGATTTTATCACACCGATTTTGGTGTGGTCAGATGCTTTAAGGGCTGGGGAAAGATCTAGAGTTTAGTAGACCACAAATTAAAAAAAAAAATATGCGACAATACCTATTTTTATGATAGGGGATATTTAAAATCCCTGTGATAAAAATAAAAATGATAAAAAAAAGATGAAAGGGACAGTGTAAAAATAAAATAAAAGAGCAAAATGAATAATTAAAAAAAAAATGCACCCCTGCACCCCGTGCATGCACGCAAAAGATGGACGCAATCGTCAGTCTCGTGTCATATGTAAACAACAATTTCACCATGCACGTGAGGTATCAACACGAACGTCAAATCGAGGGCAGTAATTCTAGCAGTAGACCTCCTCTGCAGATCTGAAGTGGTAACCTGTAAAGGCTTTTTAAGGGTTTTAAAAATGTATAGAGTTTGTCGCCTCTTCGCGGGTGTGCGTCATTTTTAAAGCATGTCATGTTTGGTGTCTATGCACTCGGCATGAGATCAACTTTTATATTTCACCAAAAATTTGGGCAAAATAGTGTGTTTTTGTGCATTAAAATTCAAAAAAGTGTTTTTTTCCCCCAAAACTTGCATTTGAAAAATTGCTGCGCAAATACTTTCTGAAAAAAAAATTGTAACACCCACGATTTTGATCTGTAGGGCCTCTGCTTTAAAAATATATATAATGTTTGGGGGTTCAAAGTAATTTCCTAGCAAAAAAAAGTATTTTTTTCATGTAAACAAAAAGTGCCAGAAAAGACTTGCTGGATCAAGTGGTTAGAAGAGTGGGTGATGTTGGGCATAAAATGCCAGGACAGTTCAAAACCAATCCAAAATGACACCATTTTGGAAAGTAGACACCCCAAGCTATTTTCTGAGAGGCATGCTATCTGCTAAGAGGCATGGTGCACATTTTGCAGCTCTCATTTGTTTTGGAAAATGAAGAAATAAACTGTTTTTTTTTTTTTTACTTTTTTCAAATTTCAAAACTTTGTGACAAAATGTGAGACCTGCAAAATACTCAAAATACTTCTCAGCAAATAACTTGGGTCTCCGGGATGTCTAGTTTTAGCACCCACAATGTTAAA
>BLSH010317949.1:119128-129941 GCA_018402905.1 Glandirana rugosa | reverse complement strand
TGCACAGACCCCCCCATACATCAGAATCCGCACAGACCCCCCCTTACATCAGAGTCCGCACAGACCCCCCCTTATATCAGAGTCCACACAGACCCCCCCTTACATCGTAGTCTGCACAGACCCCCCCTTACATCAGAGTGTGCATAGGCCCCCCTTACATCAGAGTCCGCATAGACCCCCCTTACATCAGAGTCCGCACAGACCCCCCCTTACATCAGAGTCCGCACAGACTCCCCCTTACATCAGAGTCCGCACAGACTCCCCCTTACATCAGAGTCCACACAGACCCCCCCGGCTTACATCAGAGTCCACACAGAACCCCCTTAGAGTCTGCAGAATTTCCACTTACTGTAAGTGTAAAAAGGAACCCTGATTTAAGGGAGGACGCTGTGGACTCTGGCATAAGGGGGTCTTTGCTTACCAAAGCCCCCCTGCATCAGAGTCCACAGAGCACCCCTTAAATTTGTTTTATGCAGTGGGAGGCAGGAGAGATGGTGAGCTTACTCACCACAGGATTGACACTCAGACACACGCTGTCTGCAGCTGTTCTTATCTGCATTCAAGCTTTCCGCCCACAAATCCCTGGGCAGTGTGGGCAGGGCAGACCCAGGAGTCACAGGAGGGGCAAGAGGAAGAGGAGCAGTCCACCCGAGCGGAGAGCGGAACTGCCAGCGTTGGCTCTGAGGCTGAACTGTGTGTGAGAGAGACACACAGCTCAGCCCATGCAGCCATTCATAGTTCCGCTGGAGGAGACACAGACATGGTCGCATGGCGGTAGGTGAGCGGCAGCCACGGCCTGGAAACCGCTTGCCTCCTGCTGTGTGGCCAGGACATCAGCAGGCCACAGAGCGGGTGGCCCCTATGGCCAGTCCAGGACTGCTACCAGCCTGATCCGCTGATAAAAGGCAGGATGGATCCATGCTTTTATGTTGTTTACACCTAATTCTGACCCTACCATCTGAATGTCGCAGCTGAAATCAAGGCTCATCAGACCAGGCAACGTTTTTCCAATCTTCTATTGTCCAATTTTGGTGAGCCTGTGGGAATGTAGCCTCAGTTTCCTGTTTTTAGCTGACCAGAGTGGCACCCAGTGTAGTCTTCTGCTGCTGTAGCCCATCTGCTTCAAGGTTCAATGTGTTGTGCATCCAGAGATGGTATTCTCCATGCCTTGATTGTAACTAGTGGTTATTTGAGTTACTGTAGCCTTTCTATCATCTCAACCAGTCTGCCCATTCTCCTCTGACCTCTGGCATCAACAAAGCATTTTCGTCCACACAACTGCCACTTAGTGGATATTTTCTCTTTTTTTGGACCATTGTCTGCAAACCCTAGAGATGGTTGTGCGTGAAAATCCCAGTAGATCAGCAGTTTTTTAAATACTCACACCAGCCTGTCTGGGACCAACAACCATGCCATGGTCAAAGTCACTTAAATTCCCTTTCTTCCCCATTCTGATGCTCGGTTTGAACTTCAGCAAGTTCACCACATCTAGATGTCTAAATGCATTGAATTGCTGCCATGTGATTGGCTGATTAGCAATTTGTGTTGCCAAGGTGTACCTAATAAAGGGGCCAGTGAGTGTATATACTTATACAGTATCTCACAAAAGTGAGTACACCCCTCACATTTTTGTACATATTTTGTAATATATTTCATGTGACAACACTGAAGAAATTACACTTTGCTACAATGTAAAGTAGTGAGTGTACAGCTTGTATAACAGTGTAAATTTGCTGTCCCCTCAAAATAACAACACACAGCCATTAATGTCTAAACCGCTGACAACAAAAGTGAGTACACGCCTAAGTGAAAATGTCCAAATTGGGCCCAAAGTGTCAATATTTTGTGTGGCCACCACTATTTTCCAGCACTGCCTTAACTCTCTTGAGCATGGAGTTCACCAGAGCTTCACAGGTTGCCACTGGAGTCCTCTTCCACTCCTCCATGATGACATCACAGAGCTGATGGATGTTAGAGACCTTGTGCTCCTCTACCTTCCATTTGAGGATGCCCCATAGATGCTCAATAGGGTTTAGGTCTGGAGACATGCTTGGCCAGTCCATTACCTTTACCCTCAGTTTCTTTAGCAAGGCAGTGGTCATCTTGGAGGTGTGTTTGGGGTTGTTATCATGTTGGAATACTGGCCTGCAGCCAAGTCTCTGAAAAGAGGGGATCATGCTCTGCTTCAGTATGTCACAGTACATGTTGGCATTCATTGTTCCCTCAATGAACTGTAGCTCCCCAGTGCCGGCAGCACTCATGCAGCCCCAGACCATGACACTCCCACCACCATGCTTGACTGTAGGCAAGACACACTTGTCATTGTACTCCTCACCTGGTTGCTGCCACACATGCTTGACACCATCTGAACCAAATAAGTTTATCTTGGTCTCATCAGACCACAGGACATGGTTCCAGTAATCCATGTCCTTAGTCTGCTTATAAAGGGAAAAAGGAAAAAAATGGGGGAAAAAAATTTGGACTTTAAATGAAGCCATTGCCTGGTAAGGCCGTCCACTTCCATCCCTGCCTTGTAAAGGAAACTAATTTTGGAGTGTTGCAAAATTTGGGAAAAGTGGGACTTTAATTGAAGCACATCAGGGATACACAATAGACTGATGGAGATGTTCACAGAAATTTAATTTGTGGATAACAATGGATACAACTTTGTTAAGCTCAGTACATTGCCCCCATCCATCAGGTATTTAATGTGCAGACTGGTAAAAATATACACAGACAGGTCTGCGTGGCCAAGGACCTCATTGTTCCTATTGAGGTTTGGTGTATAAAACGCATAAAAGGTTAAGACCACGACAGCTTTTAGCTCGACGTACGTTTCATGGCTTGGAGCCACTCATCAGGAGCAGGCTCGTGGTGGGTCTAAAAAAATAAATATAGGATCAGCAATTGATAATGTAAAAACATTGGGGGTATGAATCCCTCCACAAACTGCGCATGCAACTTACAACACTCATATGATGGTGATGCACCGTCAGAGCCAAGGGCCGTCCAGGGCCATCCGGGCCGGGAGCTGTTGCAGGGGGCATAATGGCAGCAACCCACAGTCGGCATCACCACAGGTGGATGAGGGCGTCCTGGTGACATGGAGACCCATAGTTGAAGTATGGGATAATAGTGTGCTGTGGGAGAGTTGGATTAAATGAACAACTGTTGAGTGGGTGTGTGCATGGGAGATCAAGAAGGAAAAGAAGGAAATGGTGCTGAGTCAAGGGAAGGGAGCTGAAGAAATGACAAGATATGGAACAGAAACCTGTGAAGTGGAGAGGTGAATAGGATCCAAGAAACCAGATGAATGGAAGAGGGATAGAGAAGAAAGGGAGAGAAAGAAGGTGGGTAAGGGCTAGGGAGGAAAAGGATAGATGAAAAATAGATAGACAACCAGACCAATGGGTGATCAATTTGGAAAGTGACAATGAATGAATGTGAGTGTTACCTGTAAACGTGAGGCATGGTCATCCATGATAACACATGCATGCCACTGTATTGTGTGCAGGACGCCAAGATCCACCAAGGGGGACGCCTAAATAGGCGTCGCCACCTGCCCACCCACCAACATCACGCACGCAGAAGCAAGAGTCAGGCGGGGAGGCGCCAATCGGTGGACCGCCCCGCGCACAGCATCCCACCCGCCCACAGCGTCCGCGAGCGTAGTTGACCCAGCCGGTACAGCATCACAAGGACGCCGAGCAGATAGCATGGGTGACGTGGCGCCGATGTGGAGTGGCGATGAACCCGCTCCCGTGTGACATACGGTGCACGGAGGTGGAGGGAGCCGCCAGTGCGCATTGCAGCTCCCGGACCGACAGGATCCAAGACGCGCCCAAAGGCCCCAACAGCTCACACCACTGAGGTGTAAGAGCAGCAACAGATAGCAGTGGAAAGGATAGTTTATATACATATAACTCCAGTAAAGACGTTGGCAATGGGAACAGTTACACTAGGGGAGGTACCATAGGCCAATAACGAGCAGCACTGTGTATAGGATTTGAAGAATATATATATGTGTGCTTCTGTCCTTATTGAATATAAAGAGAAAAAGGAAAAAAATGGGGGAAAAAAATAGGGACTTTTACATTGTCAATTGCTGATCCTATATTCATTTTTTTAGACCCACCACGAGCCTGCTCCTGATGAGTGGCTCCAAGCCACGAAATGTACGTCGAGCTAAAAGCTGCAGTGGACTTAACCTTTTATGCGTTTTATACACCAAACCTCAATTGGAACAACGAGGTCCTGGGCCACGCAGACCTGTCTGTGCATATTTTTCCAGTCTGCACATTAAATACCTGATGGATGGGGGCAATGTACTGAGCTTAACAAAGTTGTATCCATTGTTATGAATTTGTATTGTCATTTATGATTGACATTTTATCATGTAATGTTTGACTATATGCATCAGTGTATTTATATCCACAAATTAAATTTCTGTGAACATCTCCATCAGTCTATTGTGTATCCCTCATGTGCTTCAAATAAAGTCCCACTTTTCCCAAATTTTGCAACACTGCAAAATTAGTTTCCTCCTTAGTCCGCTTGTCTTCAACAAATTGTTTGCGGGGTTTATTAAGTTCATGTGCATGTAAAGGCAGGCATCCCAATACTTTTGGTGATATAGTATAGTAATGTAATTTGATGCAGTGTGCGGCATATGGTCTGAGCACTGACAGGCTGATCCCCACCCCTTCAACCTCTGCAGCAATGCTGGCAGCACTCATATGTATATTTCCCCAACCTCTGGATATGACACTGAGTACGTGCACTCTGCTTCTTTGGTCGACCATGGCGAGGCCTGTCCTCAGTGGAACCTGTCATATTAAACTGTTGTATGGTCTTGGCCACCATGCTTCAGCTCAGTTTCAGGGTCTTGGCAATAGTCTTATAGCCTAGGCCATCTTTATGTAGAGCAACAATTCTTTTTTTAAGATCCTCAGAAAGTTCTTTGAAATGAGGTGCCATGTTGAACTCCCTGTGACCAGTATGAGACAGTGAGAGCGATAACACCAAATTTAACACACCTGCTCCCCATTCATGCCTGAGGCCTTGCAACACCAGGGAGGGAAAATGGCTAATTGTGCCCAATTTGGACATTTTCACTTAGGTGTACTCACTTTTGTTGCCAGTGGTTTAGACATTAAAGGCTGTGTGTTGAGTTATTTTGAGGGGGCAGCAAATTTACACTGTTATACAAGCTGTACACTCACATATTATTTTGTAGTGAAGTGTCATTTCTTCAGTGTTGTCACATGAAAAGATATAATAAAATATTTACAAAAATGTGAGGGGTGTACTCACTTTTGTGAGATACTGTATATAAACATAACATATAAATAAACATATATAAATATATAAAACAGTAATGCAGCTATAAGCTGTAAGTTTATGTAAGTTTAGTTTTTGTCTTTTCTATTTTAGCTGTTAAATACCTTATATATTACCTGTTGAAATGCAATCATTCCTATGTTTTGTTTTTAAAGATGGATGAAAAATTCGGCCATTTCCCTATGCATAACTTTCTTTTTTATATATGTAGCACCCCCATAGTGTAGGTGCGTTTTTCTAGCAGGGTTTGCTAGGTGAGGTAAAATTTAGTCAGGCCTGAGTGTAAGAGCAGGCCTGAATGTTTTGATCTGGGCCTGGAGGAGTGGCTCAGGGAGGATTGAGTGGACTTAACAGATGAGATCACCAGAACCTCCCACTTCTTTCTAGAAAACTGGGAAAGGTTTCTGGTCAGAGAGGCGGGGAGATAGGTGGAGCCATCTGGAGTGTTCTAGGGAGCCCTGACCAATCCCTAAGCAGGATTGGCAGGGGGCAGGCCTCCTTAAATACTCTGAGTCAGGCCAATCTGGGAGGAGTAGTGTCGAGTGGAAGTCTGGAGATGTAGAAGAGGCTACCTATATCTGTTACTAAATAATAGCATTACATGAGAAGTCTAACCTTTTGTGTCATTTTCGCTTTTATGTTGTTTTTTTATGGCTCAGTTTTTCCCATTTCTGGTTGTCCTTTTTGCTGGGTGACCCGTGTATTGCAGATCTCATAGTGTCACCCGTTCGTGCGCGCTCACACCTATGGGACTACAACCCTGCGTAGGAATGCTGTCTGTACCCACACTCACTGTGTCCCTGGGCACAGAGGACCCATAGGTGTGAGCGCACACGCACGGGTGACACTATGAGATCGTCAATAAACGGGTCACTCAGCAAAAAGGACAACCGGAAATGGGAAAAAACGGAGCCGGAAAAAATCAACTTAGAAGTGAAAATGACACAAAAGGTTAGACTTCTCATGTAATGCTATTATTTAGTAACCGATATAAGCAAAAAAACATGAAGCTTTAGTATCACTTGAAGTGTGCATATACAGGCTTGTATATGGAATCCATGTACCATAATTCCTTGGGCATCCCACAGTTACCCCTTATCCCCATCCAAGTTATTTCCCCTAAATAAAACAACAAAAACAAGAGCCAGCCTGGTCAGTGTCTCCAGATGTGTGATATATGATGCGATTGAGGTCAGCTATCAGGTGAACTACTACTACCAGCCACTCTCAATGGAGCACATGGCTACATTTGCAGATTGGTCAGGGGGCAGGCCTCCTTAAATACTCAGAGTCAGCCCAATTTGGGAGGAGTAGTGTCGGATGGAAGTTCGTGAGATGTAGCAGAGGAGCTGTGGAGCAGGTGCCTACCCGGGAGGTTGCCCACAGTCTGGGGATGGTGACCTTGGGGCCTGAGGGTTCGGGTGCAGCCAGCAAGGAGAGTGATTCCTGGAGACGCACATGGAACAGGAGAACAGCGGAGGTGCTACAGGAGGAGAGAGACTTTAAAGTATCCACCGGTGCAGTGAGTGACGGTCACTGGGACTGGAAGAGAAAGTGCTGGAGCAGGCTGAGAGAGGAATAGTAGACAGTCTGTGGGAGCCTTGGGAGCCAGTCAAGGGAAAGGAGAGTCACTACAAGAGAGCAGGTCGATGGGACCTGGAAGAAGATGGGCAGGGAGTTGTAATCCGTCAAAGGCCCGGCTAGCACTCAAGGACTTTGCTACACACTCAGGGGCCCGTGATCCCTGGCCTGTAATGGGTGTTCCTGAGGTCCTGCTGATGCAGAGTAGGCCTCACCATGTGCTAGCTGCGGTAAAGAGAAAGGTATAGAGAAGCCTGATAAATTTCCCTTAAGGCTGTAAACGAAGTTCTGAGCTGGAGAGAAGCAAAGAAGTGTAAAGCTGCAAGTTCTGTGTAGAGAGAGAACTGTAAGAGAAACGGCCAGCAAGTGAAGTGAAGGAGAGTTGTGAGGAGTAACAGTCTGCAGAGGGATGGTCTGCAGTGCAAGTGTGCATATACAGGACTGTATATGGAGTTCGTGTATCATAATTCTTTGGGCATCCCACAGTCATCCCTTATCCTCTTTCAAGTTATTTCCCCTAAATAAAATAAAACAACAAAAACAAGAGCCGGCCTGTTCAGTGTCTCCAGATGTGTGATATATGGTGTGATTGAGGACAGCTATAAAGTGAACCACTACTACCACCCACTCTCAAGGGAGCACATGGCTATATATATATGGGCAATAACAATAAAGATATTTATGCATAACAGAAAAAATAAAAAGTTAGTGGTTCAGTGTTTTAGAGCTGGCATTTGTGGCCTTTTTGGGGTAATCAGCATGAACTTTCATTAGCATACTAGTGCAGTACAGTTTAGAGCAACACATCACCACATTGATAATTGCACCAGAGCACCACATCCTAAATCCTCTTGTTGCCATAGCTGCTGAAGAAGTAAAGCTTTCTGCTGTATCCCTCAGGGCTAAAGAGAGAGGCAGAGGTTCGTCATCTTTGTCTCTTCATCTAGTAGGGCAGGGGTCAGCAACCTTTTTTCACTTAAGGGCCGGATTCAATGTATGTGAATGCATGGAGGGCAGCATTCACCTGCTAATAATGAAAATAATAATGCAGTGCTGTGATGGCACATTTGAGTGGCAAGGCATTAGCAACCCTTTGATGGTGAGTGCTCTTTTAAATGTTGGTGCTTAGTGGTTTGTGTCCCCTTTAATATTGGTAATCAGTGGTGAGTGCCCCAAAACATTGGTGGTCAGTGGTGTTTTCATCCTTGGAATGGTGGTCAGTGTGCTCCCTTTAAGGTCAATATGCCCCTGTATTCCTTGCTGCTACATTGTGCTCACTGTGCCACCCACTACTGATCAGTGTACCCTATTTACATTAATGATCAGTGGGAGCAGTTTTACAGGAGACGCAACCGCTGCAGAAGGCAAAAGGGATGGGTTCCCTGATGTAAAGCAATTACAATGGATAACCATTTATGATAATGTATCCCAAGTATCAAATACATTCCTTGTTGACAGTCGTATTACTATTTCCATCTCTTATTGTACCAAAAAATGAAAACCCATGAGATAAAACAAGATATCATACTCTATATATTTCCCCCTAAAAGCTAGCATATATCAAAATCTCTCTCATAAATATACATAATAGCCTTGATTGATGCTCAGAATTAGCATGAAAAAAAACTAGGAAAAAGCTATAAATAAGTTATATATTCTTAATAATCATCATATATTGCACATAATGGGGTTGATTTATTAATGGAGAATAGCTTAGTGAATGAGGTGAAGAACTAATGACTTTCACCATCAAATCATATGCAAACAAAATATTCTTTGCAAAGGGAATATTTACCACATTATAATAAGTTGAGTAAAAATTTCCTTGCAAATGGAAAATTTACTTTGCAAAATGAACATGATCTACCCTTAGTAAATTCCTCTAATCCTCTAGTAAATTAACCCCATAGGATGACAATGTGGGTTGCATTTTAAATCATTATCAAAATGTGGCACAACCTTTTTTTGTCTGTTAAAAAATGTTTTATATAGCTAATTAACTTTCTGTTACAGTTTGTCAATGTGTGTGTCACAGGACATTTTACTCCATATTATCTGTATGATAAGTGTTTTACAACTTCCTGTTAGAGTTTCACTTTGTGGCACTATAAAATATTTGTGACAATTGTTTCAAACTACATGTTTGTATTTTATTATGTTTTGTCTCTGGCACAATAAAAATTCTAAAACCTTCTGTTACAAAGCTGTAATGTGTTCCAGTGTTTAACCAACTCTTAAACAGGCCAACTGAAAAAAATGCAGTTTGTTGATATTAAATTTGCTATATGCAGTAAAATAATTGCATAACCATTCACTAATATAGTGTAAATACTGTATGCACATTTTCCAGTTACACTTTTGCTCTTAAAATGCCCTGAATTTCTTTATAACTACAGTCCAAGGACATTACCTCCCATGATGGACATTTTATATTGCATTTTCCTGTTGAAACAGTGATGCTGACTGCAACATAAATTTAATAAAACTGTCCTCAGATCAATAAGCAGCCTTAAAATACATGTTACTACAAGTCAGCTATGTTTTGTAACAACTACATTATTTTTCTTCTTAGAGAAAATATCTAGGCTTACAAGTGTTATAAACTGTATATTTAGTATCTTTCTTTAACCACTTCAGCCCCGGAAGGATTTCCCACTTTAGGACCAGAGCACTTTTTGCGATTCAGCACTGCGTCGCTTTAACTGACAATTGTGCGGTCGTGCAAAGTTGTACCCAAATTTGCATCCTTTTTTTCCCACAAATAGAGCTTTCTTTTGGTGGTATTTTATCACCTCTGCGTCATTTCTGATCCCTGCTATAAACAAATGAAGAGCGACAATTTTGCAAAAAAAAAACAAAATTTCTTAGTTTTTGCTAAAATATAAATCCAAAAAAATATATACATAAAAACATTTTTTTCCATCGGTTTTGGCCGATTTACATTCTTCCTCATATTTTTGGTAAAAAAAAATGCAATCGGCGTTTATTGATGATTGGTTTGCGCAAAAGTTGCCGCGTTTACAGACAATGAGAATTAATTTCTTTTTTTTTTTTTTTACCAGTAATGGCGGCGATCTGCAATTTTTAGCGGTACTGCGATATTGCAGCGGACATGTCGGACCATTTTGACACTTTTTTGGGACCATTGGCATTTATACAGCGATCAGTGCTATAAAAGGCAGTGAAGGGGTTAACCTGCAGGGGGCGCTCTAAGGGTTAACTGTGTTCCCTGGGCGTGTTCTAACTGTATGGGGGCTGGGCTGGCTGGGGAAAGGGGATGATCACGGCCATATAGAGGAAGCCTGTGATCACCGCCCTTCCCCCTCTATGAAAACGGAGATCTGTGTTTACTTACACAGACCTCCACTAGTTATCGTAGCCGCCGTCATATGACGGCGGTTTGCAATAACGAGCCACTCTGTCGCCGTCAGACTGCGGTCGCTGGTTGGCAAGTGGTTAAGTGCAGTAAGCCTAAGTGCAGCCAAAATAACAAAAACACAAAAATCAGCACAAAACAAACAAACAATCAGTAAGAGGTGTCCCTTGTGCTAATGCCTCTTCTTTTAGGTAAAATCCTTCTCAACTCATGATTAGCACAATCCCAACCCCACCTTCTTGGTTGTATTAAACCCCACCACAGTGGATGATTGTGGCAGTGCGGCTTAATACATTAAAGGGGCTGTCACATGCTCTTTTCAAGAGAGATTGACTATGCCCACCCTTTCCGCCCCACTGCTCCTTTCATAGAAACCATACTATGGCTTCTATCCAAAAAAAAAATTGGCCTAACTTAATTTATCATAACCTTCTCTTTCACCTGGCTTCTGGACTAGTCTTTTTTAAACAAACAAAACACGACTAAAAACACAAAAACAATAAAACCGACGTGAAT
>BLSH010317949.1:68674-79668 GCA_018402905.1 Glandirana rugosa | reverse complement strand
GCCTCAATACAAAAAAAAAATACCATGTTGGCTACCTCCTCCTACTCCTCTCCCACCGCCACTTCCACCTACACTACCACGGTCACGGCCTAGTCAACCTCTAGGCTCCTACTCCACATCCACCCCCCTTCCCATTTTTTTACTTGATTTTAATTTATTTTCCCTATCCCCATTTATTTGTAGGGCACTTGCCCTAGTTTGAAGATGATTTTGGAACAGTTATATGGTTTCTACCGTTAATTAATACTTTTCAGACACAGTTTGAAGATGATCCACATTCACCTCCATTTTTGCTTTTTTTTGTTTTTATTTTTTTAAAAATATTTAAAGTTATTTCCCTGTCCCCATTTTTTTTGTAGGGCACTTGCCCTACCCTTACCCCCATTTTCCTTCCTTTTGCAGCCCTCTGGGGCTTTCCAGGACTTTGCTACAGCCATTTTTGTGCCTAAAAGTTCGGGTCCCCATTGATTTCGATGGGGTTCGTTGTCCGTGCGATCGTTCGGGTTCCGTCCGGACCCGGACCCGGACTTTGTCCCGAAGTTCGGACGGACCAGCAGAACCCGAACGTCCAGGTGTTCGCTCAACTCTAGTAGTATGCTTTCATAGATTTTTGCCATTCGTTAATCGTGATTGAAGAGTTCAACTCTTTTTCCCAACTCTGCATGCTAGATAGTTTGCCTTCTTCTTTTTTTGTATTGGAGTAGGTTATAGAACCAGGAGAGCCCTTTCTGCTTGTGGTTAGTAGAATTGAGATATTTGATAACAAAAAAGGTTTGCGCTAATGGGTAAAACTTTGGTGAATTAAATGCAGCTGCTACACATTGAGTAAATACTCATAGAATCTAACCAAAAACAAGTATTGTAGCGCCAGCACATAAAAGTTATATATACAAAGATATATTGAAAACAAAAATATACTATGTGGTAACATATAATAAAGTGCTTAAAGATCATACATTCATAGTGACATAATAGTCCACAATATGGTGATAAAGTGCGCTGTGTTGCTAAAATGAATTTTTTCTTCCAAGTGCCAATGTGCTCCACACGTGTAGGAGGGGAGAACCCCCAAAGGAATCCTACTCACCACAACACCATGACCCCCAGCTTTTCAGTCTGGTCGGTCTCTTTCTATGACGTAAAGAACAGCGTGTACTTTCCTTGGGAATATACCCGGGTGGACTGTACCATACCCCGAGAAGAGTACAGAGAGCCGGCAGAGGTTATTCCCCTATCCCCAAACATCGAGCTGGACTTGAATTGTTTTCTCTCTAATTGATGGTGGTCCATCGGAGTTATATGAGATATTATTCGGGATTACTTCAGCTCATGGTCATCTGATTGTTTACAGCCTTACCTGATCCCCAGACTGAAAAGCTGGGGGTCATGGTGTTGTGGTGAGTAGGATTCCTTTGGGGGTTCTCCCCTCCTACATGTGTGGAGCACATTGGCACTTGGAAGAAAAAATTCATTTTAGCAACACAGCCCACTTTATCACCATATTGTGGGCTATTATGTCACTATGAATGTATGATCTTTAAGCACTTTATTATATGTTACCACATATTATATTTTTATTTTTAATATATCTTTGTATATATAACTTTTAGGTGCTAGTGCTACAATACTTGTTTTTGGTTAGAATTGAGATATTCCCAAGTGGTTGTGTGGATTTTGTAGCCTATATTATGGTTGGCTATGTGAAAGTGTTTTAGTTGAGCTTGGGAGTATACTAGTTCTGTTATATGGCTTAAGTGAGCTGCTTTGTAGGTTGTGATGTTGTGTTTTAGCCATGGTTGTGCCTTCCAATTAGGTATTAGGTACTCATATACCTGTACATGCAGCTCTGTTTGTTCCGTTAGGTCTGTATGGAAAGCTGAGCTATGGAGTTTCTCCCAGGCTTGTAATGAAGCTTCTATTGATGGGATTTTATTGTAGTACATTTTCACTCCCGTCAACTGTGCCATGAGCAGGGCCGATAGGTTTCTGTTTGTAAAGAAATATTTCTCTATTGTTACCCATTGTTTATCCGTGTGAGGGTCAAGCCACGTCTTAATCTGATCTAGTAATGCTGCAAAGTGGTAGTGTCTTAAATTTGGAAAATCAACTCCCCTATTTTGTTTATGTTTAAGAAGGATTGCATATGGGATCTTGGCCTTTTTGAACTTCCATAGGAACTGTCTAAACATTTTTTCTATCTTGTTGAAAAAGCGTTCCGGGAGTTTTATTGCAATGGTTCTAAAATATGAAAGGATTTTGGGCAGTGTCACCATTTTTACAGCTGCTATCTTGCCCGTCCACAATAGTTCAAACTTTGAGATATGTTGGAGGTCTGCTCTAACCCTATTTAGTAATGTTGCAAAATTCAATCCATATGTGGAGGTAGATGGGGAAGTTATTGTAACACCCAAGTATGAAAAACTCTTAGATTCCCGTTGAAAAGCAAATTTCAGTTTTAGACGTGCCAGTACTGACCCCGAAATTCCTATAGGCAGTATACAAGATTTGGTAACATTCAACTTATAATACGAGACTGTTCCAAAAGTCTCCAACACCTTATGTACATGTTGTAAGGAAGACGCCGGATTCGTGAGTGTAAGTACCACATCATCTGCGAATAGCTCTATTTTATGGTCTATAGTCCCAGTGGCTATTCCAGAGATGTCGCTGTTGTTTCTGATTGTTTCTGCCAGTGGTTCCATTAGTAGGGAAAATATTAGAGGCGAGAGGGGGCAGCCTTGGCCGGTGCCATTGGTAATATTAAATGGATCTGAGAGTACGTTAGAAGTGTAAACTCTGGCAGGCGGCTTTGTGTAGAAAGCTGTGATAGCGTTGAGGATAAGCCCTTTTATGCCAAATTTTATCAAAGTGGCTTTAAGATACCCCCAGTGCACCCTGTCAAATGCTTTTTCGGCATCTAAGGTCAGTATGACTGTGGGTGCACTGCGGGTCTCAGTATGTTTGATCAGGTTATAGAGTCGTCTAGTACCATCTGGTGCCTGCCGTCCCTGAACGAATCCCACTTGGTCAGAACCAATCAGTAAAGGGGTAATTTTAGCTAGTCGGATGGTTATAATGTTTGCATACAATTTTAGGTCTGTATTCAATAATGAGATTGGCCTAAAATTTTGGGGACGATCCGGCATCTTACCAGGTTTTTGTACTGCAATGATAGTAGCTTGGAGTATTTCCTCAGGAAAAGAAGCCGTAGATGCCACCTGATCAAATAACGCTTTTAAGTGGGGAGATAGTATTTGTGCAAATGCCTGATAGCATTCGACCGAAAAGCCGTCTATGCCTGGGGATTTGTGTTTGGGTAGTGTGCGTATCGTGTCTAGGATTTCTTGTTCTGTTATAGGAGAATTGAGGCTTGCAAGGGTTTCTTCTGTTACTAGGGAGTTTTAATGAGCCTAGAAATTGTGCAATCAATTTATCAGTAGGTTGTGTAGTGCCTGGGTCATCTTTAAGGTTGTATAAAGTAATTTGTCCTGTGTTGGGGGCATACACGTTCACAATGGTGTATGTAATATTATTAATATCGCATATCAAAATAAGAAATCTACCCTTGGGGTCCGGGATGGTTTGGTGCAAATGGAAGGCTACTGATTTGTTAACCGCTATTAGTACTCCGCATTTCTTCACAGGGGCACAGGCGAAGAATAGGTTAGGGAATTGAGTGGCATAAGAATTATGAGGAAGAAGCTTGTCTGTTTAGCTCGATGAATAGTGTCAGTTGGTGTGATGTAGTCACTTTACCTGAAGGTAACGGTGTTGCTTCAGGATTGGCTTGTGCAGAGGTCTTTTTGCTCCCTCTTGCTGTGGAGTCTGGAATTGTTCCTGGTGTTCGCCTATAGACTGTGCAGAGAATTCTTGGTGCTTGAGGAATAAGAAAAGGTGATAGAAACAAACAATAAGAACAAGTAAAAATTGTGACAAAATTCACAAAGTGCGAACTCATTCGCCTTTTCACCGTGGGGGACTGAGCTCCCTCTCCCCTTTTATAGCATCCAGCGCTGTGGATCTTTCAGCCGCAAGGTCGCATATTGTCATTGTACAATAACACTTTACATTTTGCTCCATTCTGGTGGTATTTTAGGAGTTTGATTCTTGGTAGGGGGATCTTCCCCCTCTGTTAACAATCCCCAATTTTTGGCCAGTTTCAGCCCTTGCCCCATACTAGAGATTGCATATGTACGATTATCTCTTGTAATCATTCATCAATTTTTGTGGGGAAACCCCAAGTGTAAGGCATCTTATGATTCTGAAAAAGCTTTGTCAGAGTGGCCAGGTTTTTGCGCGCAGGCATAGTGTGCTGCGATAAATCAGCATAAACCGTTATCCCTGTATAAGGTTCTGGTAGGTTAGCATTTCTCCTAGAGAATCGCATCAGATAGTCCTTAATGTGAAAAAAGTGGATGCGTGTGATTACATCTCTCACTGCCTTCTCAGGGAGGTGTTTGGGCTTAGGGAGACGATGTGCTCTGTCCACAATGGTTTCCCGTACTGGTGTGTCAGGTAGCACAGCCAAAATGAAGTCCTGGACATACTGTCTTAATGCTGCTGGGGGGACTGACTCAGGGACCCCTCTCAGTTTGATATTATTCCTTTGGGCCCTGTCCTCTATGTCGGCCATTTTAGATTTGATGGTTTGTATTTCTTCCTCTGCGTTGTCATATGCATCTACAAGTTCATTGTGGGCAGTTGCAAATTCGGCCATTTTATCTTCTGTGTGAATTACTCCCTAATCTCCCAGCCCTGATACTTCTGCTTTAAGTTGTGTTACACAGACCATCATGTCTTTATGGAGGGATCCCCTTAAAGTAATCAGCATGTCTCTCATCAGCGTGTCTGTCAGGGGCTGTCCTGGTGTGGGGAATTACTGAATTTGATCAATGAATTCTCTGGTACTGTCCTGTGATCCGTCATGTCCCCCCAGCTCACCTGGATATGTGTGCGCAGCAGACCTCTTCTGCGATGCTTTTTGCGGGCTCTGTATTGGAGATGCACCGGGCAACGATCTGCCGTTGTGCCCGGGCGAGGATGCATGGTGCTGCCGATCGTCCATAGGGGACAAGCTGTGTCTCCCTCTGTGCCGGAGTCCAGACGTTCCGTCGCCATCTTGCGGCCTAGGCATCCCCGCTGACTCAAAGAAGTCAGTGAGCTTTCTTGGAGCCTGCTCCATTTTTCTCTTGCTCATTTTGAGCTGGTATGGTATCTAGCAATGAGGATGGCTGATTCGCTGTTCACCGCTGGATGCTGAGGGATTACAATGGAGCCCCTTCTTCACGCAGTCATTCCCTTCTGCTGCCATCCACGCCCCCTGAGCCTTCAAGTTTTTAAAGCGGAGTTCCACCCAGTTAAAAGTCATCAGCTACAAAAAGTGCAGCTGCTGACTTAACAATCGGACACTTACCTGTTCCAAGGTGCAACGATGCGGCCGCCTGAAGGCTCACTCCTCTACCCCTCCCCTCGGTGGAGCCAGCATCACAAGTGTGGGCGCCCAGTTTTGGCTTCAAAGTCGGGCGTGCACTGTGCATGCGCGAGTTGCGCTATGCTTTGTGAATGGCCGGCATATCTTCTTGGACTTGTGATGTGTCCCAGAAAATCACCGGGTGGGAAGGTGAACTTCCTTCCTGTTCCGCGGCATCAGGATAGGAAGTGTAGCTGGGACCCTGTCAAAGCAGGGTCCCAGCTGCCCCCCCAAAAAATTACATGCCAATTGTGGATTGTCAGGGGGTCATCTCCCCTTAAAGCAGAAGTTCCACTTTTGGGTGGAACTCCGCTTTAATAACCTCCGACACCTCCTCGGAAAAGATTGGATCTCCAATTTTTGATGGTGTTTGTTCTCTAGTTTTGGAATATAAACCCTGTCAAGGAAAAGGTCTATAGCAGACTGATTAGTATTGTCCTCAACTTTGTATAACATTTGGTAAAATTCAAAAAATGCTCCCATAATGCATTGTGGATTCTTAGATAAAGTTCCCCTTGCAATCTTTATTTTAAGGACTACGTACGATCGGGCCTTTGGAGAAAGTCTCCCAGCCAGCATGAATTCCAACTTGTCCCTTTGATAGTAGAAGTGAGCTCCACCCCAGCAGAGACTCTTCTCTGCTTTAGAAGTGAGAGCCAGGTTGAGAGCCATGCAAGCCGAGTTCAGGCTCTCAATGGGAACTGAAGTTGGGTCAAGTTTATGTTTTTTAGACCATGCCAAAAACTCTTTCTCTAGTCTCGCTATATCCGCTAATTTAGCCCGATGGATCTGAGAAGCTATTTGGATGAGTTTCCCCCTAACTGAGGCCTTATGTGCCGCCAAAAGAGTTTCAGGGGAGGTCCCTGGCACATAGTTTATAAGGAAGTATTCTTTGATAGCCCTTTCAATCTCCTGGGCTCTAATGGGGTCGGTAAGGATGGATTTGTTGAGCTCACAGGGACTCCTCCCCTTCAAGCCCAAGGGGCGCTGTAGGCTCATTAAAACCATAGAGTGGTCATACCAAACTGAATCCCTGATGAAAGATTTCAAGACTAAGGGAACTTGAGCTGCTGGGATGAATAAATGATCAATCCTAGCAAAGGAGTGATGGGGCTAGAGTAATGGATATAGTCACGCATTGTTGGGTTAATTTCTCTCCAAACATCACGAGACAGGGTTGCCCCCTGTCCCCAGTCCTATTTGTATTGGCTCTGGAACCACTACTTGCAGTGATCAGGAACCATCAAGAAATAAGAGGGTTTGAAGTTGAGAAAGAGGAACATAAGGTGGCAGCGTACGCAGATGATTTATTAATTTACATCAGCAGACCGGGAAAAACTATCCCTAAACTATTGGAAGTGATTGGGAAATACAGAGAAATATTAAACTTCAAAATAAATCACTGCAAGTCAGAGGTCCTAGCGATGAATGTAGGGACTCAGGAGAGGAGGGTGCTCCAAAGAGACTTTCCCTTTAAATGGAATACAGAGGAAATAAACTACTTGGGAGTAAAATTAACAGCAACAAGAATGGGATTATACACAGCAAACTTCGTCCCCTTGCTAAACGAAATAAAGGAAGAGGTGAGGAGGATGATATATAGACCAATGTCAGGGACAGGACGAATAAACGCGGTTAAGATGACCATACTCCCCAAAATCTTATACAAATTCCAGATGTTGCCAATTCACATTCCGCAAGAGTTTTTCCAGATAATAAAACAAATAATAACAAGGTTTATATGGAAAGGTCAAAAACCCAGGATAAAAACCTCAATACTAAACAGGGAGAAAAATAGGGGGGGGGGGGGGGTTGGCACTACCGAACATTAAAAAATATTCAGCACTCAATGGGTTAATCAAGACACTGAAAGAAGTGTTCATATAATAAAATCCATATTTATTAAAATTAATACAATGGAAAACTGTGTTAAATTCAAAATTCATGTTGATTGGAAAAGGGAAGCAGACATTACCACTGTGGACATCATTTGGAGAAGGAGTTAACACCATATCAGAGGCTCGTAGGGCTGACAGAGAATGGAAAGCACCAGTGTCCATGTCAGATTGGTGAAAGGCTCAATGGAATGGATGGATCCCACTGTCCGCAGCTTGCTGGACAGATGCTGCTGGTAGCTGGTGAATGGGGAGACCCGCAATGTGGGATGACACTCAGCCAGCTGTAATGTAACCTTATGTTGGAATGGAGAGGATAGGGCCTTCACACCAGGGGTGTGGATCTGCCGTGGATCCTGTAGAGCTGAGAGGGCAGAGCATAAGAGATTCAGAGTGCTAAATGGCACCAACGCTCAAACCAGAGCGAGCTGTATCCCGGGTGGTGTGGTATGACAACCGCTGTGTATGCCGCTGAGCCAGGACTGGAGGAACCGGCATGCTGGATGATGTCAGCTCTCAGCCAAAGCACGGGGGGCCAGGAGTAAGTGATGTCCTGTGGACCATTAGCTGCCAGTGTTGCCGTCATTTACATGTTTTGCGCTGCTGCGCTTTGTCAAAGTAACGGGGGAAGCGGAAACAACAACATTTAGGCCTCATGCACACAAGATGTTTTTTGATTGTTTTACAGCAGCTGTTTTTAGCTGCAGATGTTTTTTCTACAGTCAATAAACCCTTCATCATGTTATCCTATGTGTTCATGCACACATAGGCTGTTATCAACTGTTTTTAGCAGTGGCGTTTTTGAGCTGTAAAAAAAAAACCCAAGACCAGAAGGTTCTGAGAGATGTTTTTCAGCTGTATAAATGTTCAAACGCTCAAAAATGCCCAAAACGCTCAAAAATGTCGATCCCCAACGTTTTTGGACGTTTTAGATCAATTGGAAAAAAAGAAAAAACGCTGGCCGTTTATGATGCGAAAAAACATGAAAAAAACGCCGGTAATATAACGCTGGTAAAAGCTGAAAAAATCACTGATAAGCTAACTGACATTTTTTGGATGTTTTTTTAAAGTCCTGTGTGCATGAAGCCTTAAACATATGTGTAAAGGTGAGGAGGGGCCAGGAATTAACAGTAACCTGGGAAAGTAATGAACCCCTTCTCAACCAGTGAAATATAAGAAACAATAAGACATTCATTGTAAAACCAACATAATGAATGTTATTAATTACCTCTAGGAGATAAATTAATGGCTATTTTGTAAAAATAAATAAACTTTAATGGCTCTTAAAAAAAAAAACTTATATAATGAATAAGTTTGATGATTGCTAAACAACAACATAAGCTCATATATTCTAAACCTCTTAATTAATACACAGGTCCTAGAACAAACCCACACGTATACTGGCTACATCACGTACATCACACCCCTAAGTGAAAATGTCCAAATTGGGCCCAATAAGCCATTTTCCCTCCCAGGTGTCATGTGACTTATTAGTGTTGCAAGGTCTCAGGTGTAAATGGGGAGCAGGTGTGTTAAATTTGATGTTATGACTCTGACTCTCTCATACTGGTCACTGGAAGTTCAACATGGCACCTCATGGCAAAGAACTCTCTGAGGATCTGAAAAAAAGAATAGTTGCATAAAGATGGCCTAAGGCTATAAGAAGAGTGCCAAGACCCTGAAATTGAGCTGCAGCATGGTGGCCAAGACCATACAGCGGTTTAACAGGACAGGTTCCACTCAGAATAGGCCTCACCATGGTCAACCAAAGAAGTTGAGCTCACACTGCACGTGCTCAGCATCATATCCAGAGGTTGTCTTTGGGAAACAGACATATGAGTGCTGCTAGCATTGCTACAGAGGTTGAAGGGGTGGGGGGACAGCCTCTCAGTGCTCAGACCATACGCCGCACACTGCATAAAATTGGTATGCATGGCTGTCATCCCAGAAGGAAGCCTCTTCTAAAGATGATGCACAAGAAAGCCCGCAATAAGTTTGCTGATGTCAAGCAGACTAAGGACTTGGATTACTGGAACCATGTCCTGTGGTCTGATGAGACCAAGATAAACTTATTTGGTTCAGATGGTGTCAAGCGTGTGTGGAGGTAACTAGGTGAGGAGTACAAAGACAAGTGTGTCTTGCCTACAGTCAAGCATGGTGGTGGGAGTGTCATGGTCTGGGGCTGCATGAGTGCTGCCGGCACTAGGGAGCTAGAGTCCATTGAGGGAACCATGAATGCCAACATGTACTGTGACATACTGAAGCAGAGCATGATCCCCTCCCCTCGGAGACTGGGCCGGAGGGCAGTATTCCAACATGATAACGACCCCAAACACATCTCCTAGATGACCACTGCCTTGCTAAAGAAACTGAGAGCAAAGGTGATGGACTGGCCAAGTATGTCTCCAGACCTAAACCCTATTGAGCATCCGTGGGGCATCGTTATAAGGTCTCAGGTGTGAATGGGTAGCAGGTGTGTTAAATTTGGTGTTATCGCTCTCATTCTCTCATACTGATCACTAGCAGTTCAACATGGCACCTCACCATGGTCGATCAAAGGAGTTGAGTGCACGTGTTCCATATCCAGAGGTTGTCTTTAGGAAATAGACATGTGAGTGCTGTCAGCATTGATGCAGAGGTTGAAGTGGTGGAGGGTCAGCCTGTCAGTGCTCAGAACATACGCCACACACTGCATCAAATTGGTCTGCATGGCTGTTGTCCTAGAAGGAAGCCTCTTCTAAAGATGATGCACAAGAAAGCCCGCAAACAGTTTGTTGAAGACAAGCAGACTAAGGGCATGGATTACTGGAACCATGTCCTGTGGTCTGATGAAACCGAGATAGACTTATTTGGTTCAGATGGTGTCAAGCATGTGTGGAGGCAACCAGGTGAGTAATACAAAGACAAGTGTGTCTTGCCTACAGTCAAGCATAATGGTGAGAGTGTCATGGTCTGGGGCTACATGAGTGCTGCCGGCACTGGGGAGCTAGAGTTCATTGAGGGAAACATGAATGCCAACATGTACTGTGACATACTGAAGCAGAGCATGATCCCCTCCCTTCGGAGACTGGGTTGCAGGGCAGTAGTCCAACATGATAATGACCCCAAACACACCTCCAAGACGACCACTGCCTTGCTAAAAAAGCTGAGGGTAAAGGTGATGGACTGGCCAAGCATGTCTCCAGACCCAAACCCTATTGAGCATTTGTGGGGCATCCTCAAATGGAAGGTGGAGGAGCGCAAGGTCTCTAACATCCACCAGCTCTGTGATGTCGTTATGGAGGAGTGGAAGAGGACTTCAGTGGCAACCTGTGAAGCTCTGGTGACCAAACCCAGACCTCTGTACGAACCGGTCAGGTAGTGGAAATGGGAGTCGAAAAAATCGTTCCGTCACCAGCAGAACCTCCACACAAACCCCAGTAATAGTACAACCTGATGACGGGACGTTGGGTCAGAGGCTTCCCTCCCCTAGTACGAGACGAAGTCATACAGTGTCATGTACAACCGTAAGTACAAAGGGAGTTACTTGAGATCGAGGGGTCACGGCCGTCGTGAGTACATCGGGGTCTGGTACTGTGAGAGTGGTAATACGAACTGACATCCGTTCTGTGTGAACAGAAACATAATGA
>BLSH010317949.1:39511-49735 GCA_018402905.1 Glandirana rugosa | reverse complement strand
TATTTGATTTTAGTTTATGTAGTAATTGATATTATTATATAATATTTTTAAATTTTTATATTACCTTTTATTATTTAATAAATGTATTAAGTGACCTGATTGACTCACTGCTGACAGTAATATACAGGCAGGGGCGGGCACCAGTGAGCTGTGTTCAGTTGGCCGCCTTCATTTTGGGAAGTGACGTTCTGATTGTTTTGGCTTCCGGTCATTAAGGTCACTAATAGTATTATTTCCTGTGTCACAAGATAAAATGTGGGCCGTCTGTTACCTCCCCATCCGCTGACGAAGTTCCGGTTCCGGAACGTAGCGCGTACGGAGGAGGAGGGAGGTTGTGACGTCACCCGCGGCCGATGCTGGCTTCATCACAGGAGTGTGATTTGCTGTATTTGGTTTTAATCTGAGCAATCGATCCTGCACTGGGTATCAGTGCTACGTATGTAAGTGCAATTTGTTTCTTATTAAAATACCTTGTATTCAAACGGAGAGTATTTTTCTTTTATATATACTTCATATGTGATGATCTGGGAGCCATTTGAGGAGAGAATAAAGTACTGGCTTGGTGGACCTGAAGTGAACCCGGAGTGGAGTGATCTTGTTCCCCTTTCAGAGGGCTAAGAGCGTATGTGATCCTCTATTGGGGATCCACACAGGGAGGTGAGCGGCCATCTATTCATCGGTGGTGGATATCACTTAAGCACCTTAAAAGCACGTTTTTTGCACCTGTGACATTTCATGCTGAAGCACTTGTGAAGCACTTTGAAAAACATTATTGCACTGCATGACTATTGATGGTGCAAATCGGACTATTTATTTACCATTGTTACTCATAGCGCTGCACTCTTGTTGTTTATATGTTATTCATTTGGGAATTGACAAATTTTCCTAAAGTGTACAGCTGCTGATTATTTTGTCATTTTTTATGTGTACATTGATTGGTTGCGCTGATTGATTTTCTGATGTTGTTAGGGGGAGGGGAGTGATCACGGCCTCCATATACAGGAAGCCTGTGATCACAGCCCTTCCCCCCTGTCAGAACGGAGATCCGTGTTTACATACACGGACCTCCTTTCTTTCACTGCGAGGGGGCCATTGCGGGTAGTCGGCGGCGATCGAGTCCACCCTAACCGCTCCCTGCCCCCCCCAGACACAGTGAGCACACGAGCGTGCCTCTGGCAGGTGACAGCGGTTTGCGATAACGAGCCACTTTGCAGCCGTCACGCTGAGGCGGGCGGTAGGCAAGTGGTTAAGGAGATGTTTGCTAGGGATTCATATGATTGTGGGACCACAGACTTACACATTGTCAGAATCCAAACTGTTCCAGATGCACCGCCTGTGTTTGTCAAACAATATCGACTTCCACTAGCCTCCTATGAATCACTAGCATAAATCAATAAAAAAATTGTAAGAGCGGGGTATTATTAGACCTGTGCACAGTTCATACAATAACCCCATTTTAGGCATTCTAAAGCCTAATGGACAGCGGCGATTATGTGCTGATTTGAGACAGTTAAACAAACGTGTATATATGTCTGGCTGGTCTGTGCCTTATATTTACCAATGCCTTGTCCAGTTAGAAGTGTCTAAAGTTTTTACCGCCCTTGATTGTGCATAGGGGTACTGGCCCAGTGAGAGAGGAGGACCAGTATAAGCTGGCCTTTAGCTTTGGAAATAAACAGTACACTTGGGTACGAATGCCTTTCGGGTACATTAACTCAGGTCATGAATTTGCTGTATTTATGCACAAAGCCATGCCTGATGCTCTGGAAAAGGGGACCTTATCTTATGTAGATGATGTCCTGATAAAAAGCACAGACATGGAGAAACATTTGATTGAGCTGAGACATGAAATTTCCTTGGCCATGAAGTCACCTCTGAGGGATTAAATCCTCAGAAAAAAGAAGGTGGAGGCAATAATGAACACTAAAACCCCTACCAACCTTAAAGAATTAATATCCTTCCTGTGGATGGTCAACTACTCCCTTAAGTTTATAGACAATTATGCAGAGTTGGCCAAACCCTTACTCCACCTCCTCAAAAAGTAACCTGGCACTGGTCTAACAGGAATTAGCCATGACTGGGCTTAAAAAGAAACTCACTCAGACCCTATGTCTAGCGTACCCCGAGGAGGGTAAACCTTTTTACCTGGAAACAGGATTCACATGAGTGAGCATGAATGCTGTCCTGTATCAAAACTGGACAATATTGGCAAGGTCATTGCTTATGCTAGCAAGACACTATCCCCTGTAGAGGTCGAATTCAGTGATCGTGAGAAGGCTGTGTTATCTATGGTATGGGCTCTGCAAAATTTCCACAGCTACGTTCAGGGCGAGAGAATTATCGTGGAGACCGTGCACCAGCCTTTACAGTATCTAAAAAGCGAACTTTTCTGGAATGGAAACGTATCCAACAGTCGTATCACAGCATGGACTTTATCTCTACAAGGGTGGCCATTAGAAATCCGATATAAGCAAAACAAAAAAAGTCCCGTAGCCCAGGGTCTTGCTGATCTTCATGATTGCTCTGCTCCAGATCCCTCTCAAGAGAGTAATAGTGAGGATTACTTAGAAGAACATATATCTTCTCCCTATAAGGTGTTTGATGAGGATTACTGTCAGCAATTAGCATGTGTGTATGGGGATGGCTGTGGACACAGGGGGGTACCTCATATATCAATTGGATATTGGATTTGGCCTAGAAGCAGCCAAGTGGCAGAATTGACAGAAATCCACAAAGTTATTGAAATGGCCGTAGACTCTAACATTAAAGAATTTACCATCGTCACTGATTCCAATTATGTACAGAACCATTTTGTAGAATATTTACCCAGTTGGAAAAGGAATGGTTGAAAAGTAACAACAAACCAGTCAAGCATGGCAAACTATTCTGCAAAATAGACAAGTTGGTAACATCACATGGCCTAACCATCTTCTGGAAGAAAACTAAAGGTCACTACAAAGTGCAAGGTGAAGAAAAAGAACGGAACGATTTAGCAGATACCCTAGCCAAAGAAGGGGTGACTAAGGGAGAGTTCCTAGACATTGACCACCTAATGGGTACCATTCAGGTAGAGGCCATCACTAGACTGCAGGCTAGGGCCTAACAAGAGCCCCGATCAGCCCAGTGAAGTCAGGAGTCTCCCGGTGAGGGCCTGATTACTGCTCAGCAGGAGGATCCCATTTTAGGTCTATTCTATAGACATATGGAGGATCCAGACAAGAGTCCTATCAATAAAGAGGATTGTATAGGCAAGGAGGATTTTAATGAAGTCCAAATCCCTGTTAACTTTACAAAACGGTTTATTGGTCCAAACCACCAAACAGGGGATCCAACATTGGATTGTTCCATTCAAATTTCGTGGGCTCATGTTACAGCATGCCCACAATGCCCCTACATCTGGTCACAGGGGGGAGAAAAACACTTATGAAGTCCTACAAGATTATGCCTACTGGCCGCCCATGCTTAGGGATGTGCAAACCACTCTCAGGGGTGCTTAATATGTCCCCAATTCCAGCCCACTGCGCCTACTCACTGAGCACCTCTCCAGAAGAGAGGGATGGTAATGCCATGGTCAGACTTCAAAATTGATTTTATCGGCCCTGTCACTAAATCCTCTAGGGGTAATCGATACATGCTCATAGTCACCTGCCTTTTCACAAAATATGTGGAAAGTTTGCCAGCACCAAATAACGGTTCTGAAACCTGTGCTGCGCTATTAATTAATAATGTATTTTCCCGATTCGGACTTCCCCAACTAATTGAATCAGACAGGGGAAATAATTTTACCAGTGAGGTCATGGCCAAATTATGGAAGATACTAGGGATCAAAAGGAAGCTACATATTTCATATAGAGGAGCCTCCAATGGTGGTGTGGAATGATATAACCAAACTATTGTTAGAGTCCTTAAAAAGTTTGTTAAAGAAACAGGTAAGGATTGGGATGTTAAAATACCATGGGTTCTCATGGCATTAAGAGCAACACCAAATAGCACCACTAAAATGTCACCATTTGAACTGATGACAGGTAGGAAAATGGTATTGCCCCAACATCTATTATACCGTATCTCTGATCAGAATCTGATCAATGCTGTTTCCACCCATAAATATATAGATGATCCCATGAAACATTTCCAATATGCCTTTGCTTTTGCCCAGAGGAATATAGAGAAGCCTGCAATTAGACCTTCTATGATCTCAAAACTACTAAGAAAGAGTATGAAATCAATGACAAGGTATATTTGTGCAATTTTGCCAGAGACCAGATCAAAGAGTGCCCAGAGTGATCCATTGCCCACCAACAGATGGATGACAGCCCTGAGATGCACACATTGATTGGAAACCCCTCGTTCTTTCAAAGGAATTACACCTATTTGCAGGTGTCTACACCCCTTAAACATTCTACATCCACAGTCCGGAAACCATCTTCACAAACGAGACTTACAAGGCCCAAATTAAGCCCTATTTCTTCAAGAGTCTGCCTCGGTAATTGTCTCAAACGGCTGCAGCATTTAATCAATTACCGGGTTGGGGGGGATTATGTCAGAACTATGACGTTACAGAATACAGACGTCCTATCTAATCGTCATATTTGGTTAATGATTCTACAGAGAAGTTTTACCATTTTTGGATAATTTAAAGAGTACAACACTCCCATTAGCGGGTGTTTCAATTAACCTTAATTTTGTGTAATATTTGTTTATGTCAACCAATACATAACTATTTTTGTATGAATGTATATAGCAGAATAAATCTGCTATTTTTAGTCTGTGTTCATATTGATTGATCCTGTATCTTAAAGATGTTATCATTTAAAAATAACTAATTCATAAATACTATGCAGGAAAATTTTCCTCAAAAGCACGACAACATAGAGCCAAAGCTACAATGAAATGGTTTAGATCACAGCATATTCATGTTTTAGAATGGCCCAGTCAAGGTCCAGACCTAAATCCAAGACAAGACTTAAAAATTGCTCACAAATGCTCTCCATCAAATCTGACAGAGCTTGAGCTATTTTGAAAGGTGGTTCTACAAAGTATTGACTCAGGGGGGCTGAATACAAATGCATGCCACACTTTTCAGGTAGTTATTTGTAAAAAAAACAAATTGAAAACCATTTATCATTTTCCTTCCACTTTACAATTATGTGCCACTTTGTACAGGTCTATCACATAAAATCCCAATAAAATACATTTACCTTATTGGTTGTAGCATGACAAAATGTGGAAAATTTCAAAGGGTATGAATACTTTTTCTGGTACAAACATTTTTATTGAAAATTTCAAGAAATTACACCAAAAGAGACACCCACGCAGGGCACAGATATGAACACTTTTTCAAGGCACTGTATATATCCAAATGGTATATGCAGCATATTAATAATTTTTGATTTGTATTTGCTTATTTATTTGTTTGTTTGTTTGTTTTTTTATTTACATAGGGTAATAGCTCCCTATGTGATAGCATATTTATAGTGACAGGTTCTTTTTGATGAGACATCAGGGGTCTATTAGATTGCTGATGTCTCCCTCTACTCTTCACTGAAGCTAATGGAGCACAGATCATGCAGATCCTGCCACAGCAGTTGGGGAATGATAGTTCTGAACCAAGAAGTGATGTAATACCTGCTGCTTTTGGGTTCAATCAGCAAAGGGAAGATCAGCAAACGGAGGTGTATGTAAATTCTGTTCCTGTAACCAAAGTAAACCTTATGACAGTGGCAGTAAAAGGGTTAAAGATATTCTATATACTCAGTAAAAAATTGTATTTGTTTTTTATTCTGGAAAAATATGAACATTGACTTCCACGATTACAAATGACTATTAGGGTTTTAAAAAAGAATGGGGCGGGGGCGCATGCGCGGCGCGATGCTAGGCGGCAGCTCACTGTAACAGCTCCGCGGCTGCCTTCTGGAATAAAGGCGATACCAGGGCCTTAAACCCCACAAAAACCTACAAAAAGAAGCATCACCCCTGGCAGACAACCTGGTGCATGCCTGGAAACAAAAAGGGACCGAGGAAGCGCCGCTCACAGAGCCATCTCACCACATATCTGCTCCGGTCCCAGGAGAAGAATAGCAGAATGTCTCAAAATGGCGCCGGCTCCATGCTGCCTCAGAGAAGCCCCTCTTCTGCAAACGGACTCTCTACCTCCATGCCTAGCTGTGAGTATGATTCTACACCTAAACACAATGCAGGCATCACTAAAGCAGACTTAGAGGACAGCTTGGCAGTGATTTATGAAAAACTTGCGGATAAAATACACAGAGAGGTTAGCAATTCTACTAATGCCCTGACACAGGATATTTCTGCTCTTGGTAACCGTACAGACATCCTTGAAACAAAACATGACGAATTGACTTTAGCCCATAATGACTTAAGAAAAGATTTTGAAACTTTAGCGGAAATTTTGCGTATGTTCAAACGCAAGTCGAGGATCTCGATAACAGAAATCGAAGGAACAATTTGCGCATTCGCGGCGTACCAGAAACGACAACAGATTTACCCGCCGCCATGCTTAAGCTGTTTCATTCCCTCATACCTGACAAAACAGATGAGGCCTTTCTTTGTGACAGAATGCATAGAGCACTGAGGCCAAAACCTCCGACGGATAAACCCCCCAGAGACATAATTCTGTGTCTAAAAGACTTTCTGATAAAAGAGGATATTTTAAGAGCCTCTAGGAACACCATAAATATCAATTTAGAGGGGACAAAAATCCAGATATACCCGGATATATCTCCAGCAACACTTGAGAGAAGACGCAATATGAGGGAAGTCACAAGTGTCCTTCAAAACACCAGAATCCACTATAGATGGGGATTTCCCTTCAAATTGACAGTCCCCCACGGTACAGTATATACTGTATACAACCTAACAGAGGGCAAAGATCTCCTTATTAAATTAGGTCTATTAGACCCTGAACCAGCTCTACGCCTTCCCGCAACTCCAAGACCATCCCCTATCTGGTCCACCCCAGCCTCAAGACGCGACCAAAGAAGAATTCGTCAATCACCCAGGAAGTTAGCAGATTAACTCATTTTATAATTCTCCATTATCATTACCACTTATGATTTTTCCTTTTTCCACAATACCTACTTTGTCCTGTGAGGGTCACTGTTGCACAGAACATTAATAGATGTAACACAGTTTATTGCATCTGCAGTCTACTCCACATGATTTCATATCAAGAATCTCCTGTTTAACTTTCATGATATGCTCCCTTTACGCCCCCTGGCGGTGAACAAGCGGAATTCCACAAAACATCTTGTTAACCATTTAAGAATTCTTTTCTCTTACACTTTTTAACAAGATCACTCACCATCAAAGTTCTAACAGCAATTGTTATCAAGCCTACAATTTATATTTGTCTGTGTTGCTCAGATGCCATACAAATGTACTTACACTGTCTCATTAATATAATTTTTTTTTTTTTCTTTTTTTTTTTTTTCTTCTCCTTAAAAAATCTCCTTTTTGTTTTATCTACCTAACCATTGTCACGGTTAATTAACGCATCTTTTTTTTGCTCACACTTGTACCAACGCTGCAAAGCACTCATCCTTTCTACAGAAGTCTACAAAGAAAGCACAGAGAATAAAAATATGAAGAAGAACGGCCATGATGGATCTCCAGATTTTATGCATCAAAGACTTATAACATAAAAGGTACTAATCCATAGAGTCTCTTCATATAGCAACGGCTCTATGACTATAGACAACCCCACTCACTCATGGCATCTGAGTCACTATATCATTTTATTCCAGGGGTGCTTTAGGATCACAGACACCAGTAAGGAAAATAGCAGTAATATTGCTAATATTGCTCATATAGAAACTTCCATAATGTGCTTCATGTTGAATTTTGATGTTACCTAGTTTGGTCTGAAACCTAACAGGAAGTTATTGTTTTACTTCAGTTTTTGCTTCACTAGTTCCTCATTTTGAATAATAAAGTTTGCATTATCAGGCATGCACCATAATAAATTTAACCAACATCGCCTGATTTTCCAGGCGCCGTTGCTGGATTGTCCCCCACCTGCCAACGGCACAGATGCCTGGCATATTGAGCCTGGTCCTCGGACCTCAGGCGTATGTGGCGATGACAGGATATGGACGATTTAGTCCATCTGGAAAAATTTTTTGGTCGTCAGACAAATTTTCTTTCGACCCCACTGTTAGATTCACTCGAATTTATATGTTGTTTCTTCTACTATCATTACCTTTTGAAAACCATAGAAGGGATTTACTACATTCTAAAATGTTCAAATGTATACCATGTACAAAGTATTTTGCTATATTATACTGTTTTTATGTAGTCATGGCTGTTGGGTGTGCGGTGGTCGGGCATGTTGTCTCCTGTCTAAAACCTATCACATTCTGCACCTGGAATTACGGTACCACCCCTTTGGGGAAAACCTTGCACAATAATATCTATCTCCAGAGATGCCTTCTCATAATGTCAAAATGGATCTAAAGATTATCACACACAACGTACAAGGTTTCAACTCCCCTAATAAAAGAAAGAAGGCCTTCAACTTCTATAAAAGAATGGGAGCTGATATTATACTGATGCAGGAGACGCATTTCTCGACCGCCAACCACCCCCAATTTTTCAACAAAGCCTACAATCAAACATTTTATACTACCTTTACTAATAAAACCAGAGGAGTGGCCATCTTTATAAAAAAACTCTATTATATTTGAAACACAGCACATATTCAAAGACCCAATGAGTAGATTCCTTATAATTAAAGGAACTATTAATGGTCGCTTAATCACTATAGCCTCACTGTATGCACCAAACGAAGCCCAATCTACTTTTTTCAACGCCTTCTTTAATACTCTAGATAAATACAATTCCCCTCACATGATAGTTGGAGGTGACTTCAATCTTGCAGCTTATTCGTTATTAGATAGAAGCAATAATTCCCCTACTGCCAGATCATTTACCAAATCTATCTCTAAATCTCTAAACAATCGCCAACTTCTTGATGCTTGGCGAGCACATAACTCAGGCACTAAAGCATACACATTCTACTCCGCCCCTCATAATAGCTATGCAAGACTAGATTATATTTTTACAACCCCGATAATTCTTGCTAATTCATCAAAAGCCGACATATACCCATGCCCATGGTCAGACCATCAAATAGTTACATTTAATACTTCTTGCATTGGTCTACACCATACACCACATAATTGGAGAATCAACGATTCACTCCTCTCAGATCCCTTAATCCTAGAACAAGTCCATAAACATATACAGGAATATTTTTCATTTAATAACACCCCAGACGTTCTGCCAACAACTCTATGGACGGCCCACAAGGCTGTTGTCAGAGGCCTTCTTATTGATATAGCATCTAAGAAAAACAAAGCTAAAATGGCAGATATTAAAACTTTAACAAAAGAACTAAGTCAACTTTATAATAACCCACAGCACCCCCATTCACAGGAGTTAACCAACCAAATTAGAATTAAAAGACTAGCATTAGATGCGCTGCTTTCACAGGAATCTGAAAAACAACTCAGATTTTCCAAATCCAAATTTCTCCTTCACAGCAACACTACCTCTAAAATCTTCGCCAGGAAACTTAATCAAACTACTAAACCTCCCCATGTCTACAAATTAAGAGAAAACGACGGAAACACAGTCTCTCACCCTAACAAAGTACAACAGATCTTCTTAAAATTTTATAAAAAACTTCTTTCTAACCCCCACACAACAGCATCCGGTAACATTTCCAGTTGGCTAGACACTTTAGATATTCCCACACTGACATCACAGCAAACTGAACTTCTTAATACCCCGTGCACAGAAGTTGAGATACAGAACATAATTAAATCCTTAAAATCCTCTACCGCTCCTGGCCCCGATGGATACTCCACCACATACTACAAGAAATTCTCCACCCTTATCTCTCCACACCTATGTACCGTAACCGGTCAGATAGACGTTCCTCTGCTGGTTTATAGAAATCTAGTAACAAGTTCTGTCTATACCCTGCCATTAAAACACCGTCCCTTACTAGGAACTCCCCAAATCCCTCTTCCCTGTACAATCGATCCTCGTAAAGGAACCCCTTCATCAATGGAAATTCCTGCACCAACTTTTCCCATGTATCCACACCTCTCTATTCCCACCTCTTAAAGAACATCATACACCACCTCATAGGTAGCCCCGGTCCTCGCCATCTCCTAAAATTCCTAAATTAATACAAGACAT
>BLSH010317949.1:12866-31846 GCA_018402905.1 Glandirana rugosa | reverse complement strand
TCCGTGCGATCGTTCGGGTTCCGTCCGGACCCGGACCCGGACTTTGTCCCGAAGTTCGGACGGACCAGCAGAACCCGAACTTCCAGAGGTTCGCTCAACTCTACTTCTAAATAGTGGGTCACGTAATCTAGTATTACCAGGATGTGCTGGTGTCTCCAGGCAGACTTTACTACAGGTCCCACGAGATCCATGCCAATTCTTTCGAAAGGCACTTCAATTATGGGCAGTGGAACAAGTGAACTACGAAAATGGGGTGAGGGCGCAGAGAGTTGACACTCAGGGCAGGATTCACAATACTCTCTGACATCTGCATGCAACCCGGGCCAGAATAATCTCTGGGTTATTCTCCCCCTGGCCTTCTCCATGCCCAGATGTCCCCCCATTACATGTCCATGGGTTAGATCTAGCAGCATCCTGCGAAAGGATTTGGGAACCACTAGCTGTTCCACCTCATCCTCCCCGCGTTTCACCACCTGATACAACAAATTATTTTTAAGAGCCATGTAGGGAAAAGACACCCCCCCAATTAGGGTCCACAGGTTCCCCATCTATCACCTTCACGTTTTCTCTGGCTCTAAGGAGAGTGACATCCCGTAGTTGCTCTGTACAGAAGTCATCTTTCCGGACCTCTAAATCAGGTATTACATTATGTTCACTCTCACGGTCAGGGTCAGAGACATTTTCTGGGTCATTAGCCCCCAGCTGGGAGCTATCTTCCAGCTTCTCTGGCTCCCCAGCCAGTACAGGAAAAGGAAGAGGGTCTCCCCTTCCATTTCACAAAAAGATGGTGAGAGTTCCCATGCTTCCGCAGCAGGGGGAGCGCTATCCTCCACACCCCCTGTACACATGGGGACAAGGTGCTTTGGGGGCAACCCCAAAGCACCCTCCCCATGTTGAGGGCATGTGGCCTGGTACGTTTCGGAAGGGGGGCACTCGCTCGTCCCCCCTCCTGCCCTGCCAGGCTGAGTGCTTGTGTAAGGGTCTGGTATGGATTTTGGGGGGCCCCACACGATTTTTAAAAAAAATTGGCACAGGGTCCCCCTAAAATCCATACCAGACCTGAATGGCCTGGTACAGACTTTGGGGGGACCCCCACGCCATTTAAAAAAAAAAATTGGTGCAAAGTTCCCCTTAAAAGGGCCTGGAATGGACTGAAAGGGGACCCCCACACAATGTTTTTCAGTGATTTTTATCTATATGGCCGGGAAGCGGAAATACATTACAGCCGCGAGCGATTTTAAATTACATTTTTTCCTTTACAAATGTCATTTTGCGGTTGCACTGTTCTAAACATCACACAGATGTGCCACTTTACAGGCATACCAAAGGGGACCCCCAGGTATGATATTTATAGGAATATTTCATTTTTATTTTTTAACTTTAATCATTATTAAAATCACTGCTCCTGAAAAAAATGATTGATTTAAAAACTTTTTTTTGCATTAATACATGTCCCCTAGGGCAGGGCCTGGATCCCCATACACTTTTTATGGCAATAACTTGCATATAAGCCTTTAAAATTTGCATTTTTGATTTTTCATGTTCAAGTCACATTGATTTTAACAGGGTTCTAATGTTTGCACAAATCGCAAGTTCTGGTGCGAACCAAACCCAGGGAGGGGGTTGTTCGGCCCACCCCTACTATTTTATTGATTAAATTCAATTAACAACAGTCCTGAGCATTTAAATTGCTGTTTGCAAGAGTATATACTGTACATTATATTTTAACCTTTATGGCCCAAACCACAGAACTACAATTAAATCATTAATCATATCTGAACTTTACCAAGTTCAAAACATAACATCTAGGTTATTACACTGCTTAGCAACATTCCAAAGACTGAGATAAACAGAGCTGAAATACATTTTAACAATCCGTTCATGAAGGGAAGGACAGGTTTGCATCTCTATGCTATTTCTTACAGTGCTTTCACCAAACATTGAATCAAGGTATGATCTCAAAACCAATTTCACAAAAATACAAAAAATGAAGAGAAAATAAATAAATAATGTTAAACAAAAGGCTTGGTGTGGTATTGTCTGATTATTTTCCTAGCTAAGGCATTTCTTCTGAGTGACAGATAATTCATCTTTTTGCCACTTCCTTTTTCCCTTGGGATCACTCAAAGCACAGTTATCAGCTGAACCTACATAAAATTTTTCCTACAAGAAGCCAGATGTGATGGGGTCTCAACCCTTCCCTGTAACAAAGGCGTTTGGGTTAATTATGATGGATGCTGCATCACATGTCATATAACAGGCACATTTTACACCAGGTATTTTTCTCTAATTCATTAAGTTGGGCGAAAAAAAATAGCCAGACTGCTGCGTTATAAGGTCAAGGAGAAAAGGACGAAGTGTAAAGTATCCAATTAGTCCTGGAAAGTTTAGCAGAATTAGGTCGCCTTGAATTCAGATTCTTGTTTCATACACCTAGAAGACCTAGCGACTAGATCTGAATGTCATATTTTAGGAAAAAGCTTTATTAGTTACAGGCTCACAGAACATTTATTCTATCTCCTGCATTATTTTAGCAATTAAAACAGGTTTTGTTACAGATGCATTGCTTTTGTTTTCTTTTACATTTTACATAATGTACTGAGTTTATTCAACAAGATAGTATTTAAAATGTGCGTTAATCTCGAGTAGCCAATCAGTTAGCAGTTTCTGTCAACTGATACATTTTGCACATTGTTCTTTGTCTTGATAGCTATGCCCATACACCTTGTTTAGAAAACAATAAAGTACTACGTCATCGCCACTATGTTGGAGAAATTGTCAACAAGTTGGTGATCTTCTCATGTTTTTATGGCAGTGCCCAAATATACTGAGATTTTGGAATTCACTTTCAATCTTTCTGTGTTCAATAACGGGAATAATTACTTACCCACTTACTCCTGCCTTAGATGTATTAAGTCTGAGTCTGGAGGCCTAGCCTCCATCCCTTCGGACAGTAGCAGTCCACACATTATATACTGCTCAAATGACCGTTACTCAAAATTGGAAGCCAGTATTGCCACCTAATGTATCATTGGTAATCTCCGGACTAAACATACAATGCCAGTATGAGAAAATGTTGGCCTATCAGGAGTAGAAGGCTTATACATTTCTTAATCACTGGTTGCCTTGGTTAGAACATCCTCAGGCATTGTTATATGACTGATGAAACAATAATGCTCAGGGATAAGAAAAAAGTTATCTTCAACATATCTTTCTACTTCCAACTCTTTGCAGGAGCAAACCCACTACCCTTTGCCCATGACTACTGACTTTTGGCTGTAGTTATTTAGTTTAGGGACTAGTTGAGTTCCAATCATTGGAATAGCTTGGGGGGGGGCACCCCCCTCATATACTAAAAAGAATACTAAAGACTAAAAATTCTTGCTATAAAATATAAAGAAATCTATTTCACAGATATGAGCCCGCAGGGAAATTATTATTACAGCTTATTTCTCTACCACTCGACTAAGAGCTTTTTGTTCACACCATGTCCATTGAGCTGCGTATTTCTGCATACCACCAGGCACATATGGTGTGAACAGTGCAGATCGAAAATGCTGTATAATCAGGACCTCAAAGTCTATTCTTTAAGGCGCATCAGCTGGTTATCACACTGGGGCTGATTTACTAAAATTGGGAGTGCAAAATCTGGTGTATCAAAGCTTAATGGAACAATCTTAGTTAGAAGCTGATTGGCTACCATGCACAGCTGCACTAAATTTTGCACTCTCGCATTTTAGTAAATCAACCCCACTGTGATATCATCACATACAATACAGGACCAATAGTCCTGCATTGTGCATTTGGTTAGCAAGATCTTGCTCACAAACCAGAGCACTGGAGAGAAGAGGAGAGCACCAGAAGCCTACCATAATGAAGAATAAGGTAAGTATTACAGCTTATTCCTCTACCCTTAGTCTTAATAAAAATTAAACATTGCAGTGTGGTAGAGCCCACTAAAAATGTATTTTTACTTATTCCCAGAGATAAGCTTTAAGGCAAACATGCTACTTTACCCTGCATGGACTCTCTAATATGGTACTGTGCTGGTAATGTATTCAAATATACACACGCCCAGATAGCAAGGATAACTTGCCACAAATTTGTTGTAGTGATTTATAGTTTCATAGTAGGCAAGGTTGTATAAAGACAATAGCCCAACCAGTTCAACCTGTATGTGTGTCAATGTCAGTAATCATTTCCCATATTCCTGTATGTTGTGTTCACTAAGATGTATGTCTAAGAGTCTTTTAAAAATATCCATACTCCCCGTTGACTCCACCAATTGTGGAAGAGAGTCCCAAATGCTTATCCCTCCAGCAAAGAAAACCCCCCACTTATCCCCCAATCTTATTGTTCTCTTACACTTCCTGAGACTGAAAAGTTTTCTTCCTATGCTGGGATCACCATTGAGCTATTTGTATACCGCTATCATATCTCCTCTCAATTGTCTCTTCTCCAGGGAGAATACATTTAGTGCTTGTTGAATTGTAAGTCTGTTAACTTGCTGCACATTTTCACTGGCAAGTTGTACACTTGCAGAGCATTTAAAGCACAAGTTCTAGTTGACACTTTTCCAATTTGTACCAAATTTGCATGGCACGTCTCTAGCAAGAACAAATTTGCAGTGGTGAGTCTAATGCAAGAGCTCTGCAAGTCGCACAAACCCCTGTGGCGAGATGACTATTGCACAACATAACTAAACCAATACATTCAGCAGAATGTTTGCAAAGAAAGTTGATTTGGAGTCATGCAATGCGGACTTGCTGCTATTGTGCAACAAACATGTGAAACCTGGCAAGACTAGCAATAACTTAGCATGTCATTTTTAAACTTGCAGCTCAATTGCATGCTATCTGGGCTGTGGATCATTTCAAATCGTTTCATATCCAGATTTGGATAAACTGATCCACTGATGAGGAATTTAAGTAGACATTGTTGCAAGCATAGCAAACCAATTAATTGCTGGTTTCTAGAATAACAACCACGTCATCAACATGAATTAAGGCTGGGTTCACACCTATGCGAATTGGATGCGGTTTATACCACATCCAATTCGCAGGACACTTGAAAACACATTGTTTTCAATGTGCCAGTTCACATAGGGGTGGTGCATTCGCAGTCCGCATTGCACAGGAAACGTGTGCGTTTTCTGTGCAGTGCGGTGCGAATTCCCAGCCCATTATGTTCAATGGGAACACATCTGACTCGCAGATGTGTGCCACATTGAACAGGGTTTTTTCCCCCTCTTCACTGCACCTCCCCCCTCCCCACCCTGGTCAGCTGATCAGCTGATCTTCAGTGAGAACGGACAGGAGCTGCTGAACAGCGGCACCTGTCCTTCTCATCGACAATAAGGCTGGAATTTGCACCAGACTGGTGTGAATACAGCCTAAAGGGGGAATTACTGGGTAGGGTGGGTATCTCAGAAATAATGGAAAATCATTGCGTTTTTAATAAATGCACAGGCAGTGAAGCTTATTTAAAGCGGCGTCCTGCCTAGGAAAAAAAAATTAAAAGTCAGCAGCTACAAATACTGTAGCTGCTGACTTTTAATATAAGGACACTTACCTGTTCAGGGAGCCTGCAATGTCGGCACCCAAAGCCGACCTGTCCCTCGGCTCCGGGTGCAGGTGCTAGCATCCTCACTAAGGGAAACAGGAAGTGAAGACTTGCTGCTTCATGACCTGTTTCCTACTGCGCATGCGTGAGTCGCGCTGCGCATTATGAATGGTCCCTGCTGTCTTCTAGGTCCAGTGTGTGTCTCCCAGGAGACATTGGTAAGTTCTTTCCCCGGAAGTGGGAGCAGATACCTGGAATTTGTGAGGAATCCGATCCGCAGAAGTTCCATTCATTTCATTCATTCCCTCACATCATAACATCATACATACCTGAGCTGCTTCCTGGCCCAAGAAGTGAACTCTCACCTTTTAAGACAACCCAATCAACAACCCATTCATTTTTAAATAGAAATGAAAGGCAAAACATTTGTGCATAGATAAAAATATATATATAAAAACCTTTTTTTCCTTTTTTATAAGTGATCACATATCCTTTGATCTCAGCTGCATAAAGAGCTCAGAGAGCTAGGGGAGGGGAAGCAGCAGCATACGGGTCTTCCCAGTGAGGCAAGCAGGCTAACCAGAAAACTGACTATGCTGTGCTCACATGCCTACTGTGGTCAGTTTTTATTAGAAAAGCAGAGGGACTGGCAGGAACACAAAGGAAGCAATACAAAGTGAACAGGATACTTCTTCATACTAGTACATGATACAGCAGGCACATATCAGGAATATGAAATGTTTGGGTTACATATTATCTAAATAGTTATTGATCTTTATACTAGCCCTCCTTCCCACTTGCTACTATTGCTTTTGCTGATTCAGTTATTGCTCCACCAAATAATTACCAATAGTACCATTCATATAGGCAGCTAGTCATACCAACTCTAGATTGCACAGTTCCTAAAAATACATGTTTTAGGGACTGTGGTTACAGTACTTCAGCTATCCAGCAAAAAACTGAACACTCTTTCAACTACTACAGACAATAAACAGAAGTTTTGAATACATTTGAAAATAAATGTAAAGCAATACTGTTGCCTTGAGGCATCTCTGAACGTACAGTATATGGCAATGCAAAAATTAAGCAGCTGTACCTGGAGGCACCCCCTTACTCCTTAAAAGTTAAGAAACACACCAAAAGCTCAGCATTGCTCAATGCCACCGAGGACTTCCCGAGCATTTCAGCCCTGAATCCAACAAGCATTAAATTCTACAAAAAACAGCAAATAGTTGTTTAGAATAGACTTTTTTGTTTCATAAGGAGGCTTTATCTTTTTATTAACCACTTAAGGACTGGAAGGATTTCCCACTGTAGGACCAGAGCACTTTTTGCGATTTGGCACTGCGTCACTTTAACTGTCAATTGCGCGGCCGTGCGACATTGTACTCAAACAAAATTTGCATCCTTTTTTTCCACAAATAGAGCTTTCTTTTGGTGGTATTTGATCACCTCTGCGCCATTTCTAATCACCGCTATAAACAAAAAAAGTGCGAAAATTTTGCAAAAAAACACTATATTTTTTACTTTTTGCTATAATACAATAAAAATATATATACAAAAACAAATGTATTCATCGATTTATATTCTTCCTCATATTTTTGGTAAAAAAAAACACAATCAGCATTTATTGATTGGTTTCCGCAAAAGTTGCAGCGTTTACTAACCATGAGAATCAATTTATGGTGTTTTTCCAATTTTTTTTTCTTTACTAGTAATGGCGGCGATCTGAGATTCTTATCGGGCAGGACACGTCGGACATTTTTGATACTTTTTGGGACCAAAGACATTTGTACAGCGATCAGAAATTTAAATATCCACTGATTACTGTATAAATGCCATTGGCAGGGAAGGGGTTAACCTGCAGGGGTCAGTGAAGTGGTTAACTGTGTTCCCTGTGTGCGTTCTAACTGTATGGGGGCTGGGCTGCCAGGGGCACCAGAAATCTAACTGATCCCGAGTACAGGGATCAGTAGATCTCTGACATGCTGTCTGTCAGAACGGGGAACCACCGTGTTTACATCGGCGGTTCCTCGTTCTGGCTCTCTCACAGGCCATCGCGGGTAGCCGGCTAACATCGAGTCTGCCTCACCCGTGGCCCTGCTCAGGGAGTGTGCAGCAGCACTCACTCGCCCTCTAGCTGTGCGTGCGTGGATCACCGCTTATAGACAGCAATTCGCTCTATGCTGCCACTCTACAGCAGTAAATGTACGCGAGTCGGTCCGAAACCGGTTAAAGAAGATTTATAAACTTGATTTTTGATGAATATCATTTATTATGTTTTATATGGCTTGGTGTTAGCAGTGTACTTATTACCTACCATCTATTTGCTCTTTTGAGTGTTCTTTTGTAAGTATGCATTTAGGTTGTGGAGCACTCACTGAAATAAAGTGAGTCTACACCAATCCTTGGAAAAATATATATAGTTGCTTACCTTTTTTATTTGTTAATTTGTTCGTATTAGACTAGTGGCAAGACCTAGTACCACACTATAAGGTATAGACATTTTTGAGTATAGTCTAGGGGTCAGTGCAAGCCATATAGTCAAGGAACCAGATAAAAGATCAGGCATATGCCACACAGGCAACTGCAACCATGACCTAAGCCAAATTATAACAAGGTTAGGAGATTAGAACTGGTAACCAGGAGACTAGCCAATTGGAAACCAGACCATAAGAAAAGTCATACCCAAAATAGTTAATCAGGATTTTTTCCAAATTATTTCCCAAACCACTTCCCTCAGACAGTCAGTGCTCTAGGTCAGATTTAGATCTAATGCCTGAATAATATCTGATGTATGAAATAAGGTATCCATTCTGAAGTGCCACATATCTCTTACCCAGATAGCAAGCAATTGAGCTGCAAGTTTGACAATGACTTGCTAAGCTATTGCTAAACTTTCCAGGCTTCACAAGTTTGTTGTATAATAGCAGCAAGTCCGCATTGCATGACTCCAGGTCAACTTTCTTTGCAAACATTCTGCAAGTCCGCTGCAAGTTCTGGTTCAGTTATGTTGTGCAATTGTCACCCCACCACAGGGGTCACTGTGACTTGCAGAGCTCTTGCTGTAGACTCACCACTGCAACTTTGCTCTTCCTAGAGACTTGCCGCTCACGTTTGCTACAAATTAGAAAAGTGTCAACTACAACTTGTGCTTCAAATGCTCTGCAAGTGTACAACTTGTCAGTGAAAATGTTCACCAAGTTAACAGACTTACAATTCAACCCTGCCACAAATGTATCTGTTGATGTTAGCACATCAAAATCAGACGACAGCACCTTCCCATATCAAAGACTACACAAAAGTGAGAGTTGAAAGTGAGGGACACTTACCATAATGGTCATGTTGATTGGAATGGATATAAATTATTATAAACTAAGTTATGTATTCATTAGAAGCAGAGAGAGCATAAATAGCTAGCCTTTGCATATTTTAAGTATGTGCTGTACATTAACATGCTTTAGATATGATTTGAAATTAACTAGAAATATGTCATGGGAGTTCCTGGTTTCTAATTCACAGCCCATAATTACAAAATTTACCACATCCTTTATATTCTCAACAGAAAAAAAATGAATCAATTAATCAATCAATCAAAGGTATCTAAAAAATAACAGCTATTTGAAACCAAGTCTGCCCAAGTATCAATCAGCAATCACATCCTCTGGTACAGATTTGGTTTCACATTGTATGCTTCCAATTGTAAAGCCTGATCATACTCGCGCAGAATTACATGATATTGGAAATCACATTATTCTATGGTGCCTGTTCACATTAATGTAGCACAGCATGGCACGTTTTTGGAAAAGGATCTTGTGCTACTTTGGTGTGATGCAGCTGCTATTTGAGTCCTAAAGACTTCAATGGAAATGCACCAAAAATGCATGTAAAACACATGCACATGCTTTTGTGAAACTTTTTGTGGCGCATTTGTCACGTCCCATGACTGGACTCACTTTTGTATATTCCTGGTTGCCGCTTTAAATGTTGTTTCCTCTTTAAGACAGCTCCCTCCCTCTTTGTCGTGCTATAACCCCTCCTACTCTCCCCTTGTTAGGGGCCATTTTATGTAACTCCTGCTCTACTCACCACACTGCTTCTTTTGTTGTGAGAATTATTGTTTTTTTACCTGCCTCAACTCTGCATTAAACAGTTCTGTGAGAAAATGAACATCTCTGGATTTTCTAACATGTAAGTTATGGCAGAGTAAATACTCTTCTGAACGGGCCAGGGTGAAATTACCTCATCTGTCATCCTGCGTGCTGGACAGAACAGCATTTTTGCAGGTTGTTAAGGAGCTGTCAGCAGCAGGCAAGAGTCATGTGTATCGGGTATTGGCAGCCGTCATTCATCATCACTGACTTGGACCTATTGTACATCACAGGACAATGTGATTGATGATGGATTTACATGTGGGGGTGATTTTTTTTTTTAAAAAAGAGCTGTTGTCCTTGTGTTTTTATTTACATTTGTCATTTTTTTGGTGAATGAGTATGGGTACTGTGTACCCCTTATTCATTCAGAACGGGGAGCTAGGATATGGGGGACCCCTTATTGTTAAAGAGGGCTGTTAGATTCAGATAAGTCCCCCTGTCCACAGACCCCTACTGCCACTGGACCAGGGTTGTGGGGAAGAGACCCTTGCCCTCATCAACATCAACATGGGGACAAGATGATTTGCCTGACAGCAAGCAGTAATCACTGGGTGCTAAAATGGCAGTAGGTGCTAGGTAATTAACAACCAATTGCTCCTCCCTGCTACTGACAGCAGGGATTTTAACACTGGTTGTTAAGATGTCAGTGGGCACTGTTGACAACAGGGATGAGCCACTGTTTATAGGTTGTAAAGAACTGAAAATTGTCATTTGTTGTGTTTGCAGCATATTTACTGAAATCAAAAGCTATTTCAATCAAACTTTGAACAACATTTTAACTTTTTAAACATTTTAACAGGTCACATTACATTTTAACATAGGACTCCTTATTTGATAGCAGCTTCACAAGTCTTGCATCCATTGAACTTGTTTTTGGACAGTTTCTGCTTGAATTTGTTTGCAAGATGTCAGAATAGCCTCCCAGAGCTGCTGTTTGGATGTAAACTGCCTCCCATCCTCATAGATCTTTTGCTTGAGGATGCTCCAAAGGTTCTCAATAGGATTGAGGTCAGGGGAGGGTGGAGGTCACACCATGACTTTTTCTCATTTTATCCCCATAGCAGCCATTGATGCAGAGGTATTCTTTGCAGCATGAGATGGTGCATTGTCATGCATGAAGATGATTTTATTACGGAAAGCATAGTTCTTCCTTCTGTACCAGGGAAGGAAGTGGTCAGTCAGGAACTCCACATACTTTGCAGATGTCATATTTACACCTTCGGGGGCCCTAAAGGGGCCGACCAGCTCTCTTCCCATGATTCCGGCCCAAAACATGACTCCACCACTGCCTTGCTGACGTCGCAGCCTTGTTGGAACAGGATGGCCGTCCACCGACCATCCATTACTCCATCCATCTGGACCATCCAGGGTTGCACGGCATTCATCAGTGAAGAGGACTGTTTGAAAATTAGTCTTCATGTATTTTTCTGCCCAATACAGCCGTTTCTGCTTGTGAGCATTGGTTAGTGGTGGCCGAATGGAAGGTTTATGCACAGTTGCAAGACTCTGGAGGACTCTACACCTTGATGTCCGTGGGACTCCAGAGGCACCAGCAGCTTCAAATATCTGTTTGTTGCTATGTAATGATGTTTTAGCCGCTGCTCTCTTGATCTGATGCATGGATCTGGCAGAAATCTTCCTCAATGTGCCTTTATCTGCACAAACTCGTCTGTGCTCTGAATCGGTCACAAATCTCTTAATAGTGCGATGATCACGCTTACGTTTTTGTGAAATATTTAATGTTTTCATACCTCATCCAAGGCATTGAACTATTTCACTCTTTTCGGCAGCAGAGAGGTCCTTTTTCTTCCCCATATTGCTTGAAAATGGTGCTCTGCTTAATAATGTGGAACACCCTCCTTTAGTAGTTTTTCCTTTAATTGGGCTCACCCGGCAAACTAATTATCACAGGTTTCCGAGACCCGAGTTAAACTGAAAAACAAAATATTTAATCTTTGTGACACTGAAATAGAATTTGCATAATAATTTGGAACAGGGTGTAGTTAATCAGTTTCTCAACATTCCTCCTGAAGAAGTGGATTACCCACAAAATTCAAAGAGGTGTCTATTGGCCTAAAAAAGGTCCACAAATTGTAACAATACTGTTTGAATTTGGATATTATTTACATTATAGGTGTGGAGGGGCCGAATTTAGGGGTGGTATCCCTGTATTCCTTGTTAAACGGTTATTTATTGTAGGTATAGTGCACAATTTTAAGTGTTTTTTTTTTTTTTTAATAAATGAAACACATTTTTCGTCACATTGAACAAAAATCTTGAATTGTAAAATTTCAAATAGTGGCTATTACTTTCTGCTTTTTTTCTGTTGAGAATGTTATAGTTATGCTTAGATCAATAGGTGGCAAGAGAATATGTATGCTAAATATTGGTATTCAAACATGTCTGAATGTTAAAAAAAACAAAAAAAACAATGGTAACGCAGAGATATTCACAACCTTGTCACCAACTTAAAATTTGCAGGTAAAAGCACAGAAAATCAAACATTTTAAATGCTTGCTTTCAGTACTTGTACTGTGCCTTTGAACTTTCTAAAAAAAATTGACTAGGCACAGTCAATTCCCTAGCACAACCCATTCCTCCTTGCATGTCACAGCCCTCTCCTAAATTAGGAGTGTCTAATTACTGTCTGTGCTAGACAAGCACATCCTCTTTTCACCTCCCTGCATGACCTATTATGTATGTGGTTTCAGTTGAGTGAAAGTTCTGAGTCTGTTAGGGATAATGGCATCACAGTCAAGATGGCGGCACCCAGTAGAAGTCTCATGGCTTTCAAATAAATACACAAGGGAGGCTCTTACAGGTACAGGGATTTTGTTTTCCTAAAAGCTGCTTAAAGCGGAACTCCACCCAAAAGGGGAAGCTCCACTTGTGTGCACCCTCCCTCCCCCTCTTAACTGCCACATTGGCACTTTTTGGGGGGTGTGGGTACCTGGTTTTGAAAGGTACCCACTCCCACTTCTGGTTCAGATTGGCACTGCAATGTACAGCAATTTCCGGCCCCTCCTCCTTTCACTGCAGCATTCTGGGATACACACAGGTTCCAGAAGACTGCGGGACCATTCACAAAATGCAACCAGTTTCCCTTACCTAAGATGCTAGGTGTCTGCACCTGAAGCTGATTAAGAATCAACTCGGGTGCCGACATCGATGGATCCCTGGACAGGTAAGTGTCCTTAGATTAAAAGTCAGCAGCTACAGTATTTGTAGCTGCTGGGTTTACTTTTTTTTTTGGGGGGGGGGGCTGGAGCGCCTCTGAAAGCTGATAGACTGATGTTTTGAAGGGCTTAGGTGCCTGCAACCACAGAGAGGTACATTTTAGCAAACCCAATCATCATGTGCCAGAGTAGAGTGCTTATTTTTAAATATCAATTTAACAAATTTAAAATTAAACAAATTAAATATATTTATATATATATTTATAGTATTTAAAAAAAAAAAAGAGAGAACAAAACTAAAGATATAGTGCTAAATTCCTTCCTTCCAAAGGATAACCTGCAAATATCAAAAGATATTTTTTCCTCCTGCTGTAAAACATCACAAGCAAAAATGCAGTAAAAAGAAAACTGATACTTTTCATATGTTGTGTTTAAAATATTGTTTTAATATTTTTGTGTATTGTACACGGCTAGAACAGATGATTCGCTGTAAACAGCTGGTTAGGGATAATGATATTATCCTGTATATCTTTCCCTTTATCATTATCTCATGATTTTGTTTTATATTTTATCATTCAGCTTTGTAATCTCTGATTCTCCCATTTTCGCACCAATATCAACACTTTGTAAAATTTATAACTAGCTCTGCACTAGCTCTGAAACGTAGTGCTCTTCTGAGTCTTCACTGTGGAACAACCGAGGGAACATATCCTTCAGAAGTTACAGAAGCAAGAAGCTTATTAATGTTAGCTGTCTGACAAATCAATTATTCATGCTTTAATCTTCTTGGAGGGACCTTTACCTCTCCATCTTGTTCTCAAAATGAAAGTGTATGATGTATTTTGCAGGTGGTTCCATGCAGGAGAAGCGGCAATCATCAAAAAGAGTATTTTTCAGATTTGTATTGAAAAACAATGAAGTTCATTGCTCTTTCTACCACAGTGGAGTTGCAGTTGTGAGCTGCTAGTGTTTATTTTACACTACAGAGAACATGTTATAGCTTGTGGGTGTACAGAATTTGACATCTCTATTAAAGACATGGTGCATCAGATCAGATTTAACTAGCTCACTGCAGTGATCAGTATTTTTTAAATATCTATATATACAGTATATATCTATACAGTACATGTATATACATAACGTTCAATAAAATATATATACCAGAATACAAAATGTAAAGTCAGGTAAATATTTTATGCGGCAGTTGCCCACTATCCAAATGTGTCATTAATGCTGTAAACCTGACTATACACATTAGAATCTGCTTATACAAATTCCTTTAACCACTTCAGCCCCAGAAGGATTTACCCCCTTAATGACCAGAGCACTTTTTACAATTTGACACTGCGCTGCTTTAACTGGTAATTGCGAGGTCGTGCAATGCTGTACCCAAACGAAATTTGCGTCCTGTTTTGCCCACAAATATGCATTTTTTTTTTTTATATAAACTAAAACAGACTGAACGTTTTTTAAAAAAATGATATTTTCAACTTTTTGGTAATTAAAAAATACAATAAACTAAATTTTAGTCAAAATGCATTTAGCCACATGTCCTGGGTAAAAAAAAAAAGTAAATAAGCGATATATTTTCTGGAATTTAAGAAGCTTTTATTTTATGACTGCCTATCTTATTTCCTGAGGTGCTATAATGGAAGGACAATACAAACCCCCACCCCCCAATGACCCCATTTTGGAAAGTAGACATCCCAAGGAATTTGCTGAGAGGCATGTTGAGCCCATTAAATATTTTATTTTTTTGTCACAAGTGAATGAAAAATGACAACAAAAAAAAATGACACAAAGTTGTCACTGAAATGATATATTGTTCACACATGCCATGGATATATGTGGAATTACAAACCAAAATACATTCTGCTGCTACTCCTGAGTATGGGGATACCACATGTGTGAGACTTTTCCTGAAACTTGTGTCAAAAAATAGCTTGGGGTGTCTACTTTCCAAAAAGAGGTAATTTGGAGGATTTTGAACTGTCCTGGCATTTTATGCCCAACATCACCCACTCTTCTAACAACTTGAACTACCAAGTCCTTTCTGACACGTTTTGGTTACATGAAAAATATTTTTTTTTTGCTAGAAAATTACTTTGAACACCCAGCAGAGGCCCTACAGATTAAAATGGTGGGTGTTGCAATTTTTTTTTCACAAATATTTGTGCAGCGATTTCTTAAGCACATTTTTTTGGGGAAAAAAACACTTTTTTGAATTTTAATGCACAAAAACACACTGTATTGCCCAAATGTTTAGTGAAATATTAAAGATGATCTTATACTGAGTACATAGATACCAAATGCAACATTCTTTAAAATTATGCACACCCTACGCTAATATTCCACTAGTGTGTGGTAGCGTTGGAAACATTCACCGATGCAGAGACCAGGCTGGTCAGGACAGGAGGGACAATAAGTGCGGGTGTCATACCTATATCCACGTCGTCTACAGACACAACATCTTTTTTGGGGTGTTCTTTGGCCTGGGGTACCACTGACGACTTCTGGGAAGTGCCTCTCATGCAGCCAGCTCACTGCATTTGGACTGGGAAGTTGGGGAACAGCACCGTCTGGAAACAGAAGGGCTGTAACAAACTCTTCCTGGAATTTAAGGAAGCACATAAGCGTTCAGCAGAGCCAATTGTTTATAATTTATATTTATTCAATTTTAAGAAGAAAGAGTTTTTACAATATACGTTCAAGGGAGGGGTCCATTAACAATATCATAGGTTAGAAGGGTACAATTTTTATCATCAAGGATACATTTACGGAGTGAATAGTTGTTGTAGGATCAAGAAGAAGTCCCCTTTAATCCTAAAAATTTGCATATCCTCCCTCTATCCTGTTTACTCTACCCATCTAAATCTATAATGTCATTTCTTGCTTGACTTTCCCATTCTGTGCACTGCCCATATCATTAGACCTGCCAGAACTGGGACCATGGTACCCCCAACCCATAATCGACCATTCACTCAGGTAGAGACGAAAAAGAGGAGGGAAAAAAAATGCTCAGTGTTCTATGTATGGGCCTACGAAGATTATTACTTATAAATATTTCAGTAGTGATCCTGAGATGCAATAGTCATCCCATTTATCCCATATCTTTCTAAAGTGATCTCTAGAGCCAATCTCTGTACTAGTTGTTTCCTCCATTGACCGTATTTCACCCATCTCACAAACCCATTCTGTAATTGAAGGGGCCCTCTCTTTCCGCCAACAGCGGGCAATAATTGTTCTTGTTGCTGTTAACATATGTCGCAAGATGTCTCTCTCAATAGCCTTCAATGAACCAGGAATAATTGATAATATCGTTATTTCTATATCTGGTTGTAGTGTAGAATTAGAAAGTTATTTGTATATTTCAAATATGTCTGTCCAGAGCTGGCAGACCTCCGGACAGTAATACCAAATATGTGACGCATTCTCTATCGCTCTTTTACACCTCCAGAATGTTTCTGGGACACTCTCCCTTATCTTATGGAGATCGGCGGGACACCGATACCATCTAGATATGATTTTGTAGTTCCTTTCTTGATGCTTAATTGAAGGAAACCGTTTAAGGGTTAGGGTCAGTGCTTTCTCCCATTGTGGTATGGATAGTGTCCTCCCAATCTCTTCTTCCCATTTATTTAAATATATTACTTCTCTATCCAAGCCTTTAGGGAGTAGCTCTTTATATAGCTTTGACAGTATATGAGCTGGTTTATGATCCTGTAAGAGAACCTTCTCAAATTCTGTAGGCACTCTCGCTAGTTCAGAGTATTGTTCTAATGAATGAACATATGCTGTCAATTGTTGATATTGTATCCATTTATTTGCCTTTTCGCTTCCTTATGTACTCAGAGGGGGAATCTCCCCATCCACCAGGATCTGGGCCAATCTGGGGTCCTCTTGCCTCTGCCAGTCCAGGAAGTCTGAGGCCTCCATTCCTGGCAGAAAATCAGGGTTGGAGAACAAATGTGCCATGGGCCCTATCCGGGTTGAGAGGATACCCTTGTTTATAAGTATGTCCCATACCTTCAAAGTAGAAAGGACCAAGGATGGCATATTTACTACTTTAGGGCGGTTTATTGGTGTAATCCATGGCATACCGTATATACTCGAGTATAAGCCGAGTTTTTCAGCACATTTTTTGTGCTGAAAAAGACCCCCCTCGGCTTATACTCGAGTCAGTGTCTGTGGGTGATGAGTAGATTCACATTAAACAGAGTCGGGCTGCTTCTAAGAGCCGTTCTGTGCTTTGTAAGTGTGATTAAACACATTGGAATGCAAAGAATGCTGAGAGAGGTGTCAGATTCTCAGCTTGATGTCGGGAGGTGGGGGAGGTGGATGGGACAAGCTGATGTTAGCTGTTCAGTCCCGCCCACCTCCTGATCTCCGTGAAGAGCTGCAGCTCTCTCTCTGCATTCTCAGCATTCTCTGCATTCCAATGTGTTTAATCACACTTACAAAGCACAGAACGGCTCTTAGAAGCAGCACAGCTCTGTTTAATGTGAATCTACCTTACTCATCCCTTATGTGTTCTGGCTACAGTCTGTGTCCTGACTAAAATCCCTGTGTCCTGGCTACAATACCTCAGTTCTGGCTACAATACCTGTGTTCTGGCTACAGTCTGTGTCCTGGCTAAAATCCCTGTGTCCTAGCTACAATACCTGTGTTCTGGCTACAGTCTCTGTGTCCTGGATAAAATCCATATGTCCTGGCTACAGTATCTGTGTTCTGGCTACAATACCTCTGTTCTGGCTATAGTCTCTGTGTCCTGGATAAAATCCATGTGTCCTGGCAACAGTACCTGTGTTCTGGCTACAGTCTCTGTGTCCTGGATAAAATCCATGTGTCCTGGCTACAATACCTGTGTTCTGGCTACAGTCTCTGTGTCCTAGCTACAATCCCTGTGTTCTGGCTCCCTGTCCCTGTGTTCTGGCTCCCTGTTCCTGTGTTCTGGCTGCTGCATTTCCCACCCTAGGCTTATACTCGGGTCAATAACTTTTCCCAGTTTTTTGTGGTAAAATTAGGTGCCTCGGCTTATATTCGAGACGGCTTATACTCGAGTATATACGGTAGATCTCAATTTCAAGCCCAAAATATCTTCCTCCAGTCCAACCCATTGTTTAAGTTTGATCCCATGGAACCAGTCCACTATCCTAGTTAAATGTATCACCTGTATGTATTTCATAAAATCCGGAAGGGCTAGTCACCCTTTTTGTTTAGATCTAACAAGTATATTTCATTTAATTCAGGGAGATTTATGTTCCCAAATGAATCCCCCTACCGCTGACCGCAATTTGCGGACTAGTGCCGCAGGGGGATACACCGGGGCTGTCTGGAATAAATACAACAATTTTGGAAGTATGTCCATTGTTATTATGTTTATCCTTCCCAACCAAGAGAAAGTTTTTTTATCATATTTTTGTAGCAATTTTATTATTTTATTCGTCAATGGGGCATGATTATACTCTATTATTTTATTTAAGTCTCTAGGTATTTTTATCCCCAGATACTTAAGAGCTGTTTGTTGCCACTTAAAGGGGAATGTTTTCTGGAGATGAACTTGGGTTTTATTTGACAAATTTAGTGCTTGGGTTGGTAATGTGCAACAAGAGATCGTCTGCATATACTGACATTTTATATTCCTTTACTTTTATTTTAATTAGAGTTGAGCGAACCTCTGGAAGTTCGGGTTCTGCTGGTCCGGCCGAACTTCGGGACAAAGTCCGGGTCCGGGTCCGGACGGAACCCGAACGATCGCACGGACAATGGGGCCTGAAACAGGGCTTCAAGCCGGCCTGGTCGTCTTGGGCTTGAAGGTCTCCAAGCGAGTTGAGATTAATTTTATTTTCATTTCCTTATATTTTACAGTCATATACGTCTGCTAGAGAACAACGTGTAATGGTTGGGTTCGTGATTTAAACAGTTTATTTTGGGTTCAAGTAGAGGTCTTTTGTAAGGGGAAATTCACCGTTGTTTGTCGAGAATTCATAGACCCCTATTTTTATGGATCTCTGAATTTATTTTATTATCTCATATTAGTACGGGGTAACTGCTTATTTTATTATTTTAACGATGTTTTTATACTATT
>BLSH010317802.1:388492-399656 GCA_018402905.1 Glandirana rugosa | reverse complement strand
GAGTAAACGGAAACCACCGTACTCTGCCATGATGCCCGTGGAGAGCAGGGGAAGGGGAAGTCACCATAATGCCAGCAGGAGAAGCCCACCATCTGTTGCCCGGGTGAAGCAATGCCCGCCATCGATAGGGTGAGTGCTCCAGGCCCGACTGACCGGATTGGGGGAGGGAGGGTTTGGGGGTTGGCTTGGGTGCACTGTTTGCTGCCCCCCCAAAAAAAATTACCACCAGCTGCCACTGTCTGCACAGTAATGGTGTTCCCATTCCAGTGCTGCGCTCTGCCTTGCCAGGATGCTGCCTGCTCATGGCCAGCGAGGTCGCAGGTCTGGAAGGAATTCCTGCGCATGTGCACGTCTTGGTAACAGAGAACTGAGCTGTCAGTCAAGAAGTTCTCTCCCTCAGGATTCAGTTTACCATAGTTCCCTGTTCTCTCATAGGGTTAATGTACACAGTAGGATAGAAAAGAATAGAATAGAATAATACAGAATGCAATAGATTACAATAGAATAAAACAGAATAGAATAGATTACAATAGATTTGAATAGAATAGAATAAAATTGAACACATTAGAATAGAATAAAATAGAATTTCTTTTGAAATGCCAATCGATTGGAAAATAACTACTGGGCCTGAATATATGAAACTAATCTCAATATCTAAAATGAATAAACCTAAATTAATAACTTACCAAACTAATCCAAAATTAAATACATTTTTATATCATGCACAGCACTACTGACAAGCTAGTTCCCTATAAAATTCACCTTTTAATTGACAGTGGATGACTGTGGCCAGTTTCTGTTGGACTAAATAGTTGCTATGGTTCTGTCTACTACCTACGACCAACGACCTATTTGGGGATTAGTTTCTGTTTAGTCCATACTCCACAAATGGAACTACAAACCTCCATCCATATGTGTGATGGCACATTGATGGAGAAAGGAGCACACAAATCAAGTATGGACACTCCAACCTCAGTACCAGGCTCTGATAGTTACATGTGCCCTTGTCTATTGAACCCTTTATGAATGCCTTCTGATGGTGTAAAGTAAGTTAGAATTGTGTTTGTATCTATAATACACCAGTAAATTCTGTTTTTTTTTTTTAATGGACATGCAGATATTGCCTTCTGTGCTATTTATATGTATTTGTTACATTTTAGGTAATTTTACAAATTGGATAAGAGTTCCCCTATAACATAAACTCAAACACAGGTATTGCTCAGAAAAGATGTTTGAACAGGTTATAATGAAGCTGCTTTTACCTTTGTATTGACTTTATCATAATATGAAAGCTGCCAAATGTCCTCTATTTGCATTTCCTGGTTATGCAAGCCTCAAAGTGATATTAAAGTCTCTCTTTTTTTAAATAACAAACATGTTAAACTTACCTGCTCTGTGCAGTGGTTTTTCCAGATTCCAATAAGCCCCCTGCCCACAGATCCCACCCCTTCCTATGTGAATAAGTTTGGGGTAAATTGTACCCCTACCTATTCACCAAAAAAAAAAAAAAACAGTGTAGTGTAATAAAAACAAGAGACAGTTTTTGACAAGTCCTTTATTAAAAATGAATAATGTCCCCCGACGTAGATCCAACATCAATCACAATGTCTTCCTCCTCCGCCACCGCTCCTGTGTCTGACAGTTCTTATATGGCTATGGAGCGTGACCATACGTTGACATAACCCAGTGACCCCATCCCCTTGTGACGTCATGGACCCAGGTATAATTTGGATTTGGGGGTATGGATCTGGGGTGGGGGGGGGGTTCATCCATACCAGAACCAAAGTCACACTCATCTCAAAGTTGGATACTGTTCATTAAAGTGGCATGGAATTCTGACCTAATTCGTAGGGCAAAGTCGGATTGAAAGTTGCACGCCTTTCATGTCAGATCAGTGTGAACATGGCCTCAGTCTGTGTGAAAGTTATAGTCTACAAGCTATGGTACCAATCATTGAAAATTGATCACACCTGATGTACTGATGGTCTATGTCATTTCTTGAGGCCCTGAAATGTTGGGACAGTACAAATATCCCCCAAATTACCCCTTTTTGGAAAGTAGACAGTCCAAGGTATGCAGTAAGAGGCATGGTGAGTTTTTGGAAGTTGTAATTTTTCCCACAATTCTTGGGAAAATTAAGAACTTTTTTTTTTTTTTACACAAAATTGTCTTATTAACAAGTTATTTCTCACACACAGCATAGGCATACTTGCAATTACACCTCAAAACACATTTTGCTACTCATCCTGGGTATGACGATACCACATGTGTGAGACTTTTTCACAACCTGGCCACATACAGAGGCCCAACATTCAAGTATCACCTCCAGATGTTCTAGGAGCATACATTTCTGACTAGCTATAACATTTTTGAAGGCCCTAGAGCACCAGGACAATGGAATTACCCACAACATTACCCCAATGGCCACATTTCGAAAAGCAAACACACCAATGTATATTCTATGAGGCATTATGAGTCTTTTGAACATGTCATTTTTTTTCACACGTTTTTAGAGAATGCGGAAAGAAAAAAAAACCTTTTTTTTACACAAAGTTGTGAATTTATAAGATATTTGCGACACATAGCATGCACATACCAAGAATTACACCCCAAAATACATTCTGATACTCCTCATGAGTGTGGCGATACCACATGTGTGAGACTTTTACACAGAGGAAGTAAATATAACATGTTTGTTATTTTTTGAAAAAAAAAAAAAGAGACTTTATAATGACTTTAAGAAATCGGGTGTGTGATGAGATTTTTTAGCAATTTTCAGAGTGCTCCCTCTATATGTTTTTAATGAGTGTAACCCCGCCTCCGCAATTGTGTGGATTAGGGGATAAGAACATAAATATCATTTACTTTTTAAAGATGACATGCTCTGAGGAAGGCTGCAATAGCTTTCCCTACCTTTCCCTTAGGGTAATTCCCTACCCCAATCTGTCTGACTATTTTCAACTCTATCCACTTTTAGTCAATCGCTAAAAATTTTCCCTATCAGAGAAGCCTATTCAGCCTTCACCTAACAACTGTACTTTAATTTTCTTCATCAGCTCATCCTCCACAGTTATTACCTTTTGTATCACTTGACCCTCCCTCCAAGATTGTAAGCTGTAACGAGCAGGACCCTCTGATTCCTCCTGTATTGAATTGTATTGTAACTGTACTGTTTGCCCTAATGTTGTAAAGCACTGCGCTATATAAATCCTGTATAATAATAATAATAATTAAAAATAGCTGAAATGTGTTAGCATTTCTGTACTGTATCCATGCTATGTAGCTAATAAAGATTAACAAGAGGAACACAGAGTTGCCAAATTTTTCTAAAGTGGACTTTATTGCATGAGGTGCCGGACACCCCAGCCCGGTAACTGGTCTTCAGCATCTTCAATTCAAACACAAGCGGTTGAGCTAGGTATGTTTTTTGCTTTCATTTTAGTGTCACTTTAGTTTCCCAGTTGACATATCATATGAGAGGAACCAAACTAAGAGACCTGTGGTTACAATGGTGACCCGAGTGAATATAAAAGAAATCACAAAGAACAGCAGGTTGGCATTGTCCTCTTTGTCCATCACTTAAAGACAAATATATGAATTTATGAAAATGAAGTTGCATCACAATGCTTTCAAACATTTCACTTTGATCGTGAAGCAAGGATGAGCACACAAAGGTGGGGAAACACAGAGGACAATGAGGTCTCTGAACAGAAAGGAACATTCTCAACTGCTCTTTGGCAAGTCCTATATGTATATATCACTCTTTCCAGCTGATGTTTGCCTTGTGGTTGGATTAGTTAAGAAATTGTTCTTAGATTATGTACATAAGGAACACTTCGGGAACAAGAAATGAGACATGGCGGAAAATAAAATGCAAATCAGAAAATGTATTTGTCCACTTTTTCTGTCACACAGTAGAGATGATATTATTTGCTAATACCCTAAAGTCCTACAACTGTTTATCACTTCATATTCTTATACCCACAGAGTGTTGTGATTTGCAACATTTTTTTTCTTGGAAATGCTCTAAAATTCTCTATATTGTTAGTGAAATTGATATACTGTATAATAACCAACTGGTGTCACACTTCACAGTATTTCCAACTACAATTTAACCACTCCTCAATTTCATATTATAAACAAACTGTTGTAAACATGAATGAACAATAAACACATAAATGTTATTTAAAGGTCCATACAAGAAAAGATGAAATAAAATAAAGTAAAAATAGTCTCAACGCTCACTTCATCATTGGGTGCAAAAATAATGAAAAAACAATATACAGTGTAGTTTGCTCTTTGCCCACTTCTTATTTCAATCCACCAATTAGTGCCAATTACACTCCAAGTGACTTGTGCACCCTCCACCAGATGTGCTCCCACCTTGGATAAGTTACCGTAAAATTAAGTATGGTCTCAAAGTACTTGTATCCCAGCAATGTGGACTGAAGACACAAGCGCTTTGAGACCATACTTAATTGTATGGTAACCCCCCCGAGCACACAAACACACAGTGTCCTCACACAAACTTGTGTTGCAGAGAAAGATAGGGGGTGCATTTGTTACTGAGTGCTGATTACTGAGTGCACTGGGTCTAAGTCTGGTGGAGATTTGGAGCATTTTACACAGTCTCTACCCTTTGAAGGTTCTCCAAACATGCAAAAGAAATGGGCAGTGTTGGCCTTTTTCACCCGCCAGAACCTCTGGCTGCTGCAGCCAGAAGGGAATTGTTTAGTGGCAGGATCACTACCACCACTAAATGACTGACTTCCTTGTTAGCACTCTGGCATTTTTCACAAAGTAAATGAGCTAGTGGGCATCCTGTGTGATGTCAATGATCGAATATGGTCATGTCCACATTTGGTCCATGACCTCAACTAGCATTAACTGCTACCATTTTCAGGGAGAGTCTGTCAGAAGCAAGATCATCATGATGTTTGTGTTGGTGGGACCCAATGGGTGTCATTCATTGCGATTGATGATGGATCTACATCACTGGGCCACATGATTAATGATGTATTTACACTGTGTGTCAATGTTTTACTTAATAGATTTAATAAAGTAATAAAATTACTAAACCCGCGCAAATCTACAAAATGGCCTGGGGTAAATTATGGATAATGCCACAGCTGGTATGCCTAAACACAACAGGGAAAAATATATTTTCTTTCTCCCTACTGGTAGAGCTGGAAAGGAAAGAAGGAGAGTGCACAGCTCTTGCAGCCCCTATTCATGTGTCTAAAAAGAAAAAGTGACAAGTGCACTAAAAAAATATGTATGTAAGTATATACCGTAGTGCTAAAAGACACTAATAGTGTATACAATGTAAACAAAACACTATCAAATTTGAAATAATAAAGTGCTTGCATAAAGAATATTTTGTATTGAATAATAAAAAAATCTTGTATTGAATAATAAAAATCAAATAAAGTCAAAAAATTAAGTGATGAAGTGATAATATAAAACAAAAAACTTTCACATAAAAGTCCACACACAGGTGCTGGATGCTTCACTTTCCTAGAATCTTAGTGTTTATAAATGAAAACAGTACATAAAAATCCCATCAGGATAAAGTGCTTGGTGCTTCTTTAAATGGCAAAAAAGTGCTTCAGTGCTGCAAACCACTCCACACGTGCTTGGTGCCACACTCCCCCTCTCATCCCCTACTCACCAGAACAAGATGACCACCAGCTTTTCAGTCTGGGGGTCAAAAGGGCTAAATATGGTGATAGTGGGTAAACAGTAGAATGTGGTCGCCTTTGTAGAGTGTGTTGTCTTGCAGTATCACTTGGAGCCAGTATCCTCAGAGTTAAATAAAGCTGACATAGTGTAATATTGCAAAGGAGGTAATTTATTGCGCAAACAAGGATAAACTAACAGGAAATCCAAGTAGAAAACGCAGTCTGTCAGTATGCTCAAACAGTGCCGAACTTCCTCAACAGTCACCAAGGTGCATTTCACGGGTACCGGAAGCGGCGTCTGGCGTTCAACCAAGGACGGAAATGCGTCAATGCGTTTCGCTCCCCCCAGGGCATCATCAGGAACATCATGTTTTACTTGTTTGTTTTTAATTACATTTTCTTTTTTTGTGTGTAAATGAGTAACAAGTAGTACTATGTATCCTTCAGTGGCAAAACTACCAGGGTCTCAATTGTTGCACTTGTGACCAGGCCCTGCCATTCCGCCACTGTCGGGGGCCCCAGCGAGGTAGCTAGTTGCAGGGCTCTGAGCTGAGAGTGTCTCTCTCATACAACTCAGAGCCGGCATTGACAGTTCTCCCTCCCCCTCTGTCCCCTCTCACATGGGATGGAGAGGAGACAGCCGATCTGCTCCTTATCCCCCCTCATGTGTGTGCTCTGCGGGAAGTGTGTGCTTGTTAGCTTCACACTTGACTTCCCACGGTACACACACAGGAGGAGAGCGGCTGGGGGAGAGGGAGCAGATTGGCTGTCTCCTCTCTCATCCCATGCAAAGAGGAGGGAGAACTGTCAATGCTAGCTCTGAGCTGTATGAGAGAGACACTCTCACCTCAGAGCCATGCTGAGAAGGCAGACATTGATGAACACTGATAGGAGGCATTAATGGACACTGATAAGTGGGATTGATGGGCACTGATGGGCATTGATGTGCATTTATATGTGGCATTGATGGGCATTGATAGGTGGCACTGATGGGCATTGATGTGGACTGATGGGCACTGATGAGCACTGATAGGCAGAACGCATAGACTGCACTGATGGGCACTGGTAGGTGGCATTGATGAGCACTAATAGGTAGAACACATAGACTGCACTGATGGGCACTGATAGGTGGCACTGATGGGCACTGATGAGCACTGATAAGCAGAAGTCATAGGCAGCATTGATGAGCACTGATAGGCAGAATGCATAGACTACAGTGATGGGCACTGATAAGTGGCACTGGTGGGCACTGATGAGCACTGATAGACAAAATTCATAGGCAGCATTAATGAGCACTGATAGGTGGCACTGATGAGCACTGATGGGTGGCACTGATGGGCACTGATAGGCAGAACTCATAGGCTGCACTAATGGGCACTGATGAGCACTGATAGGTAGAACTCATAGGCAACATTGATGAGCACTGATAGGTGGCACTGATAAGCAGCATTGATGAGCACTGATAGGCAGCACTGATGGGCATTGAGCACTGATAGGTGGCACTGGTAGATGCTGATAGGTAGCATTGATGACCACTGATAGGTGGCACTGATGGGCACTGATATGCAGCATTGGTGAGCACTAATAGGTGGCTCTAACAGGTGGCACTGACGGGCACTGATAGGCAGCATTGATGAGCACTGATAGGCGGCACTGATAGGTGACACTGATAGACACTAATAGGCGGCATTGATGATCACTGATAGATGGGACTGATGAGCATTGATAGGCAGCATTGAAGAGCACTGATGAGTGGCACTGATGGACGCTGATAGGCGGCATTGATGAGCACTGATAGGTGGTGCTGATATGCAGAATTGATGGGCACTGATAGGCGGCATTGATGAGCACTGATAGACGGAATTGATGGGCATTGATAGGCAGCACTGATAGGCGGCATTGATGAGCACTGATAGACGGCATTGATGGGCACTAATAGGTGGCGTTGATGAGCACTGATAGGTGGCACTGATGAGTGGGGCACTGATTATCAGTGTAAACAATTTACTGACGTTCTTGACGGTTAAAGGTTCTCCTTTCCTCACACGGACACAGCTTGGGAGGAAAGGCCTGCAGATAACTGGCAAGTCTGTTTACATGTGATCAACTGATCACATGGTAAAGGGCTGCTGTGATTGCACTGGATGCATGTACCAAGGGGCACGCGGGAGGCAGGGTTCTGGGAGGATGTCCATGGACACCCTCCCAAAAATGGCAGGGGGACCCATCATGGTTTTTTGCACCGGGGACCCGAAAGTTCTAGTTACACCTCTGGTACCCTTTATCATTTACACAGGGGGGCTGGATATCATGGGGGCTCCTTTATTTTATAGAGGACTTCCAGTTTCCAATATTTACCCCATACAAAACCCCACATCCACCAGGCCAGGGAAATGGGGATAAGGCCTAAGCCCCTGTTTTTAATGCATACTGTTAGACAGGTCAATTTGGTTTGTCGCAGGCTGGTTGGTAAGTAGAGCTTGGAATTTTCCTTGGATTTTTCCTTGGCCTTTTTTTGACATTGTCCCCATCAAGATGGTGGGGATTAACAAAGTAATACGTTAAGACCAGGGCTTTTTTTCTCAGATAATAGGTGCAGGTACTTACCCCCTTCCAAGCCACTCCTTTTCTCCACCCCCTACCCACCCCTGAGCACTGTCTGGGTTTCACCCTATCCACCACCCAGTGCTGCCTCTTTTAGAGAAAATGGAACCAAGTATAATTTTGTGATGCCAAGTAATTTATGTTGAATTTGTTCATTAAAAAATAAGTTAACCACTTCCACACCGCGCACAGTATATTTACTGCGGCGGTGTGGATGTGTACCGCAAAATCGCAGTAAATAAATGGCGATTTGCGGAGTGGCTGCTAGGGGGCGCGAGCGCGCCGCCGCCGTCACGCTTGTGCCCACCGCACTCCGGAGGAGTGTGCCCGCGGCTCGGGCAGACTCGATGTCCACCGGCGAGCCGCAATGACCTGTCAGGGCCAAAGAACAGGGAACCGCCGAACCGGCGGTTGACAGTGGGGACATAAGAGATCTACCTATCCCTGTCACTGGGATCAGTTACATCTCTTATGCCTCTGACAGCCCAGCCCCCTCACAGTTAGAACATGCCCAGGGAACACAGTTAACCCCTAGATCTCCCCCTGCAGGTTAACCCCTTCACTGCCAATGGCATTTACACAGTAATCAGTGCATTTTATAGCCAATGGTCCCAAAACAGTGTCAAAACATTTTTTTAACAAAAATATGAGGAAGAATATAAATCGGCCAAAACCAAAGAAAAAAAATGTTTTTTTATATTTTTTTTTTTGGATTTATATTTTAGCAAAAAGTAAGAAATATTGTTTTTTTGCAAAATTGTCACTCTTTTTTGGTGGATCAAATACCACCAAAAGAAAGCTATATTTGTGGGAAAAAAAGGATGCAAATTTAATTTGGGTACAACGTTGCATGACTGTGCAATTGTCAGTTAAAGCGATGCAGTGCCGAATCGCAAAAAGTGCTCTGGTCCTAATGTGGGAAATCCTTCCGGGGCTGAAGTGGTTAAAAAAAAAACAATAAAAGCAGTAAAACAGATCACCTGCAACCAGCAACAATAGACCCCCCCCCCCAGAAACAACAGACCCCCCCCCAAACACAGCAAAATACTCCAACAACAATATATACAACCCAGCAGCCAGCATCAATTGACCCTCCAGCAGCCAGCAACAATAGACCCTTCCCTTAACTGTAGATCCTTCTCAGCTGCAATTGATCCCCCAGCAACAATAGACTCCCCAGAAACAATAGATCCCACCAGCAATAATGGAACCCTTTGCAACAAAATACCCCCCCCTCCCCCACACACAAGTATCAATAGATCAATCCCAGCAATGATAGATCCTTGCCAGCAACAATAGACCTCCCACCAGAAAGCATCAATAGACCCCTCCCTCAATAATAGATCTCTCCCAGGAACAACAGACCTCCCCTTGTTATTACATACATTCAGTACGAGAGGTGCTGAAACTGTGATCCCCTGCGTTCCAGTTTAAAAAAAGCCTTGGTTAAGACAAATATAGCCAGCCTCCTGAAGTTCGAATTAAAAAAATAAATAAATAAATAAAAACCAGTAGAATAGATAGAATAGAATAAAATAAAAAAAATCTTTATGAAAAGTAGATGCCATACATACAAATATGGAGCTTATTAGTCATTAGTAAAGAGGAGGATTTTAAATCTGCAGATATCAATGTCTCAAATTCCATAACTTACTGATACTATCTGCAGCAACAAACACGGTATAGTTGGAGGGGTCAGAAAGTATCCAGAAGTAACAATAAAGGTATGTACATAGAGGAAACAGTGTTGGCAAGCCATATGCAACAATGTTGCAGAAACGAATTGCCATTCACAGAGTTATTACCTGTGTTGGCTGGGAGAAGAGGATGTTTGCACTTTACCGAGGTAAGTCATTCATATTTGCACACAGGGCCTGTCCATTAGGGGTGTTCGGGTGCCACCCCCATCCATGCATATGGCCCCCCCATGCAGGACGCCAGATGCATGCATTCCAACGGGGGAGTGTTTTTTTGAAGCACCCGATTAGAGCCGAGGCTCTAATAAGCTTCAAAATAGGGTGGGTTCGGGCACAGAGCATTGAGCTATGAACCCACCCAGGTGTGTTACAATAGCGAATTAATATTCGCTATTGAAACACTGATCCTCCTTCCGGCCAATCAGGAAGTGGGGCCTGAGACCCATTTCCGATTGCCCAAAAGGAGAAGCGTCCGAATTGGCCTCCGAGGAGGAGGGAGTAAACGGAAACCACCGTACTCTGCCATGATGCCCGTGGAGAGCAGGGGAAGGGGAAGTCACCATAATGCCAGCAGGAGAAGCCCACCATCTGTTGCCCGGGTGAAGCAATGCCCGCCATCGATAGGGTGAGTGCTCCAGGCCCGACTGACCGGATTGGGGGAGGGAGGGTTTGGGGGTTGGCTTGGGTGCACTGTTTGCTGCCCCCCCAAAAAAAATTACCACCAGCTGCCACTGTCTGCACAGTAATGGTGTTCCCATTCCAGTGCTGCGCTCTGCCTTGCCAGGATGCTGCCTGCTCATGGCCAGCGAGGTCGCAGGTCTGGAAGGAATTCCTGCGCATGTGCACGTCTTGGTAACAGAGAACTGAAAAAACCCCCCCGTCGTTTGTCACGTGGGTTCGGTTGGGGGTTTGGGAGGGAGGGGGTTAGGCCAGTCAGCCCGGACCTCGTGAGTGGGATAGCTACCGCCCGTAACGAAGTGGGCCCGTTGTCTACCACCCGAAGAGGACGACCGTAATACCACTGAAGGGGAAGGGGACGAGAGGTGCCCGTAGTACCGTCTCATGCCACCAAAGGCAAATGAGGGAGGAGGAGCCTCCGGTTAAGCCTGCGAAGAGGAAAACCCGTTAGCCTTTACCCAGAGTCCGGGGTGAAGGACTAACCGGCCTTCCTCCTAGTCACAA
>BLSH010317802.1:352801-367690 GCA_018402905.1 Glandirana rugosa | reverse complement strand
AGCTTGATCTGCAACTCAAAGCAGCGGTATGTGAAATCTCTAATTTCTGCTATCTGTCCTCAGAGCAACAGCACAGACAGCAGTAGTAAAGTAATCTATCTCAGGATGCAGGATCAGGTCTTAAAATGTCTCAAATCTCTCCCTCAAGCTTTCAGCTTCCTTTCCCTTCACTAACCCAAGGAGCATGTGACTGCAGCACTGTGACTCCAGCTTATAAAGAGGCTGGGTCACATGATGCACTGGCCAATCACAGCCATGCCATTAGTAGGCATGGCTGTGATGGCTTCTAAGGGCAAACCAGTGAAACGCTTGTTGATTGGCTGCCCTGCAGCTTCTCAACACGTGGAGTAAAATAGCAGAACCCCGGACCGAACCCGAACGATTTTTGAAATGTCCGGGTCCGTGCCACGGACACCCGAAAGTTCAGTACGGACCCGAACGTTACAGTCCGGGTTCGCTCAACACTACTCAGAGGAGATGTCTCCCCCAAAAAAGGCGACGAATGTGGCCGTAAAACTCGCGGAATACCGCCTGCAAGAGAAAGGCGTGCAGGCCACGGAAGGAGCCGGGGACTCTCCTGACACAGACCTGGCGGCGTCCAAGGCCAGGGTGCTGGAATCAATTGCGATCTGCCAAAGCACGCTGATGACCAAAATCGAGGAAGTCAAAATTGATGTTTCTTTGATCCGGCAGGACCTGTCGCTGGTGAGTGACTGTGTCACAGAGACCGAGGCCAGGATAAGCAGCATGGAGGACATGATCCACTCGCTTCAACACAACATGGAGCAGGCCTATTGCCAAATTCAGCAGATGGCGGCCAGACAGGAGGATATGGAAAATCGCCTCTGAAGGTGTAATTTGCGGTTCATCCGAGAAAGCGGAGGGTACAGACTTCCAAGAGAACCTACTCATCACCACATTCGGTCGGGATTCTTTCTCATCGATGTTCGCGGTTGAGCAGGCCCACCGTATACCAGCACGGCTTCTTCCTCAGGGGGCCCCCTCCCACACGTTCATCGCAAAATTTCTCAATTTAAAAGACAGAGACAAAATTCTATGCTTATCCCGGGAGAAAGGTAACATCCCCTTCTCAAATGTACACGTGGTGATATTCCAGGACTTCTCCAACGAAGTCCACAAACAGCGGGCTAAATATCAAGAGGTAAAGAGGCACCTTCGCGCTCTCCATCTCAAGTACGCCGTATTATATCCTGCCCGCCTTCGGGTGGAGGAAGACGGACGCGCCCATTTCTTTGAAGACCCTGTCGTGGCTGTTAACTGGCTGGACCACCACGTGGACTAGGCCCGGACCCTGCTGAGCACCGAAGCCTCGGAATTTGGAACCCACACATCTCAGGTACTGTTTTCGCTGATATTCTTTTACCTGATTTTGGGTATGTTCCACCGTGGTGGGTCGCTACCCCATGAACACACTATTTGTTTGACTGTGCACCTTTCCCCCCACTATGTGGAATTAAAGGCTCTACATACATCGGTGATCGCGCCGGATTCCCTCACGATAAATAAGGACCTGGAGTACTCCTTTTCAATAAGGATCTGATATATGGTACGGAGCCTCAGCTGAGTGTACTGACGCAGCAGCCAATATGGCTCATCTATTTTCCAGAAGATATGTCGCCCCCACGGAACTGTAGAGTCTTCTATTTCCTTTCACACTCTCCGTTTTTCTTTTTTCAATTTTAGTTGGACACTGCCCTGTTAATGTTTTGCAACACTCTGGTTCAATACAGGTTACAGGAATTTATAAGTGGAGTACCTCCAGCCCCACTAAAGGACTGGAAGACAGTTTTTATGTTTTTGGTTTGGGCACTATGCTCTCATATGGAGTTCCAGATGTAGAGCTGGGGGGGGGAGTTTTTGGAAAAGTTTCGAGTTAAATATAAGTGCAAACTGGTACCCCCGAGGTACGTGATAAACAGTAATGATATATAATGCATAGAGTCTGATACACGTAATTGGATAGAGAGCCTGCTGTGACAGCGCTCTGTATTTGCCTTGCCGGTCCTTCTTCCGCCCCGCTCCCGGGACATAGCACCTAAAACTCATACATGATACACGCTAAATTACGTACCTGGAATGTCCGTGGGGTAAGCGATCAAAATCAAGAGGACGGCGGTCCTCTCTTTCTTCAAGGCGCAGCAGGCTGACATAATCGCCATGAGGGAGACGTTACGGGCTCACTACAAAAGGCGCTGAAACGTCCCTGGGTGGGGTGGCTCTACCACTTCACTCACACACAATACTCTCAGGGGGTCTCTATTCTAATCAGGAAAAATGTCCCCCTGGAGCTGGTGCTGGTACAGACGGATCGGCAGGGAAGATTTGTGTTTCTGAACGCAACCCTTAGGGGTAACCCGATATTGATACTTGCATGCTATATCCCGCCGCCGTACAGTTCTGAGGTGGTGGGAGAGGATCATGGCTCAATACCCCACAATACCAGTTATATGGATGGGTGATTTAATGTGGTGATGGACCCAGGACTGGACAAGCTTAACCCAACAGAGGGACAGGCTCATCCTACCCCTCCTACTACGTTTGGCAGACTGATGACGGACTTCGCCCTCACTGACACCTGGAGACACAAATTTCCAGCTTTTCGGCCACTCATGGTACTATGTCCCTGATCAACCTAATCTTAATATCTAATAGTTTACTCCCTAACTTATATGGCGTAGGGTTCGCTACTAGGGTACTGTCAGACCACTCCCCATATTGGATCACCCTTGACTTGTATGCTAATGCATCTGGGGGTCAATGGCGGCTTAATCCCTACTGGCTTAAGGCACTGGAGGATCAGACAGATATACCTTCCGAGTTTGAGTATTTTTCACCACTAGCCATGAGACAGCTACAGTTGGTAATGTATGGGAAACCTTTAAGCTTCATGCACGCACCCTACTGTCCACCTGCATTAACAGACATAAGCGGACTACCAAACAAACATTACAGCAGGCTACCGAACATTTGCAAACACGATCAGTTTATACGGGACCCCTCCTCACAGAACAGGGACAGTCTCCAACTTCATACCCAGATGGTTGCACATCTCCACATAGACAAGGCCAAACAACATGTGTTCTTTACCAAGGCATGCATTTTTGAACATGGGGAAAGTGCGGGCAGGTTGCTAGCCTATTTGGCGCATCTGCATAGCACACCTCCCGTGGTAGTATCCCTGCGAGGAAAGAATGGAGAACTTATTACTGCCCCACACTTAGTTGCGGATAAATTTTGTAAATATTATACCTCCTTATATTCCTTGCAGAGTACTGGGACCCCACAACGCATAGAACATTTTTTGCGGGACATACAGTTTCCACGGCTGGGCATGGAAGAAGTAAACGCACTGGAAGCCCCAATCACAATTGAGGACATTGCAACAGCAATGTCCCAGTTGGTAACTGCCAAGGCCCCCCGGCTTCGATGGACTTCCGCTGGAGTTTTATACTACTTATGCGGACGTGCTGGTAAATAGATTACACACCCTGTATAACTACATCTTTGACCAGGAAGAGCTCCCACCCTCCATGCGAGAAGCTAAGATTGTAGTTCTTCCCAAGCCTGGCAAGGACCCCCACTCCCCGGACTCATACAGTCCCATATCGCTCCTGCAGGTTGATATCAAAATATTGGCGAAAGTCTTAGCCACGCAACTGAATCGGGTGATTATATCCCTGATTCATGTCGACCAAACCGGCTTCATGCCTGGCAAAAATACGACAATGAACCTTAGACATATCTTTATGAATATCCAGGCCATGCATGAAAATGTCAGGATGCGACTGATTGTGGCATTAGATGCTGTTAATGCGTTTGACTCCGTGGAGTGGGGGTTCCTTTGGGAGTGTCTGCACAGATATGGTTTTGGTCCTAAAATCATAAAATGGGTCCAATTGCACCTAGGGCCAGAGTTCTGGTTAACGGGTGGCTGTCTGAAGTATTCCCATTGGAGAGGGGCACCCGACAGGGATGCCCCCTCACCCCCTTTTATACGCATTGGTGGCAGAGCCACTGGCTAGCTCTATTAGAACCAACGACAACATTAGGGGCCTACAGGTGGGTAACCTTGTAGAAAAGATCTGTCCATGGGTCCCCCGGGGGTGTGCACTGTCTCACTGTCTGGAGGCATATTATGTCTCAGTTGCGGGTGCCGGTGTTGCACACCCATACTCCCCTATGGTTCAATGATGATCTCTCAGTGCTACGTACGATTCCTGATCCGGTGATATGGATAGAAAGGAACATACTATATCTACATCAGGTCTTGACGCCAGATGGTCCCAAGACTTTCCAGGCTCTCAAAGAGGAATACACCCTCCCCAATAACCTATTATTCAGATAACTCAGACACGCGATGCAGGCCCATTTCTCCAATGGTTACCCCCAATTAACTACACCCTCAGTCCTACCTATTATTATGGGTGACGACCCATCACGTTTGATTTTCAATCTCTATTACGCAATACGTCTCCCCGACACTACTACTCAGGCGTACAGGATTAAGGCCAAGTGGGGAGCAGATCTGGGTAACATGGAGGATGAGGAATGGGGGGAGATTATGGAAGGTGCGAGGTTGGTGTCCCCCAGGGTATCAGATCGACTCACGCAGCTATACATTATACATAGAGCCTATCTTACACCCTATGGTATGTCTAGAAACCCCTCATGCCCTTGGTGTGGATTGCTCCCAGGGACATTTTTTCACTTGATGTGGTCCTTGTACAGTTATACAGTCCTACTGGTTGCAGATAGTCAGATTCCTTCATGATGATATGGGCTCCCCAGCGGTGTCCGACCCAAAGCTATGTATCCTAGGTTTGCTCCCCGATGGAGACATGGACAAATATAAGGCAATATTCCTGAGAGAGACCCTTTACATTGCCAGAAAAACCATTGCTAAAGTGTGGATGCAGCCGACCCCTCCCAGGTTTCGGAACTGGCTCAGGGAGGTAAACATGGTTTTGCCATACAAAAAGTTAATCTATGAACACAGAGGATGCCCTCTTAAATATTCTAAAATATGGGACAGATGGCTGTCTAGTCCGGATACCTGCACTGAGCGGAATACAGATCCCATTGATGCGTAACCTTACTGTTGTATCTGTGCATAAAATGCTTGATTGTGTACCTGCATAATGAGAGCCATGATGAATGTACCATCATCTCATAACGTTGTGAAGAAATTTGTAATTCATGTTAATGACTATGTATTATTTCTATGCAAAATCTAAATAAACCGGATTTTTTGATCAAAAAAACTAGTTTGATTTGCCTATGCCTACAAAACCTTATGAGCCATTATGAGACACTGGATAACTAGTACCTCTCCTATGGTGGCAGAATGAATAACCAATATGAAAAAAAATGCTTTATATTGGAGAATTAAGTGGAGAACTTTCAAATCAGACCCAAGTTAATCATTTTTTTAAGAGGTGGAAACAGTTTATAGACTGCACTTTCAATCAGGTAGCGATACAACAGTTTATGATCACATTTAAATAACAGAATGGTATATTAACGCCAATGCTATTAATAGCTTGGGTAAGCTTAAACTTAACTCATAGTAAAAACATATTTTTCTTTTTTTTAATAACCATTTATTCATTTCATTATTTAAGATATATTGTATAAAGTATTGTGACGCCTGCCTTTACAAGCACATGAAATTTAATGGCATCCCAGTCTTAGTCCGTAGGGTTCAATATTGAGTTGGCCCAGCCTTTGCAGCCATAACAGCTTCAACTCTACTGGGAAGGCTGTCCACAAGGTTTAGGAGTGTGTCTATGGGAATGCTTGACCACTCTTCCAGAACAGCATTTGTCCGGTCAGGCTCTCTGCAGGCCAGTCGAGTTACTCCACCCCAAACTCGCGCATCTATGTCTTTATGGACCTTATTTGTACAATATATAATGGGAATGTATAGCCAGCGCCCCCGCCGCGCACAGGCTCCTTCAATAGGAGCTGTACAGCTGCCTCTCCACCTCCCTCCTGCTGCATATCCTGCCCCCTGCACAGGCTCGCAACATTTCAATAGTAACAGTCAGTGCCTGAGACCGCCCCTCTCTAACTCCCAGTCCCGCCCCCCGCACAGGCTCACAGCGCAGGCAATTTAATAGGAGCAGTTAGATGCCTGGGACCGCCCCTATCCACCTCCCTCCTGCCGCACATACAAGGAGTGGGGCGGTGCATGTCTCAAGGCAGTCCTAAGTGGGTGGGCTCAAATCCTCTCAGTCCGCCATTGACGGGCACTAGTGAGGCTCTCCTAAACCATACAGGTTTAGGAGATATTCATTTTACCTACAGGTAAGCCTTATTATAGGCTAACCTGTAGGTAAAAATCACAAGCTTACCTGTTCATACCCTGAATATTTTCTGTACTATTCCTTTAAGTATTGTGCACTTATTTTTTTCATAATATGCAATAAAATAGAAATGAATTAAAACATAATTGAAAGTTTTCCAACTATAATATGCCATACAAATGTGGCTTTATGCAGTGAAGTGGTGAAGCCCTAAGTGAACATTTGTCTTTCAGTTTACAAGTGTCTGCCTCTTTTATCATTTCATCAAAAACACTACAAAACATGTGTAGTGCCCCCAAAGTGTAGGCGTTTTTGTAGTGGTCTTTTTGCTAGGAGACGCAAAATTTAATCAGGCCTGATGTAAATTGCAGGCCTGAATGCTTTGAACTGGGCAGGGGAGTAGTCCAGAGTAGGCTGGAGATTGCAGGGAGGGACACCCCTTGGATACTCCTCCCCTGGTTCCAGAAAGCGCTGGAAGGGGGGGATAGATGGGGAGGTGTCACTTGCTGTGTATGTTAAGGAGCCCTGACCAATCTCCAATCTGGATTGGCAGGGGGCAGGCCTCCTTAAATAAAGTGATCCGCCAGCAGGTTAGAGGAGAGTTCAGGTAGAAGTGATGAAGATGTAGCCAAGGTGCTGTGGAGGCTTCTACCCAGGAGGGAGCCCCCAGTCTGGGGGGGTGACCTTGAGGCCTGGAGACTTGGGTGCAGCCAGGAGTGGAGCTGATTCCTAGAGCAGCACAAGGGAGTAGAAGAATGGCAGAGGTGCTGTGGAGGACACTTTAAAGTATCCACTGGAGTTGGTGAGTGACAGTCACTGGGAGCTGGAAGAAAGGTTAGAACAGGCTGGGAGAGGAATAGTGGACAGTTTGTGGATCTCAGGAGCCAGTCAGGGGAAGGAGTGTCACAGAGAGGAAAGCAGACCAGTGTGGTCTGGAACAGGGATGGGCTGGAAGTTGTAGTCCATCAGAGGCCCAGCTAGCACCAACATACTAAGCTACACTTGAGGGGTCCTTGACCCTGCCCTGTAATGGGTGGTCCGGAGGTCCTGCTGACTGAGTGCAGGCCTTACCATGTGCTAACTGCAGTGAAGAGAAAGGAGTTAAGTGAGCCTGATAAATTTCCCTTCAGGTCAGGAGTAACGGACTGCAAGTGAAGTGCTGGAGAGAAGTGAGAAGAGTAATGGTCTGCAAGTGAAGTGCTGGAAATAAGTGAGAGGAGTAACGGTCTGCAAGTGAAGTGCTGGAGGACGTAGAGTTGTATATACAGTCGTGTATATAGTTGATCCTGTAAAGTAATTATTTGGGGCATCCCACAGTCACTCCTTTTCCCCAACCAAGTTAACCCCCTGAATAAAACAAACAAAGACAAAAGCCGGCCTGTTCAGTGACTCTGGATGTGTGAGATATGGTGGGATTGAGGGCAGCCAGAAGGTGAACCACAGCTACCAACCACCCCTGAGGGGACACATGGCTACACATGTAAAAAAAAAAAATGTCCAAATAGTGTTTAGATCAAAATTATTTTGTGAGAGCAGACATGATTACATGAGGATATGATGCAGTAAACAATAATGTCATCAAAATATTAAGATACAAAAGGGCAAAAAATCTGAAACTGAACTTTTTGTTTAGGCCCCTTTCACACATACGGACCGTTTGTCCGTTTTTCATCCATCCGTTGACGGATGAAAAACGGACATTAATGCAACTCTATGGAAAAACTGATGACAACTGATGATCAGCTATTTTCATCAGTTTTCATCCGCTTCCGTCAGCATCCGTTTTTTTGAACGAATGAAAGTCCTATTTTTCATCCGTCAAAAAAACAGATCGGACGAAAAACGGATGTAAACTGATGAACGGTCAGTTTTTCATCCATTTTTGCATTGGTAGTGAATGTAAAAAAAAACTGATGAAAAACTGATGACCACTGATGAAAAACGGATGAAAAAACTGATGAAAAACTGATGACCACTGATGAAAAACGTATGAAAAAAACGTATGAAAAACTGATGAAAAACGGATGAACTGATGAACTGATAAACTGATGAACTGATGAACGGTCCGTGTGTGTGAAAGGACCCTTAGAGACTCGTTATGTTATGTCATGTATATCATGTTAAGTGATGATTTGGAAGCATGCTGCAGTCATCCCACTGTTTAGACCAGTGATTCTCAAACTGTGTGCGGTGTGAGATTTGCAGATGTGCCGTGGGAGTTTTGAAAAATATTTAAAATTGTTAGCGTTTTGAAACCTTGAACATATCGAAAATGAAATGGTAAATCAATGTTGCAAAAGTTAAAAAGAAAAATGTATAAAAAAAAACGCAATCTCTGTCAGTCTGTCATTCATTGGTTCCTTTTGTAATGCGAGAACCCGATCGTCCTAATTATATTATAATAATAGAGGCCGCTCCATTCCAATTTTGATGCTTAGAAATAAAGTTTGTTCATTGTTTGTTTTCATGGAGAAATACTTAATCATGTCTGGAACTCTGAAAGAGAAACTGTAAATTGAAAAGCAAAGAAGCAAGTGAAAGTACAAAGAAGATTACAATTAGGGATAGGCGAACGGTTCGGTTTGAGCATGAGTTCGGATCGAACTTTCGTTGTTCAGTCGTTCGGCGAACATCCGACCAAATGGGTCGTTCGACCATTTGTTCGGCCTGCACAAACCAACCACAATGCATTGCGGCGCTGAACAGTGCATCGCAAGCTCTGACTGGCTGAAGCAGTGAAAGCTTCAGCCAATCAGGGCACAGAACACTGTCAGAGTCATGATTGGACACTGTCATCATGACTTTATCCAATCATGGCTCATTTTCGCCCCACAGTATAAAAGTATTCTTTCAATGGCAGCAATTTTCATTGTGATTCTGGCTTGAGAATAGAACAGGGCTCTATTCAGTGCTATTAGTTAGTTAGTGTGCTATACTGTGCTATTAAGCTTCAATTATCAGTGTAGAATATTAGTTTAGTGTCATTCTAGGGATAGTGTGAGTGTAGTGAGGGGGACTATTATTCAGCTTTGCATAGTGTACAGCTAGAGTAGGGACAGCTCAGATAGTTTCACTGTAGTGTAGTGAGACCGTGTCATTCATACATACATTAGTGTATATGTAGAGTAGGGACAGCTCAGATAGTTTCAGTGTAGTGTAGTGAGACCGTGTCACTAATCTTTACATTAGTGTATAGCTAGAGTAGGGACAGTTCGGATAGCGTCAGTGTAGTGACAGTTGAACGCCATCTATTTGATTTCATTACTGCAAGTGTAACACCATTTACGTCTGTGTGCATTACTGCCAGTTTAACGCCATTTACTTCTGTGTGCATTACTGGCAGTTTAATGCCATATAGTTCTGTGTATGTTACTACCAGTTTAACGCTATATAGTTTTGTGTGTGTTACTGCGAGTTTAATGCTATATAGTATTGCGCATTTCTGCAAGTTTAATGCCATTTAATTCTGTGAGCGTTACTGCCAGTTTAACTCCATATAGTTCTGTGTGTGCTACTGCCAGTTTAACGGCATATAGTTTTGTGCGTTACTGCAAGTTTAACACCATATAGTTATGTGCATTACTGCAAGTTTAACGCCATTTACATCTGTGTGCGTTACTGCCAGTTTAACACCATTTACTTTTGTGTGCGTTACTACCAGTTTACCACCATATAGTTCTATGTGAGTTACTGCCAGTTTAACGCCATATAGTTTTGTGTGCGTTACTGCCAGTTTAACGCCATTTACTTCTGTGTGCGTTACTACCAGTTTACCACCATATAGTTCTATGTGAGTTACTGCCAGTTTAACGCCATATAGCTTTGTGTGCGTTACTGCAAGTTTAATGCCATATAGTTTTGTGCGTTACTGCAAGTTTAACGTCATTTACTTCTGTGTGCATTACTGCCAGTTTAAAGCCATATAGTTCTGTGAACGTTACTGCCAGTTTAACTCCATATAGCTTTATGCATTACTGCAAGTTTAACGCCATTTACTTCTGTGTGCATTACTGCCAGTTTAACATCATATAGTTTTGTGCGTTACTGCAAGTTTAAATCCATTTACTTCTGTGTGCGTTACTGCCAGTTTAACACCATATAGTTCTGTGAGTGTTACTGCCAGTTTAACACCATAGAGTTTTGTGCGTTACTGCAAGTTTAACGCCATTTACTTCTGTGTGCGTTACTGCCAGTTTAACGCCATTTACTTCTGTGTGCGTTACTGCCAGTTTAGTGCCATATACAGTAGTTATGTGTGCCTTACTGCCAGTTTGACGCCATATAGTTTCGCGTGCATTACTGCCAGTTTAACGCCATATAGTTTTGTGCATTACTGCAAGTTTAACGCTATTTACTTCTGTGTGCATTACAGCCAGTTTAACGCCATATAGTTTTGTGTGTTACTGCAAGTTTAATGCCATTTACTTCTGTGTGTGTTAATGCCAGTTTAACGTCATATATTTCTGTGTGCGTTACTGCAAGTTTAAAGCTATATAGTTTTGTGCATTAGTGCAAGTTTAACACCATTCACTTCTGTGTGCGTTACTGCCAGTTTACCGCCATATAGTTCTGTGTGTGTTTCTGCCAGTTTGCCATATCGTTTTGTGCATGACTGCAAGTTTAACGCCATTTACTTCTGGGTGCGTTACTGCCAGTTTAACGCCATATAGTTCTGTGAACGTTACTACCAGATTAACTCCATATAGTTTTGTGCATTACTGCATGTTTAACGCCATTTACTTCTGTGTGCGTTACTGCCAGTTTAACATCATATTATTTTGTGCGTTACTGCACGTTTAATACCATTTACTTCTGTGTGCATTACTGCCAGTTTAACAGCAATTACTTCTGTGTGCGTTAATGCCAGTTTAACGACATATAATTCTGTGTGCGTTACTGCCAGTTTGACGCCATATAGTTTTGTGTGTATTACTGCCATTTTAATGCCATATAGTTGTGTCCATTACTGCAAGTTTAATGCCATATAGTTTTGTGTCCGTTACTGCAAGTTTAACACCATTTACTTCTGTTTGCGTTACTGCCAGTTTTAACGCCATATAGTTTTGTACGTTACTGCAAGTTTAACGCCATTTACTTCTGTGTGCCTTAGTGCCAGGTTAACGCCATATAGTTCTGTGTGCATTACTGCCAGTGTAACGCCATATAGTTTTGTGCATTGCAGCAAGTTTAATGCCATTTACTTCTGAGTGCATTACTGCCAGTTTAACGCCATATAGTTATGTGGGTTACTGCAAGTTTAACGCCATTTACTTCTGTCTGCGTTACTGCAAGTTTAACGCCATTTACTTCTCTGTGTGTTACTGCAAGTTTAAGACCACATAGTTCTGTGCGTCACTGTACGTTTGACGCAGTATATTATAGTGTATCCGTGGAGTGTGTCCGTGTAGTGTGAGTACTCAAATTAAAGTGCACCAAACACCAGTTTACATTGATTAAAGTGCATCTACGTACAGATTTCCACTTCTTCTTTACATTTGCTAATAAGCACCGCCTCCTCCCTCCCAATAATGTCTGGGAGGACAACAAGGAGATGCAGATGTTCCTTTAGCACTGTAAGGGGGCCAGCAACAAATGTGTCCACATGCAAAGGTTGACGTGGTGTTCAGTCCTCAGGCAGGGCATCATTTCCTCTGTTTAGTGAGTTTGCCTGTGCTATCCAGCCACAGCATGCAGAGGAGGTGGTGGACTGGCTTACTAAACCTTCCTCATCCTCCTCATCCTCTGTCACGCAAGCAGAGACAAGTCTGTAGTCCCCTGCAGTTGTTAGAGTGGTTAAACCAGCCTCCTTGTCCACATCTATTCCTGCCATAGCCCCAGCATTAGCCATGGATGAGTCAGCTGAGTTATTTGACCACAGCGTCAGCCACTTGCTCTTTTTGATGCCCAGCCATTACTGGATTTAGATGTTGGTTCTGAGGTTGAGGATGACAGGAACATGAGCCTAGAAAGAGGGGAGAACACTGGTAGACAAAATTGGCATTCATGTTCTCACAGCCGCAGCGTATTGCTAAGTTGTCTCCAGTGGTAATGATGATGATGAAGATGGAGGAGATGGAGATGATGATGATTTTGAGGTCACTGATGCAACTTGGGTGCCAGATAGAGCAGAGGAGCAAACTGAAGGTGAGGTGGCACAGCCCCAAGGAGGCCGACATCAAGAAAGAGTAGAGAGCAGCCACCCTATTCCATCGCATTCTGCAGCTGTTATCTCCCAGCCCACTACCCAAAGCTCAGTTGTCTGGGCCTTTTTCAGCACATCTGAAGCAGATCGCACTGTTGCTATCTGCAAACTGTGCCTCAGGCACATCAAACGTAGCTAAAGCACCAGCCATTTGGGTACCAGATGCTTAACAAGGCATTTAATGGCCAACCACTCAGCCCATTGGCAAAAATACCTAAAAGCCACACAAAAGGGCACAAATCTGTCCCTCCTCCTCCTTACCCACTTCAGTCTGCCCCTGCTATACTGAGTCATTACCTCTCAGCAGCCTCCACTGACAGGGATGATGGTATAGCACATGGTGTCCCAGGTCCTAGCAGCACATCTGCCAGCAGCACACCACCAGCTGTAGACTGTAGCTGGCAAATTTCTCTGCCCCATCTGCTGCAGCAGAAAAAAATACAGTCCCTGCCACCCACATGCCTACTGTCTGAATGCAAGATTGTCAAAGCTGTTGGCTCTCCAACTTCTGCCTTTCAGCCTGGTGGATTCTGCACCTTCCATGAATTTGCCCAATGTGCTGTACCACAATGGCAGGTGCCCAGTCACTCCTACTTTCCACGTAAGGCCATTCCATCTCTCTACCATCACGTGGAAGGGAATGTTCTGGCAAGGCAGTCAGCCATAAAATCCACCTTACTCCTGACACGTGGTCCAGCAAGCATGGGCAGGAATAAATGTATTTCATTCATAGCACACTGGATAATGCTGCTTGCAACTCGAAAGGATGCAGGACAGGGCTCGGTGCTGCAGCTTGTTGTGCTCCAATGTCTCCATACAGCTGGTGATGATGATGCCAGACCTGTGAGCTCTACCCCCTCCACCTCCGCCATCTCCATGTCCTCCTCTGCAGAATTGTCCTATGAACATCAGGTACCCCCTAAGAATTCAAAGGGCTATTCCATGAGTCAGCCTAAAAGGTGCTATGCAGTGCTTCAGCTGGCATGTCTAGGGGACAGGAACCACACCGGAGCAGAGATTCTCGTAGCTCTGCAGGGACAGGCCCAAAGGTGGTTCACACCATACCAGCTGGAGCATGGAATGGTGGTGTGCGATAATGGCTCAAACCTCCTGTCCGCCCTTAGACAGGGAAAGTTGACACATGTGCCATGCCTGGCACATTTCCTCAATATGGTGGTGCAGCATTTCCTAAATACGTACCCAGGGTTGAAAGATGTGCTAAAACTGGCCAGAAGAGTCTGTAGCCATTTCAGGCAGTCATACACAGCCAGTGCACGGTTGGCTGAAATTCAGCGGGAATTCCACCTGCCTGTAAACCGCCTGATTTGTGACATGCCCACCAGGTGGAACTCGACTTTGGCAATGCTGCAGCGGCTATACATGCAGCAGAGCATCAACAAGTACCTGTGTGAGTACGGCACGGCGACAGGCTCAGACCACCTCTGTTTTTCCCCCACGCCAATGGCTGATCATTAAGGATGCATGCACTGTATTGTCACCATTTGAGGAGGCCACAAGGATGGTGAGCCGTGACAGCGCATGCATGAGTGACACAATCCCTGTTGTGTTCCTGCTGGAGCAGACTTTGCATGGCATTATGGACATGGCACTGGAGGCAGAGCAGCAGGAGGAAGAGGAGGACATCCTTTTCTCTCAAGGCCCACTTTACCCAGACACCATCATTCCTATGTCACAGAACACACAGGATGAGAGAGGGGAGGAGGATGAGGAGGAGGATTCTGGCACTTTCACAAGCTTTGAAGAAGAGGACATGCGTCAATCTGTAAGTGATGGCTTTCCAACACCAGGACCCTTGGGGGTAGTACGTGGCTGGAAGGAAGAAGTTCCAGATGCTGTCATCCTGAGTGACCCCAAGGAGTCTGCTTCTCAAGCCTCGGCAAATTTGAGGTGCATGGGCAACCTCATGCTTAACCACTTCCTACCCGGCCACCGCACATATACGGCCGGGTAGGCGATTCCTCCTTCTGACATGACGTATATATACGTCATTCAGAAGGAGTGGGATCGCGCGGGCTGTCGTAGACCTTGAAGAAGGAAGGTCGGTGCATGATGGGGGTTCCCAGGACCACAACCTTTCGGTAGTGAATGTCTAACTGCGTACAGGAGAAGAAGTTTCGAACACTTTCACGGTCTTAGGAGGAGGAGTAGGAGGAGGGGAGAGAGTAGGACACACAAGACACTGTATCCTTACTACCACAGACCCATTTCACCCGGAACTCTCTTTTCCTACAGGAGGAGAAGGAGGACGACGAGACGGAGGTCACGGTACAGGTATTACGGTACGTTTCAGACGAGGTCGTCCTTGTGTTGTCCCTAACACAGTGAGTACGTACGCGACAG
>BLSH010317802.1:319946-346423 GCA_018402905.1 Glandirana rugosa | reverse complement strand
AAATACCTCAGACTGTCCTCTTTCCAAAATGGGGTCATTTGGGGGGTATTTGTACTTTCTTGACATTTTAGGGCCTCAAGAAATGAGATAGGCCATCAGTGCCTCAGGATTGATCAATTTTCAATAATGCGTAGCATAGCTTGTAGACTCTAAATCTTTCACACAAACCAATTAACATACACTTATCAGGATTTTTTTACCAAAGACATGTAGCAGAATACATTTTGGCCTAAGTTTTTGATAAAATCAGATTTTATTGCATTTCTTTAAAAACAGAAAGTAGAATTTTTTTTTTTTTCAAAATTTTCGCTCTTTTTTCGCTTAGATCGCAAAAAATAAAAAACTCAGTCGTAAATAAATACCACCAAAAGAAAGCTCTATTTGTGTGAAGAAAATGATAAAAATTTCATTTGGGTGCAGTGTAGCCTGACTGAGTAATTGTCATTCAAAATGCAAGAGCACTGAAAGCTAAAAATTGGTCTGGGAAGGAAGGGGGTGAAAGTGCCCAGTATTGAGGTGGTTAAAAGCCTGCGAAAGGACCCAAGAATATGTGGCATAAAGGATAATGATCATTACTGGTTGGCAACCCTCCATGACCACCGTTATAAGGGGAAGGTCTCAGAACTCATCCCGTAACCACAAAGAGTGCAGAAGATAAAATCTCTTGAGGATACGTTAAAGAGGATTTTATGGAACGTTTCTCCCAACTTCAGTAGGCTACAGTGTCGTGGAAAGCGTAGTTTTGAGTCTTCTATTGGGCAAGAGAGGAGCATTGGAGAAAGTGTCCGCCTAAGTGTTACATTTTTTTGTGATTTTTTTAGTCCTTGCCACCCAGAGCTGTCACACCCAGAGCTGTCAGCTTCCACATCCCATTGGCAGCGTCTGCGTCACATGGTGGACGATTACCTCGGGGCCAAAACAGAGATGGAGAGCTTTCCAGCTGATGATCTACTGGCTTACTGGGTCATCAGAATAGACCACTGGCCAGAACTTGCCCAGTATGCTATTGAGTTGTTGGGCTGCCCTGCATCCGGGCATTCAGTGCTGCAGGAGGTTTCGTTACTGATCATAGAACGCATCTGTCCACAGACTCCGTGGACCGCTTGACTTTTATCAAAATGAATCAGTCCTGGATTACCAGCTATGAAGCCCCTGATGCCGATGTCACTGATTAAGTGTTTTTGGATGTGGAATTTCTGCAGGACTTCAAGGCTGCCTAGCTTTGAGGGTGTTCAATCATTTCATCTGGAAGAATGTTTTTGGTATAGGTTTCGTGGGCACAATTAACACCCAAAGACCAATTTTTTAGCATCTGTTTGACAAGTGCATATCATTGCAATTTTTTTTGCCTTCATCAAGAACACCTCTATAGAGTTATGGTGAGAAGGCACCACCGACACCCAAAGAGCAATTTTTCTGCACCTGTTTGACAGGTGCATATCATTGCAATTTTTTACAGCAAGACCAATTCTTGCTTTCATCAAGAGTACCTCTGTAGAGTTACAAGGGGAAGGCGCCACCAACATCCAAAGACCAAATTTTCTGCACCTGTTTGAGAGCTGCATATTATTGCAATTTTTTTACAGAAAGGCCAATCCTTGCCTTCATGAAGAGCACCTCTATAGGGTTGTGGTGTAAAGGCACCACTGACACCCAAAGCCCAATTTTTCCGCACCTACTTCTATCCAAAGTCAAAGTGACATCAGAATGTATCCAAAATATCTCTATCTTGTTCCCAGTGTACTACATTTTGGCCTCATCATACACACAGGCTCCCCAGCTGTTGCTGAGCAAAATAAAGGCAGCTTGCAGGGAAAACGTCTTGTTTTTTTTGGCTTTATAAATGCAATTATTGCTGCAGCAGATTCTAGACATGGTACAGATCTGCCACTTTATAGATAGACTAAGGGGATCCCCCAGGCACTATATTGGAAGGAATTTTTCATTTTTATGCTTTCACTTTAAAATTAAAAAAATCACTGCTCATTTAAAAAATGACATTTTTCACAAACATTTTTCATATATATAACCTATAACCTTTGTATGCCAAATTACTTGCATATAAGCCCTCAAAATGGGCATTTTTGATTTTTGACGTTCGGGTCCCATTGACTTTAATGGGGTTCATTATTCGGTTCCGAACTTTCGCGGTGTTCAAAAGTTCTGGTGCGGCCCATCTCTAATTACAATTGCTTCAATCTGATTTGCTCTCGAAGGCAGGCACATCTTTCACAGTTCAACATTAAATATATGTAAAAATAAATAAGTTCACCAGAAAAATTGTTAAATCTTTCAGGGGTGCCATGAAAATTTTTAGATCTTTTTGGTGCGCTGCAAGACAAAAAAGTTTGAGAAACACATGTTTAGACAGCCGGAAAGGATAGAACACCAAGTAAGTAGGAAACCACTGGGAACATGATCATTTTGCTGCAAGAAATGTTAAGGGACACCCTGGACTGAAAACTAGACTGCTACCATTCCTTTACTATTCCAACTATTTCCCTTATCTGGAAAATCCAGGTCAGATCTGAGATTGGGCAGACTGGTCTAAAGTCATTTGAACAAAAAGAACATACTTAATTTGCATTATAGGACTTCACTCTTCACACATAGATGTGGTGATTTCAAGTTAACAGCAACAGCCTTTTGCTTATACACGGGGAACAATTAGCTCCATCAAGTTTCAAGCTTACTTTCAAAATGTTAGATAATATGAAATTGTTTTATTATCATGTTACTGAATGTAGTGATTATTTTTGCATAGCATTTTCATGATTGGATTCCATTTTGCAGGTACTTGTGAACATGGAGAAATCACAAATATCAGCAGATCTTCGATAGTGCAACTGAACTGGGCAGGATTCAACAGCAAATGGGGAGGATGGGGAAGAGACACATACATGGGTGCTAATCAGAAAGAGAGGCCCGCAGCAAAAGAAAAAAAAATGTAGCGGAGGGCTGCATGAAAGGGGGACCTGTGGCCTGGGCACCAGGGGGTTAACCTTAGCCAGCTTAGAGTAGCGTAGGTGTGGCTGTAACATAGGGGCAGGACTGTTATATATAGGTGGGGGGACCAAACGGCGCCAGACGGTCTCGCGGCGGTGAACAATTCCCACCCTCCCTCCCTTTAAATTTGGAGTATTTTTGGTTCGGTAGCGGTTGGGGTGTTCGGAGGCCTGTCAGATCTTTAGTTGTGCAGTGTAAGGATCCATCTCAGGTATGAAGTCCTCTGTGGTTTTGCTCAGTTAACTTGGTTTAACTGGGAAGCGGAAAGTGTAAGTATCTGCCAGAAGATGGTGTCCCCGAGCCGGTGTAGTGCGGCTGGGAAGTTTTAGAGTCGGGGCAGATACTAAATGACGAGATTATGGTGGGGCCTCCTAAGACCAGCAACTTGCACAATAAGTATGTGGTATACATTTGTTAAACATGTTAATAAGATTTGTTTTGTTAACTACATGCCTACCGCCCACCGTTAAATGACGGCGGAGCGGTACGGCTCTCGTTCTGGGTGGACGTCATATGACGTCGCCCCTTTAAGCCGGGATTGCACGCGATCCCCAGGACACGCCACGTCACCGATGGGGTTGAACAGCCATTGACCATGGTTGTTTACCATGTGATTGGCCGTGAAGAAGTCACGGCTGATTACAAATGGCACTTTCCCCCATTTGCACGGCGCATGCGCGCGATCAGGAGCGCGCTGCGCGTGCGCCTCGTGGCGGCTTGTTCCCAGGGAACACTGCTTGTCATCGACACTGGTATCAGCCGATACAGCCGATCACATGTAATGTAAACAGAGTGGTAACTCACTGTTACCTGCTCTTCTCTCCTCACACAGTTTCCAGTGTGAGGAGGGAAGAGCTAGGATCAGTGAGTTACTGATCTGTAAAACACCAACACACACCTTTCACATCCCCCCTGCCCCCCCCAATGCACCTGTCACCCAACAGTCACCCCATCTGCCCCCATAAAGTGTACCTGTCATCATAAAGTGTACCTGTCATCAGACTGCCATCATAAAGTGCACCTGTCACCCGTCAGTGATGGTGGCCTGCCACCCATCAGTGACCGTGGCATGTCACCAATCACCCATCAGTGACCATGGCCTGTCACCCGTGACCCATCACTGACCGTGGCCTGTCACCCATCACTGACCGTGGCCTGTCACCCATCAGTGACCGTGGCGTGTCACCCGTCACCCATCAGTGACTGTGGCGTGTCACCCATCACCCGTCAGTGACCGTGGCATGTCACCCATTACCCATCAGTGACCGTGGCATGTCACCCGTCACCCATCAGTTACCATGGTGTGTCAACCGCCACACATCAGTGACTGTGGCGTGTCACCCATCACTGACCATGGCCTGTCACCCAACACTGACCATGGCCTGTCACCTGTCACCCATCACTGACCATGGCCTGTCACCAGTCACTGACCTTGGCCCGTCACCCATCAGTGACCACCGCCAGTCACCCGTGGCCTGTCACCCATCACCCATCAGTGACCACCGCCAGTCATCCATCACCCATCAGTGACTGTGACCAGACACCCATCAGTGACCACCACCAGACACCCGTCACCCATCAGTGACCACTGCCAGTCACCCAGCAGTGACCACCGTCAGTCACGTGTCACCCATCACGCATCTGTGACCACGCCAGTCTCCCATCACGCATTAGTGATCACCGCCAGACACCGGTCACCCATCAGTGACCACTGCCAGACAGCGGTCACCCATCAGTGACAACCGCCAGACACCCGTCACCCATCAGTGACCACCGCCAGATACGTGGCACCCATCAGTGACCACCACCAGTCACCCATCAGTGACCACCACCAGTCACCCGTCACCCATCAGTGACCACCACCAGACACCCATCACCCATCAGTGGCCACCACCAGACACCCGGCACCCATCAGTGACCACCGCCAGTCATCCATCACCTATCAGTGACCACCGCCAGTCATCTGTCACCCATCAGTGACCTCAACCAGTCACCCATCAGTGACCACCACCAGACACCCATCAGTGACCACCACCAGACACCCGTCACCCATCACCCATCAGTGACCTCCACCAGTCACCCGTCACCCATCAGTGACCACCACCAGTCACCCATCAGTGACCACCACCAGTCACCCGTCATCCATCAGTGACCACCACCAGTCACCTATCATCCATCAGTGACCACCACCAGTCATCCGTCACCCATCAGTGACCACCACCAGACACCCATCACTAACCACTGCCAGACACCCGTCACCCATCAGTGACCATCGCCATCAGTAAACATCGCCAATCACCTGTCAGTGATCGTCACACCCATGAGTAAACATCACCTGTAAAAGTCTCACACATTTGGCATCGCCATACTCAGGAGGAGTAGCAGAATGTATTTTGGGTGTCATTTTTGCCATGTACATGCTATGTGTTAGAAATATCATATAAATGGACAACTTTGTGTAAAAATAAAAGCGTTTTAATTTTTCCCCCACATTTTCCTAAAACTACTGGAAAAAAATTACATGTTCAAAAGACTCATTATGCCTCATAGATTTTACGTTGGGGTGTTTGCTTTCCAAAATGTGGTAATTTTGTGGGCAATTGCATTGTCTTTATGCTCCAGGACCTTCAAAAATGTAATAGGGGGTTGAGAAATGAGATGTGTAATTTGTGCTCGTAGAACGCCTGAAGGTGCTAGTTCAATGTTGGGCCTCTGTATGTGGCCAGACTGTGTATAAGTCTTACACATGTGGTATCGCCATACTTGGGGGGAGTAGTAAAATGTATTTTGGGGTGTCATTTTTGCTATGTACATGCTATGTGTTGGAAATATCATATAAATGGACAACTTTGTGTAAAATAAATGCGTTTTCATTTTTTTACCACATTATCAAAAAACTACTGGAAAAAAATGACATGTTTAAAAGACTTATTATGCCTCATAGATTATACTTTGGGGTGTTTTCTTTCCAAAATGGGATCATTTTGTGGGCAATTCTATTGTCCTGATGTTCCAGGACCTTCAAAATTGTAATAGGGTGTTAAGAAATGAGATGTGTAATTTATGCTTGCAGAACGCTTGAAGGTGCTAGTTCAATGTTGGGCCTCTGTATGTGGTCAGGCTATGTAAAAGTCTCACACATGTGGTATCGCCATACTCAGGAGGAATAGCAGAATGTATTTTGGGATGTAATGTTTGCTATGTACATGCTATGTGTTGGAAATATCTTATAAATGGATAGCTTTGTGTAAAAAAAAAAAGCGTTTTCATTTTTTTCCCACATTTTCCGAAAACTACTGGAAAAAAATTAACCGTTCAAAAGACTCATTATGCCTCATAGATTATTCGTTGGGGTTTTTGCTTTCCAGAATGGGGTCATTTTGTGGGCAATTCCATTGTCCTGGTGCTCCAGGGCCTCCAAAAATGTGATAGGTCGTCATGACATTAGATGTGTAATTTATGTCCCTAGAATACCTGACGGTGCTCCCTGCATGTTGAGCCTCTGTATGTGGCTAGGCTGTGAAAAGGTCTCAGGCATGTGGTATCGCCATACTCAGGAGGAGTAGTAGAATGTGTTTTGGGGTGTAATTTGTGGTATGCATATGCTGTGTGTGAGAAATAACTTGTTACAATGACAATTTTGTGAAAAAAAAAAAGAAAAAAAAATATTAATTTTGCAAAGAATTGTGGGAAGAAATTACAACTTCAAAAAATTCACCATGCCTCTTACTAAATACCTTGGAATGTCTACTTTCCAAAAAGGTGTCATTTGGGGGGTATTTGTTCTTTCCTGGCTTGTTAGGGTCTCAAGAAATGAGATAGGCCATCAGTATATCAGGTGTGATCAGGTGTGATCAATTTTCAATGATTGGCACCATAGCTTGTAGACTCTATAACTTACACAAGGACCAAATAATATACACTTATTTGGGTTATTTTTTATCAAAGATAGGTAGCAGTATAAATTTTGGGCAACATTTACAAAGAAAAGTTACTAATTTTCAAAACTTTATGACAGAAACAAAGAAAAACGCATTTTTTCACAACATTTTCAATCTTTTTTTTATTTATAGCACAAAAAAAAAAAACCCTAGTGATTAAATACCACCAAAAGAAAGCTCTATTTGTGTGAAAAAAAGGACAAAAAATTCATACGGGTACCGTGTTGCATGACTGAGTAATGGTCATTCAAAGTGTGATATCGCTGAAAGCTGAAAAATGGCCTGGACAATGGCCTTGAGGTGGTTAAATAAATGGCCTAGTGGCCAAATTTTCTCCAGCCAGTGTGTTGTCTCTTTATTTGTAGCATAATTTTATTGTAGGGCACAGGCTTTATCTGGTTTACACTAGTCAAGCATATTGGGTGGCTATTTTAGGATCAGATTCACGCATGATGAATACCATGCGCTTTTACCCACCATATATTGACTTGATACGCTACAAAAACTATGTAGAGAAGGGCCTTATATATTGCAATAATTATTCAAAAACTGTTTAAGGATGTGGAATGATTGTGTATGGTGGCTTAATGTACTATAACTGCTACAACACAAGAAACATTTGCTAGTATAATACAAAAACGTATGCTGTGGAAGGCCGCAGCACTCTCAGCAATGCTGCTTTCAATAATACATTTTCCTATGCTTCAGTTGGCAGGGCATTGACTTTGTTGGAGATGAAGATGGTCATTGGGTTATTTATGCAACTGAGCATAGTGCTGGCAACATGGTCATTAGTAAGCTTAATGCCACCTCCCTTGCAGTACTACAGACCTGGCACACTAGCCAATACAAGCCTGCAGTCACCAGTGCCTTCATGGTGTGCGGGGTCCTATTTGCTACCAGAGCTGTGAACACACAGAATGAAGAGATCTTCTACATGTACAATACCAAAACCGGTAAAGAAGGAAAGTTAAGCATCCTGTTTGACAAAATGCAAGAGGACATACACAATCTGTCCTACAACCCCAATGACCAGAAGCTCTATGCATTCAATGATGGCTATCAAGTTACTTATGACATCACTTTTAACCACCCCCTGGGGAACATATCCAAAATGTAATTTTTATTGATCTATATAATCAATACATACTATTTAGTGCATGTTTCCTATTTCAACATATAAACAAATACGATTCTAAATTTTGCACACAATATACAAAGAACTGAGGCCCCTTTCACACGATCGGCTTTCTCGGATACGGTCCATTTTTCAGGTGGATCCGAGTGGGCCACCCAATGACTTCTATGGGCAGGCGGAGATGTGTTCACGGACACAACCATCTGCCATCCAATCTGACAAGATCTGCTGAAAACAAACGGATGGTGATACGTTCGGCATCTGTCCAGCGGATCAGATGGGATTGGATGAAAACGGACATGCTGTCCATTTTCATCCGATCTTCCTATAGAGAACAGCGGGGCTCTGATAGGTCCATCTCAGCACAGTGAGCGGCTCAGTGGGGATCAACGGAGTGATCTCCTGCTGAGGTAGCGGAGCCCATCCAGAGGATTCACCCCGTGCGAAAGGGGCTTAAAAGTGCATTAAAATATTTGTTTTTTTATAAATGGAATTCCAGGATAAAAATATGTTTAAGTCTGGGCTTACATCTATTGCTGATGCAGCTCAGAGCAGGGGTCATGTGCACGTTCACCATTTCATGTCCGATTTCAGCCCGAATTTTGAGCTGAATTCGGACCTGAAACAGACCAAAAGACGCACAGGACCCCTGCTGCTTTGCAAACTCACACTGGAGCCGCAGTGGAGATGTGTGAACCGGCTCCATAGTGAGCCAGTCACAATCTCCTGCTATTGCGAATTGAATGCAGAGAACCCGCATCCAATTCACAATAGTGTGAACCCAGCCTTAAACTGCTCTAAGTCCCTTCTAACTCCTATACTAACTACCCTATAGAAGGAAGATAAATATACTTACCTATTTTCAGGGAGCTTTGGTCTGATTGAATGAAAAATGTCCAACATTCCAATTCAAGGAATGTTGGCCATAGATGGATTGAAATCTGGTCAATCCCTGCTGAACCAGCCGAAGTTCAATCCATCTATGGCCAGCTTAAGGGTTCTTTCACATGGGCTATGTCCGTTCTTATCAGCAGGGGATTCATTAACAGATCCACTGCTGAATCAGAACTGAACGGTATGGATATCTCTTTTGTGACATCCGTGTTCAGTCAGTTTTTTCCTGCCAGTGCTTAACTGATCTGTGGTAGGTCTATGAGCAGGCAGATGTAAAGGGATTTTACCTCCGATTGAGCTTTTCCATTTTTTTCTTTCGGACCTAAACTTGGGGGTAATCAGATGGTAAATGGACACACATCTATTTACATCTGTCTTCCTATTGACCAACATGGAGTTTGCATTTAAATCCACCTGAAACTGACAGGCTGATTTGATCCCATGTGAAAGGAACTAAGAAATATAAATATATATATATATATATATATATATATTTTTAATTAGATAGAGAATACAGGAAATTGTCATCATATAACAAGTAACAGTTAAGTAAACAATTTCTGCATAAGAGAGAGACTTAAGTTGTGTATACTGAGTTTTGACAGAGAGATCGATAAAAGACATAAAAATAGAAGAAGAAGAAAACATTTTCTGATGTCTGGATGGACCCCTGCAATAGAGAGGGGGGGAGAAGGGGGGGTGGGGGGGGGAGTCTGCGCCGCTTTACTGGAGTTGATACAAAGTTTGGGCTGAGTCCTTAGCCAGGGTGTCTCCCATGTATGAGAAATGGCATTTTGAAGAGTCGGTGTTATTCTGAGGGTGAAGAAAGTTTGAGAAAGTGTTCCATCGTCTCTCGAATCGGGATACCCCTGGAGGGTGGTTGAAGTCTGTTAAGAGTTTTTCTCTCCAAAGCTGCGTAGAGAGATCCTGCGTAATTTGGGACATCGAAGGGGTTGAGGAAGAGATCCAGTTCTTCAGGATCGCTTTTCTGGCTGTGAAGAGGCAGGTTAGTATCCAGTCTTTTGTGATGGTGGGCCAACTGAAGTGGAGGTTTCCATTTATGATTGTCCCAGTATCCAAAGACCATGAGGAGGGGGTCCTTGGGTATTTGAAGTTTGGTTACTTGTAGGACGAAGTTCGAGATCTCCATCTCCTCCCAGTACTTGGTGATGGCTGGGCAAGACCAGAATCGATGTGTAAGTGAGGGTCTCTGGAAGTTGCAGAGTGGACATGACATGGATGAGGGGTCTTGAGGGTCTGTCCGAAAGGGCTTGTGGGCCCGATGTAGGATCTTCATTTGGGTTTCTCTCCAAATTGCGCAAGGGGAGAGGTTGATTGTGGTGTTAAAACCTTGGAGAAGTTTGTCTGTGAGATCCGGGTCAGCAAAGTCTTTTCCCCAGTGCTTGATGGAGGTAGTGTTAAGTGGTATTGACGTTTTGGCTAGCAGAGGAGCATAGATCTGTGATATGTTATAAGATCCTGATTCCATGAGGGTGTCAATAAAAGAGGAGTTAAATCTCTTCGCTTTGTCGGTGCTGGAAGAGCGGATGAAGTGAGCGCACTGCCAATAGTTGAAGAGATGAGATTTGGGTAATGAGTATTTCGAGGCTATGGTGTTAAAGGGGAGAATATCTTCTGTAGACGGATCACAGATTTCGTAGAAAGTTGTTAAGCCATATCCGGCCCATGATGTAAAGGCTTGATGGATCAGTCCAGGTGGGAAATTTGGGTTTCCCTTGATGGGGAGGTATTTGGAAATGTATATAGGGACTTTAAGGATTTTACGGACCTCTCTCCAGGCTATAATCGTGTCTCGCATCAGGAGATTGTTTTGCAGGTTTGGAGTAAGTAGTTTCCGAGGCGTATAGAGAAGGGCGTTAAGCGAGTAAGGTAGTGCTATAGCAGATTCTAGATGGGGGTTAGCGTACCTGGATTCATTTCTAGACCAGTCCAAACCAATTCGAAGTAAGCATGCCAGATTATATAATCGAATATTGGGTAGGCAGGCGCCTCCTTCGCGCCTGGGGAGGTATAGTTTAACCAGTGTTATGCGTGGTCTTTTGCGGTGCCATATGAAATGCGTTATACTTTTGTTCAAGGATTGAATATCCTTATGCTTAAGTAGCAAAGGGATGGTCTGTAATGGGTAAAGTAGGCGAGCAAAACTGACCATTTTAAATAAATGGCATCTCCCCAGTAGCGAAAGAGGCAGGTCCATCCAGTTGTCTAGTTCCACAGCAATTTTACGTAACAAGGGCGGAAAGTTCAAGGTGTATAGGGACGAGGGCAGATTGCCAATTTTTATACCAAGATAGGTGATGTGTGACTTAGCTAGTGTGAAAGGAGAATGGGACATCCAGGGGCCTTGTGTATGGGGACAAATAGGAAGGATTTCGCTCTTATTATAGTTTATACGAAGGCCTGAATATTGTCTGAAGTCATTGAATATTTGGAGGATTGTGGGCATATCTTTGGCCGGATGCGACGAGAATATAAGGACATCGTCGGCGAAAAGGGCTGACCTCAGTTCGTGGGGTCCTATCTGGATACCATTAAGGGGGGCTGTAGTGGCGAGGAATCTGGTTAGGGGTTCTATGGCCAAGTTAAATAGGAGTGGGGATAAGGGGCAGCCCTGTCTAGTGCCTTTAAAGAGCCTGAACTCATCCGAGAGAAAACCCGCCACCACCAACCTGGCCGCTGGAGAAGTGTACATGGAGCGAATTAAATGCACGAAATGCCCAGAGAAGCCAAACCTCTCCAGTACAAGGAATAGCCATTCAAAGTTTACATTATCGAAGGCTTTCTCCGCGTCGAGGTTGATGATGGCATAGTCCCCCCCCCCCATGAGTGTTGGCGTGATCCAGGGCAGCCAGGACTTTTCTAATGTTAAGTGAGGCAGTTCTGCCTTTAACAAAGCCTGCTTGGGTAGGGTGGATAAGGGACGGGAGAATAGTTGATAGTCTGTTAGCAATTATTTTTGACAGCATTTTTATGTCCAAATTGAGGAGGGAGATGGGACGGTAGGAGCCCGGTTCTAGGGGGTCTTTTCCCTTTTTGTAGATTAGCTTTATAATAGCTTTATTTCCGGAGGGGAGATAGGGGCCGCCTTCCCAAATTCCCTTGAAGACTTGTAATAATGTGGGTTCTATCTCTTTGTGTATTGTTTTGTAAAATTCCCCTGTGAACCCGTCGGGGCCTGGGGCTTTGTTGGGTGCGAGATGTTTGACTACTGCAGATATTTCCTCGATGGAGATAGGTGCGTTTAGCTTATCCCGGTCTGAGGGAGATATTGGGGGGAGGTCCAGTTTATCCAGGAGGGTTTTTCCCAGGGCAAGGTTGGCGGTGTCTGGGGAGTAGAGTTTTTGGTAGAAATTTGTCATGAGTTTATTGATTTCTCTGGGGGAGTTGGTGATGGTTCCCTGGGGGTTCTTAAGGGCGGTTATGTGAGTTGGTGTGTAGGGGCCTCTAGCTAGTCTCGCTAGAAGTTTGCCAGATTTATTACCGAATTTGTAGAATGTTGCTTCTAGATGGGATCGCTTGGTTATTTCAATGGATTCTGCCCACAAGTCAAAATCGGCTTTGGCAGATCTCCATTCCTCCCTGGAGTGTTGGGTGTCATTTACCGTTAGGTTTCTTTGTGCTAACTTGAGGCGGGTACTGGCTGCTTTGAACTTGGCTAGGGAATGCCTTTTGAAGGAGGAGGCATAGGAGATAATTTTCCCTCTAAGATAGGCTTTGCCTGCGTCCCAAAAAAGATTTGGATTGTCTATGTGCTGCTTGTTAGTGGAGGTATATTCTTTCCAGGCCTGGGAGATATACCGCTGGAAGTCAGAGTTATTAGAGAGATATTGGGGGAAACACCAGATCAGAGGATTGGGTTGGGAGAATGAGTCCTGAAATGATATGGAGATGGGGGAGTGGTCCGAAATCACAATCTCATGGATTGCAGCTTCTCTAATCAAGGGTAATAGATCATTAGTACAGTAGAGATAGTCAATCCTGGTGAATAGCTTATGAGGATTGGAGTAAAATTTGAATTCCTTTTCCAAAGGATGGAGGTATCGCCAAATGTCAGTCAGGTGTAGTGACTCCATTGTGTTGGCTAGGGGAGTGATCGCTGCGTTACAGGAATCAAGGGTTTTTTGGGGTGGGATCTGTCATCCATTTCGTGTGAAATGGAATTGAAATCACCCCCTATTATATGGGGGGTTTTTGGTGTTTTGGCTAAGTTAGAGGTTAACTCTTGAAAGAAGGAGGAATTGGGGGAGTTGGGGGCATATACATTAGTGATCAGAACCTCCTTCCCTGACAGACGGACGTGGGCCGTCAGTAGGCGGCCCTGCATCTCAGAGCTGGTAGAGAGGATTTCGCAAGGTAGGGCCTTGTGGATTAGAATGGCTACTCCGGCCTTACGGCCAATAGCGCCTGAGCCTATAACTTTACCCACCCAGAGTTTCTTGAGGTGCTTTAGGTCTTCTTGTCTGAGGTGGGTCTCCTGTAGGAGTGCGATATCTGTTCCTAACCTCTTTAAGTGTCTCAATATCTTCATCCTTTTGTTTGGAGATCTGAGACCCTTAACATTCCAGGATGTGCATCTTAAGAATGTGGCTTAGGGGGGAGGATTTGAGATATGGTGTGAAGGTAGAAGGGGATGTCCCAGGGGTGTTGGGAATGTGCGGTTCCAGGAGCAGGGTAATGCTTTTTAAAGTGGGAGAGAGTTGCATATTTTCTAAGGTGCAGGGGAGGGGTGGTGGGTAGCTATGGGGGGGTGTAGTGGGTTCGAAGAATGGTGGAACAGTTGCAGAAATGAAGGGAGAAATAACCCAGAGGATAACCAATCTATACTTCACTTTTTTCCGCATGGGCTCGCAGACAGTGAGTCACTTCCTACCAACGGCCTGATTTTGGTGGGGTGAGAAAAGAGAGAAGAAGGGGGGGTCAGATAGGGTTTTCACACAATAGAGGCACCTCAGTGCTGTTAGACCCTGTAATGATCATGAATCATCAATGTGGAAGCCCATGTGGAAAAGCAGAGGTTGCTTGTATAAGAAAAACAATAACAGCAGAGAAAAAGAACATGAGCTCTTTGCAGAGCAACTGTAAGATTACATTACCATCTAAGATTCATAATGTAGACATGGTAGTTCATGAGCGAGCGGGTTGGTGCCTGAGCTTGTCAGGGAATTGGCTGTATTGCAGTTCTAAGAGTGAGCTGAGGAGATCCTATAGGTAGAAGTGTCAGAAGAGATCGGTTGGGGGTTAACCCAACAGGTGAGAATCCGATGGTTTCAGTCACTTCGGGGAGTCTTTTCTGGGGCTGCGTTGGTTTAGGGATCTAGGGATTGTGGATACCCGTTGTGGCTTGGTGGGATGGAGCTCTGTGATCATGGATCGGAGGTACTGTTCTGCCTCCTGAGGGTCCTGGAAGGTGAGTTGCTCCCCGCTTACTGATTTCATCCGCAGTACTGCTGGGAAGGCCAAAGAGAATTTTATTTGGCGTTGATGTAAAGTGGTGCAAACTGGTTGGAATGCTTTCCGTTTTTTGTGATACTTCCAAGGAGTAATCAGCAAAAATTAAGATTTTCACTCCATCAACAATAAGCGGGTTCGTGAGCCTGTATTTGGATAGAATGTCTGATTCGTCCGCTTAGTTGAGGTATTTGGCGATTATGGTCCGCGGTGACTTGCGATCTGGTTGATAGCTCCCAATGTGGTGCGCGCGTTCGACTGGGCACGGTCTGGGAAGGCCTAAGGCCTCCGGAATGCGCTTTGCACAGAAATCCATGAGGGCTGGAGTCTGGAGGGATTCTGGAACTCCCACAAAGCGTAGGTTACTTTTTCTCGACCTGTTCTCAAGGTCATCGAGTTTCTGTAAAATGAATTGATTTGTCTTGGATTGGGCCTGTTCGGCCAGATGAGATTGGTAAAGTTCGTCTTCTATGTTAGATATTCTATGTTCCGCCTCATCTAAGCGGGCCTTGTGCTCCCCCAACTCTTTAGTGATTTGTTGCATACCCTCACTGATTGCTGTTTCCACAGTTGTTTTAATTGTGGGGGCCAATATAGCTGCTACAGCTTGGGCAATCTTTTCATATGCGTCCTGGTCCCTTGGATGCGTTATGGAGGGAATGCTCACCTCCATGTCCGCTGTGCTCGTGTTCGGTTCATTGCGATCATTCGTTGCAGAGGCCGCATCCCCGGCCTCAATTTGCGGTTGGGCCGCCTTTACCCAGGTATCGCTCCATACTCAGATGATGTGGGGATGATGGGGATGCTTCCTAGGTGTTTCTGGTGCCTCCGTGAGGGATCTCGCTGGATTTATAGGCAGATATTTCGGCCGTGGAGCGGGAGCAGGAGCGGAGTGCTGCTACTCCATTCGGCGCCGGAACCGGAAGTCAATATATCTTTTAACACACCCTTCTTTTGTGAAAATGTGTAATACGTAAAAATGTTACAATTGGGCTATATTAACCAGCTCCTTACCGCCGTATGCAGAATGATGGCCGGGAAGTGGTTCTGTTATCCTTACTGGGTTTCATATGACGTCTAGCAGGATAACAAGCCGGCGCGCGCTTGCGGTGATCGGTGGTGTGGTGGGTCAATCTGACACACCACATCTTCGATTGTGGTAAAGAGCTTCTGTCCGGAGTTCTTTATCATGTGATCAGCCGTGTATTGGCTTTTCCTCTACTTGCGTCTGCAGACACGAGTAGATGAGAGCCGATCGGCGGCTCTCCTGACAAGGGGGGTCTGCACTGATTGTTTATCAGTGCAGCCCTCCATAGGATCACCACCCAGGACCATCAGGGAGCCCACCCAGGACCACCAGGGAGCCCACACATGGAGCCCACCCAGGGACTACTAGGGAAGCCCACCCAGGACCAGCAGGGAGCTCACCCTAGACCACCAGGGAGCCCACCCAAGACCACCAGGTAAGGGGCACACAAAGTGCAATAAGGATAGCACTGTGCCCATCTTTGATGTCTTCCAGTGCCTCCTTTTAACTGCTACCCATCAATGCCATGTATCAGTGCCGCCTATCAGTGCCCATCAGTGCTCACCAGTGCCACCCATCAGTGCCACCCATCCGTGCCCATCAACAGGGGCGTACCTAGAGCAATTTGCACCCAGGGCGGATCCTATATCTGGCACCCCCCATCAATGATCGTGCCTGTACGCACTCTGCCCCTTCACACATGTACGCACTCTGCCCCCTAACACCTGTACGCACACTGCCCCTTCACACCTGTACACACCCAGCTGCCCCTCACACCTGTACACATCTAGATGTTCCCCACACACAAACACCTGTACACACACTCAGTTGCTCCCCCCACACACCTGTACACACACAGCCTTCTTCCTTCACTTGTACTCACAGCCCCCATTTGTAAGGTGGTCTTCCATGTCCCAGGTCTTGTTTGTGCATGTCCCTGTGAAACAAGAGAAGCTGCAATCCACATGCACAATACAGCCCATGCAGCACACACAAGAAGTAGCCAGAGATAGCAGTAACGAGCCTGATGTGAGCTAAATAACACAGAACACTGAGAATAGCAAAAGCTGCCGACATGCACAGCCACAGATCACACTTGTACATCCGCCCTGCCTTATCCTGGTGCTGATAGCCGACCTGACATCTCCCAATGTGTGGTACCGCACCCCGCCCCCCATTAGTCCACCTATCAGTGCCCATCAGTGCCACCTATCAGTGCCCGGTGCCACCTATAAATGCCCATTAGTGCCGCCTATGAGTACCCATCAGTGCTGCTTATCAGTGTCCATCAGTGCTGCATATCACATATCAGTGCCCATCAGTGCTGCTTATCAGTGCCTATCAGTGCTGCATATAAGTGCCTCATCATCAGTGCCACCTCATCAGTGCCAATCAGTACTGCCTCATTATTGCCCGTCAACGTGTAGCCTCATGAGTGCCCATCATTGAAGGAGAAAACATACTTATTTACAAAGTTTTGTGATGGAAAAAAAGAAAAAAACATTTTTTTCAAAATTCTTTTATTTCTAGAGCAAAAAAATAAAAACCCCAGAGGTGATCAAATACCACCAAAAGAAAGCTCTATTTGTGGGTAAAAAATTATAACAATTTTGTTTGGGTATAACGTTGCACGACCGCGCAATTGTCATTCAAAATGCAACAGCGCTGAAAGTTGAAAATTGGTCTGGGCGGGAAGGGGGGTAAGTGCTATTGAAGTGGTTGAAAACTTGACGCATGGAAAATGCTAACATAAGCAAGGATTACAATCAGTGAAAACATCTCAATATAATTAATGAATCCAAAGATGGAGGCAAAAAAAGTTATATACAAACTTAACTTACCCTCAGAATCAAACTTGAACCCACCCCCATCCTGAGCATCTCTATAATGTGAAAGCCAGCCCCTTTAACTAATAAAGAGGCTAGACAGATGAAGGTTGGGGAGTACCAAACATGAGGTTTACTCCAAAGTCCAGTTCTGCATATATATTTTCATGTACTTCTATCTCAGGAACAGCTAATGATTCTTCTTTGTGGTTTTTCACTGAAGGTAATGTCTATTGCGGTCTCTATCATATGCTTAATTTATTTGTCTAGGTTTGTAACAGGTTTATTTTTTCATGTACTATTGCCGTTTGCACGTGTCAGATTATGTGATGTTTCCTTTGGTGGTAACAGCTCACGGAACAGCGATTTGAGCTTTCCTGTGGCATAAGTACAGACTGTACTCATATTTTGCAAAACTTACAGGAACGTTGGGATTATTGTTATTGCTTAATGGGAATGCTTAGTATAAAAGCATTCTATAAAATGTCAAACTCCTCCTCAACACTTAGGCTGCATTCACACCTGAGTAGAACATTTTTTTTTTCATTTTGGATAGGGGATTATAGTTACTGTCATTTTTTTTTTTTTTTTGCCATCTGCCCATTGGGGAGATTTCCCTTCACTTCCTGTCCCATAGGCAAAACAGGAAGTTAGAGGAAATCCCTCCAAAATGAGGGAATCTGTGGTTGTCATCAGACCTAATGTCCCCATGGTAAGATTTCCCCTCTATTCCGGTTCTGAGGATAACCTATAATTTGGGATTTTCATTCACTTTTTAATCTTGGTGATAACGGTAAACATGACAAATAGAGAGGGTGAATCTCCCTGAGGGAGATACAGGCAGCAGTAAAAACCTGACAGATGTAATAATCCCTCTCCACTTTATCCAAAGCTAAAAAGGTTTTCCCTTTAGTTATACTTTAACCTCTTGTCGACCGTAGCTCTCCCGTGCTAAATCTCATACAGGTACATTATTTTGCAATTCCGGGTCTGGGCTGTGCCACCGGTGAATCGCTCCCGCTGTGATTGGACACCAATCAGTGGGTCTGGCTGAATCAATGTCTGCCAGGACCCACCGATCGTTCCTGAGAGAGCCAGTACAGCGGTCTGCCTATGTAAACAAGGCAGATCGCCGTTCTGTTAGTAGGCAAGGTAGAGATCATGTGTAGGAACACAATCTCTGCCTTCCAACAGTAAAAACACCTCCCCTGCAGTTAGCAAGCACTCCCTAGGAACACATTTAACCCTTTGATCGCCCCTGATGTTAACCCTTCCCTGCCAGTGTCATTAGTACAGTGGCAGTGCATATTTTTAGCACTGATCAATGTATTAGTGCCACTGGTCCCCAAAAAAGTGTCAAAAGTGTCACTTAGTGTCCGATTTGTCTGCTGCAATGTCACTGTCCCGCTATAAGTCACTGATTGCTGTCATTACTAGTAAAATAAATAAATAAAAATTCCATAAATATATCCCATAGTTTGTAGACTCGATAACTTTTGCGCAAACCAATCAATATACGCTTATTGGGATTATGCTTACTTTTTTTTATTGGATATGTTTTATAGCAGAAAGTAAAAAATATTATTGTAGGTCTTTTTTTGTTTATGGCGCAAAAAATAAAAACCTCAGAGTTGATCAATATCACCAAAAGAAAGCTCTATTTGTGGGGGAAAAAAACTCATAAATTTAATTTGGGCACAGCGTTGAATGGCCACGCAATTGTCAGTTAAAGTGACGCAGTGCATTATCGTAAAAAATGGCCTGGTCGTGAAGGGGGTAAATCTTCCAGAGCTGAAGTGGTTAAACTGAATAGTATTGAAGATCTGAGTTCAGTCAACTTCTTGTTTCAGTTTCTTACAGCCCAATTAAGTAGCTGTGTTTGTATAGGCTCTTACTAAGATAGTTCAGCGCAGTCCTATGTCTATATTAGAACGTTTCATCAATCACCATGGTCTGATTATTTGTTTGCACAGGACGAATGCAGGGAAAGCCCATAGAAGTCTATGCAGCATAAAATATGGGAGTTTAGAAACATGTTGTTAGTACATTCAGTTCCTCTTTAAACCCTCTTTACAATACTCAATACTTTTCTCTCAAATGCCGATTAAAATATAATTGTCAAAATGCTCTTTTTAATCATTGATTGCAAATCAATAGCTAACTACAATACTTTCATAGGCATGGCAAAGCTGAGTCTCGGACCTTTCATTTTGCTTGTTTTTTTGTCCAATTATAAATGCACATTAAAATTATCTTGGTTTAGGTCAGGCACTCTTTTCTGTACTTCTTTGGTATAAAATCATATGACAAGGAAATTGATTTGACTGAATCTGGAAGTACAAATATCTGTTTGGCAACCACCTCACGTACGAGTATGCTGGCAGAGCAACTCTCCTGTGCCAGGTCACGTATATAGCACATGATTCAGCACTTCTGGGTAGGGGGCGTGAAAGCGCGCCATGCCGGCTGTGCTCTGATTAGTCACAGCACAAGTCGATTAGTGGGTGCCGGCCAAAGATTGACCACCGGCACCTGCTGATCAGTGAAGAGGAAGACAGGACAGGACTCTGTCAATGTAAAAAATACAGGGCTCTGTCCTGTCAGCAGGGGATGTGATGGTTTCTGTTTCCTTGCAAAGCAGGGATTAAAAAAAGTGGCACATCCCTTAGAGAAAGCACCTCACAGTACAAATATAAACACTGGTTAGGCACACATTTAACCCTTTGATCGCCCTAGATGTAACCCCTTCCCAGCCAGTGTCATTAGTACAGTGACAGTGTATATTTTTAGCACTGATCACTGTATTAGTGTCACTGGTTCCCACAAAGTATCAAACGTATCAGTTAGTGTCAGATTGCAAACCATACTACCAAAGTCCCGCTATAAGTCATTGATCGCTGGCATTACCGGCTGGGAATGAGGATGGCCAAAAAGTTAGAGGGGCTTTTAAACTAGGCAACGGGGGGGAGGGTCCAGACTTAGAAATAGACAGAGTGGAACATAGTTCAAGGGGTAGTATTGGGGGCAGTAGTGGTAGGCCGAATAAAAAACCTAAACCCGAGGTAATTAGTGTAACAAGTCATTTATGCAAACAAGGAATACAGAGCAAGGAAACAGTAGGCGTCCAAACAAAACTATATGGCTTGTTCACTAATGCCAGGAGTCTGGCAGACAAGATGTGAGACCTAAAGCTTCTACTATACAAAGATGAATTAGATTTTGTGGGAATTTCAGAGACTTGGTTCAGCAGCTCTCATGATTGGCTGGCTACCATTCTGGGGTATTCCCTATATCGTAGGGATAGGGAGGGCAAAAAAGGGGAGGGGTATGCCTGTATATAAAAAATTACGTATAAGTAAATGTGAGGGATGAAATTAATAGTGGATCTAGGGAGGAAGTTGAAGCCTTATGGGTAGAGCTACAAAGGGAAGATACCAGGGGGAAAGTAATACTGGGAATATGCTATAGGCCCCTAACAAGAGGGAGGAGGGGGGGGCCGACCTCCTATGGCAATTTGGAATAGTGGCAAGGATGGGAAGTGTCATTATAATTTTTGGATTTTAATTATCCAGATATAGATTGGGCGGAAGGCACTGTACACTCAGCTAAGGCTCGCCATATCTTAAATGTCCTGCAGGACAACTTCATGGGTCAGATGGTAAATGCTCCAACAAGAAAAAAAGCATTATTAATAGAGTTGAGTGGACACCTGGATGTTCGAGTTCGTCGGGTTCTGCAGAACCTTGTGAAACCGTTCGGGTTCGGCACCGAACTCGATCTGAACTTGACCCCGGACACCGAACCCCATTGAAGTCAATGGTGACCCCAACTTTTGGGCACAAAAATGGCTGTAAAAAAGTAATGGAAAGGGCTGCAAAAGGAAGCATAATGGGGGTAAGAGTAGGACAAGTGCCCTGCAAACAAATGTGGATAGGGAAATAACTTAAAATCACATAAAAAAAATAAAAATGGGAGGAGGAGGTGGATGTGGAGTAGGAGCCTAGAGGTTGAGTAGGCCCTGACCGTGGCAGTGTAGGTGGATGTGGTGGAGGAGAAGGAGTAGGAGGTAGCCAACACTGTTTTTGTTTGTTTGGTTTTTTTTTAGAAGTGGGGTAGCCCCCAAAATATTGAGACATATTCAGAAAAAAAAAAGTATACCAATGACTGTGTGAGGCCGGTCTAAATGTCTATTCTGCACAAGGTACAGACAAGTCTTGTGGGATCTATGCCTGGTTCATTTTAATAAAGGTTAGCTTGTCCACGTTGGCTGTGGACAGGCGGCTGCGCTTGTTTGTGATAACGTCCCCTGCCGTACTAAACACACGTTCAGACAATACACTGGCTGCAGGGCAGGCTAGCACCTCCAAGGCATAAAGGGCAAGCTCAGGCCATGTGGCCAATTTGGAGACCCAGAAGTTGAATGGGGCAGACCCATCAGTTAGTACGTGTAGGCGTGTGCACACATACTGTTCCACCATGCTGCTGAAATGCTGCCTCCTGCTAAGACATTACGTATCAGCTGGTGGTGCTGTTTGTGGTGGTGTGCTGCTGACAAAGCTTTTCCACATTTTGGCCATGCTAACCCTGCCTTCTGAAGTGCTGGTGGTGCCACAGCTGTGTTGGTGACCTCTTCCTCCTCCTCTTCCTCTGCCTTCGCCTTGTGCTTCCACTGAGCCCCCGGTGTCATTTGGGAATGCCCTCAGCAGCGCGTCTACCAGAGTGCGCTTGTAGTCGCGCATCTTCCGATCACGCTCCAGTGAGGGAATTAAGGATGGCACGTTGTCCTTGTACCGGGGATCCAGCAGGGTGGCCACCCAGTAATCAGCACAAGTTAAAATGTGGGCAACTTGGCTTTCGTTGAGCAGGCACTGCAGCATGTAGTTGGCCATGTATGCCAGGCTGCCCAGAGGCAAAGACAAGCTGTCCTCTGTGGGAGGTGTATCATCTGTGTCCTCCGTATCCCCCCAGCCACACTTCAGTGATGCCCACGAGCTGCGTTGGGTGCCACCCTGCTGTGAACACGGTTCCTCCTCCTCCTCATCATCATCATCATCCTTTTCCTCCTCATCCTCCAGAACTGTCCCCGGCTTGAACATTTTTGACCTGGCCTATGCTGTTGCAGAAACCCACCCTCCGAGCCACTTGTGAATGAGTGGCCTGATAACTGTGGAAATGACCCCTCTTCCTCCTTCTCCTGTGCCACATCCTCTTCCATCATCGCCCAAAGTGTTTTTTCAAGGAGACATAAAAGTGGGATAGTAACACAGAGAACAGCGTCATCGGCACTGTCCATGTTGGTGGAGTACTCGAAACACTGCAATATGGTACACAGGTCTCGCATGGAGGCCCACTCGTTGGTGGCGAAGTGGTGCTGTTCCGCAGAGAGACTGACCCATGAGTGCTGCAGCTGAAACTCCACTATTGCCTGCTGCTGCTCGCACAGTCTCTCCAGCATGTGCAAGTTGGAGTTCCACCTTGTGGGCACGTCGCATAGGAGGCGGTGAGCGGGAAGGTCGAAGTTCCGCTGCAGCTCAGACAGGCGAGCAGCAGCAGGGTGAGAAGGCCAAAAGCGTGCACAGACGGCCCACACTTTCTGCAGCAGCTCTGACATATCCAGGTAGTTTTTTAGAAATTTCTGCATCACCAAATTCAACACATGCGCCAGGCAAGGGATGTGCGTCAAACCGGCTAGGCCCAGAGCTGCTACGAGATTTCGCCCATTATCGCACACCACCAGGCCGGGATTGAGGCTCAGTGGCAAGAACCACTCATCGGTCTGTTGTTCAATGCCCATCCACAGCTGCTGCGAAGTGTGGGGTTTATCCCCCAAACATATCAGTTTTAAAAAAGCCTGCTGTCGTTTTCCCCTGGATGTGCTGAAGTTGGTTGTGAAGGTGTTACGCTGAGCGGATGAGGAGGTGGTAGAGGAGGAGGAGGAAGCGCAGGAGGAGGAGGAGGCAACAGGAGGCAAAGAGAAATGCACTGCAATCCTGAGTGGCGGAAGGACAAGCCAAACGGCTAGCCGCCTCAGAACCACCAGCCACTACATTTGCCCAGTGTGCAGTTAGCGAGATATAGCGTCCCTGCCCGTGCTTACTGGTCCACGTATCAGTGGTTATGTGGACCTTGCCACAGATGGCGTTGCGCAGTGCACACCTGATCTCGTCCCCGACTTGTTTGTGCAGGGAAGGGATGGCTCGCCTGGAAAAGTAGTGGCGGCTGGGAACCACGTACTGTGGGACAGCCACCGCCATCAGGTTTTTAAAACTGTCCGTGTCCACCAGACGGAATGACAGAATCTCAAAGGCCAGGAATTTTGAAATGCTGCCATTCAGGGCCAGGGATTGCGGGTGGGTAGGGGGGTACTTCCTCTTTCTCTCCAGTGTTTGGGAGATGGAGAGTTATAAGCTTCCATGGGACCTTGTGGAAATGCTTGGGGACGGTGGCGGACATGGTGGCATTGCTGTCACATCGTCTGTTTGCTGGGTGGCAGGTGACACTTGCACTGTAGAGGTGGAGGAAGAGGACGAGGCAGCAGCAGAAGAGGAAGCAGAAGGAGGCCGAGACCTTTCTTGAATTTTGAGGTACTTATTCCACTGCGGCAAGTACTTTGCATTTAGATGCCTGGTCATGGAGGTTGTGATCAGGTTTAGAACATTTGTGCCCCGCTTCAGCCTCTCATTGCACAGTGTGCAAACCACTTGTGTCTTGTAGTCAGCACATTGTCTGAAGAACTGCCACGCGGGGGAACGCCTTTGAGCTGCCTTTGGTGTGCTAGGTCCCTGGGTGCAGTGGGTAGTAGCAGGCCTACTGTCTAGGGGACGCTCGCTCCGCTTTTGCAACCTGCTTCCTCTTTTGCTGTGTTGGTGCCTCTGTGCGACCACCACCTCTTCCTCCAAACTGCACACGTCACTCGCATGACCTTCATTTCATGTGGGGTCTAGGACCTCATCATCCTCCACATCATCTTCCACCCACCCTTCACCACTGCCCTCCTTGTCAGTTTGCGCACTGAGGAAAGCTGCAGCAGTTGGCACCTGTGTTTCATCATGATCATCACAGATGTGCTGCCTTGTTGTTTCCATGCCCTCATCCTGAACCAGAAGTGGTTGGGCATCAGTGCACTCAATGTCTTCCACTTCTGGGGCAGGGCTATGTGGATGGCCCACGGAAAGCACAGCAGCAGAGTCATCAAAAAGCATAAGAGACTGCTATATGACTTGGGGCTCAGACTGCTTGGCTGATTTACAAGGGGCTGAGGTGAATACAGATGGCCATGGGGTTCAGGTGCCAACTCTGAGCTTTCATCAAGGGACTGGGTGGGAGACAATGTGAAGGAACTGGAGGCATTGTCAGTCACCCGATCTACTATCGCCTGTACTTGTTCTGGCCTCACCATTCATTGAGCGCCTTTCGGGCCTACCATATAACGTTGAAGGTTCTCTCGGCTACCCGTGGAAGGTGTTTCACTTGTGCGTGTAGCTGGCACAGATCGACCACGTCCTCTCCTTGCAACAGAAGCTTCAGCAACACCACCAGGACCAGCAGCACCCCGACCAAAACCACGTCCCTTATTTGACGCTCTCCTCATTCTGCACACAAATGTACTATGTAGCACCATTTATTAATACAAAAAAAAAGAATAATAAATTATTATTATTATTTAAAAAAAAAAAAAGAAAATTGTAGATGTACTTTTTATTTTTGTGCAAGAAATGCACCACTCACACCAGCAGCAGGAACCTCTCCCTACACCAGTATGAGATGATTTTAGAACGATAATTTGTCTTTTACAGCACCGACAGGATCCTCTTCCTAATGCAGTAGAAGATGGCTTTAAAACGATAAACTCTACTTCAGAGCACCAGAGCAGTAGTAGTAGTTTTTAGATTGATAAACTCTCCCTTAGGCACCAACAGGAACCTGGCCCTAATGCAGCAGTGGATGGTTTTAGAACGATAATCTCTCCCTCAGAACACCAACAGGAACCTGGCCCTAATGCAGTAGTAGTTGTTTTTAGAACGATAAACTCTCACTCAGAGCACCAACAGGAACCTGGCCCTAATGCAGTAGTAGTTGTTTTTAGACCCTAATGCAGTAGTAGTTGTTTTTAGAATGATAAACTCTCCCTCAAAGCACCAACAGGAACCTGGCCCTAATGCAGTAGTAGTTGTTTTTAGATTGATAAACTCTCCCTCAGAGCACCAACAAGAACCTGGCCCTAATGCAGTAATAGTTGTTTTTAGAACGATAAACTCTCCCTCAGAGCACAGACAGGAACCTGGCCCTAATGCAGTAGTAGTTGTTTTTAGAACAATAAATTCTCCCTCAGAGCAGCAACAGGAACCTGGCCCTAATGCAGTAGTATTTGTTTTTAGAACGATAATCTCTCCCTCAGAACACCAACAGGAACCTGGTCCTTATGCAGTAGTAGTTGATTTTAGAACGATAAACTCTCCCTCAGAGCACCAACAGGAACCTGGCCCTAAAGCAGTAGTAGTTGTTTTTAGAACAATAAACTCTCCCTCAGAGTACCAACAGGAACCTGGCCCTAATGCAGTAGTAGTTGATTTTAGAACGATAAACTCTCCCTCAGAGCACCAACAGGAACCTGGCCCTAATGCAGTAGTAGTTGTTTTTAGAGAGATAATTAGAGATGAGCGAACTTCTAGAAGTCCGGGTTCTGCTGGTTTGGCCGAACTCCGAGACAAAGTCCGGGTTCGGGTCCGGACAGAACCCGAACTTTGTCCCGGACCCCGAACCCCATTGAAATCAATGGGGACATGGACTTTTAGGCACAAAAAAGGCTGGAAAATAACGGATTTTCAGGTACAGGGGTAACTAAAGTTACCCCAAGCCCCAGGCCCTGTTTCAAGCCCAAGACAGGCCTGGGCTTGGGCCTGAAACAGAGCCTCAAGCCGGTTTGGTCGTCTTGGGCCTGAAGATCTTCAAGCGAGTAGAGATTAATAGAGAGATTTTTGTTGATGATGACGTAATCCCGGTCCAAGGACAACCACGAGACTCCCTCTCAAATAGCAAGATTTTAGTTGATGATGACGTAATCCCGGTCCAAGGACAACCATGAGACTCCCTCTCAAATAACAAGATTTTTGTTGATGATGACGAAATCCCGGTCCAAGGACAACCACGAGACTCCCTCTCAAATAGCAAGATTT
>BLSH010317802.1:299444-310482 GCA_018402905.1 Glandirana rugosa | reverse complement strand
AAATCAAACCGTCAATCATTGCACATCTTTTATTCACACTTCTTTTTAAAATGTGTGTATCACTTTAAATGAAACCGTCAATCATTGCACATCTCTTCTGCACAATTATTTCAAGTCTGTGTGTCACTTTAAATCAAACCGTCAATCATTGCACATCTTTTATTCACACTTCTTTTTAAAGTCTGTGTCACTTTAAATGAAACTGTCAATCATTGCACATCTGCTATTCACACACATGTGTTCTGCACCAGAACAGATGTTCTTCACACATTACATCTTTTCTTCATACATCTGGAAATAGAATAGAACACTTTACCTAAAACCGGGGAGAAACCATACACATGCACTTGAAACATCTGGATAGTGTGTTTGAAAATACAACATAGAGAAGAGCATGCATATGGTTTCGCTCTTCACACACAGTTTCCAGATGTTTTCAGAACAGTGATATCATATCAGTACGATGTAGAAATGTGGTAAATTAATTAGAGATTGGTAAAACATTGTATAAACACTTATTTTCGCCAAGTGTCGGCGTGTATTGAACAAAATACAACCAAAATGTAACCTGAAAAAGAAAACATTTCAACAAACTTAGTGTTAGAATTGTTAGAACCAGCATGTGAGTCCCCGTAAGGGCAGTGTGGGGGATACAATTAAAGTGGGTCTAGGTGGAGGGGGGGAGAGAGAGGGGACTCACATATCTGTTCCAGCAAAAGATAGTCTTTCAGCAAGAGCAGTAGGACTATCAGCTATAGGGGGTTAAGGGAGATCAGGGTGGTAATTAGGAGTCCTCCTTTAGGATTTCCCTGTATGGGAGCGTTTATTGCAACAGTCCTTAAGGGGGTTTGGATGGGATGAATGCAGTTCCAAAAAGGGACGCTAGGACAGTCTATTTGCGTCTTTGAGCATAATAAGTTCCAGTATATTGAGATAGGACTAGCAAAGGCTAGTATTGTAAGGTTTTGTGTAAGGGTTGGGCTCAAAAAATAAAACGGTTTCAACTGCAAGGGTTGGAGCAGTACAGCAAGTTACAGTTACCTGCATTAGCAGATGTGCATTTTATAGTGTTACAACTTATCTGTTAGTCCATGGGGTCGGAGGGATCCTGGTGATTGGGGGTCATCCTGCTTCTCTTGGTGGAGGAGGAGGGGGTGCGGGGTGTCTTCGTTGGAGAAGAAGAGGGGGATCTTCTGCGTGTCTTTTGTTGTAGAGCTGCATCTGTTGGGGCCAACTGTAGATCCTGAAGGAGGATCTGAAGTTCCTCAGTGGATTTGCACGTGTGTTTGCGGCCCTGATATGTGAAACGTAATGAGAGGGGGAAGCCCCAAGAATATATTATCTTGCGCTGCTGGAGGATCTGTAGTTGGGGTTTGAATTCTCTGCGTCTTGCGATGGTAGTTTTGGACAGATCAGCGAAGAGCTGGTATTCATTTCCCTGGAAAGCGAGGGAGGGCTTTTGCCTGGCAGACTGCAGAAGTTGCTCTTTCATGCGGAAATAATGCATTTTAGCTATTATGTCCCGTGGGGGGCCGTTCTGTTTGCGGGGTGCTAGGGCTCTGTGTACCCGGTCCATCTCCAGCCTTTCAATGGGGATAGAGGGTGAAAATTCCTGGAATAAGGCCGTTATAGTGGAGTGGAGGTCCTCTACTGTTTCTGGAATGCCTCTAATTCTTATATTAGAGCGTCTCGTCCTGTTCTCAAATTCTTCTAACTGAGACTGGAGTGTTGTGTTATCCTCTTTAAGGGCTTCTATCTCTTCATTATTATATCTTTTCATGTGACAACACTGAAGAAATTACACTTTGCGCTCCTCCACCCTCCATTTGAGGATGCCCCACAGATGCTCAATAGGGTTTAGCTCTGGAGACATGCTTGGCCAATCCATCACATTTACCCTCAGCTTCTTTAGCAAGGCAGTGGTCGTCTTGGAGGTGTGTTTGGGGTCATTAACATGTTGGAATACTGCCCTGCGGCCCAGTCTCCAAAGGGAAGCACTCATGCTCTGCTTCAGTATGTCACAGTACATGTTGGCATTCATGGTTCCCTCAATGAACTGTAGCTCCCCAGTGCCAGCAGCACTCATGCAGCCCCAGACCATTACACTCCCACCACCATGCTTGATTGTAGGAAAGACACACTTGTCTTTGTACTCCTCACCTGGTTGCTGCCACACATGCTTGACACCATCTGAACTAAATACGTTTATCTTGGTCTCATCAGACCACAGGATATGGTTCCACTAATCCATGTCCTTAGTCTGCTTGTCTTCAGCAAACTGTGGTTTGCGGGCTTTCTTGTGCATCATCTTTTGGAGAGGCTTCCTTCTGGGACGACAGCCATGCAGATCAATTTGATGCACTGTGCGGTGTATGGTCTTAGCACTGACAGGCTGACCCCCCACCCCTTCAACCTCTGCAGCAATGCCCGCTGCACTCATTTGTCTATTTCCCAAAGACAACCTATGGATATGACGCTGAGCATGTGCACGCAACTTCTTTGGTCAACCATGGTGAGGCCTGTTCTGAGTGGAACCTACCTTGTTAAACCGCTATATGGTCTTATCCACCGTGCTGCAGCTCAGTTTCAGGGTCTTGACAATCTTCTTATAGCCTAGGCCATCTTTATGTAGAGCAACAATTCTTTTTTTCAGATCCTCAGAGAGTTCTTTGCCATGTGGTGCCTTGTTGAACTTCCAGTGACCAGTATGAGAGAGTGAGAGTGATAACATCACATTTAACACACCTGCTCCCCATTCACACCTGAGACCTTGTAACACTAACGAGTGACATGACACCAGGGAAGGAAAATGGATAATTGGGCCCAATTTGGACATTTTCACTTAGGGGTGTACTCACTTTTGTTGCCAGCGGTTTAGACATGAATGGCTGTGTGTTGAGTTATTCTGAGGGGGCAGGAAATTTACACTGTTATTCAAGCTGTACACTCACTACTTTACATTGTAGCAAAGTGTCATTTATTCAGTTTTGTCACATGAAAAATATAATAAATATATTTACAAAAATGTGAGGGGGGTACTCACTTTTGTGAGATACTGTAGCTGAGGAGAGTAAAAAGAATCCCAAGAAATTCTTTAAGTATATAAACAGTAAGAGAGGAAGGTCAGATCATATCAGCCCCATAAAGATGATCAAGGTAATCTGGTTACAAAGGATGGAGAAATGGCAAAGGTGTTAAACTTATTTTTCTCCTCAGTATTCACAAAGGAAACGGGGCACTCAAGTATCCAAAACTACAATGTTTGTTCTCATGGCAAGTCACAGGAAGCACCCTCATGGCTAACTGAGGATAAATTCATGAATAGACTTGAAAAACTTAACACTAACAAGTCACCGGGACCAGATGGCTTGCACCTGAGGGTCCTTAAGGAACTCAGTCAAGTAATTGCCAGACCATTGTAACTAATCTTTAAGGACAGTTTACCGACTGGTATGATACCAGCTGATTGGAGGAAAGCCAACGTAGCACCAATATATAAAAAAGGACCAAGATATAACTTCAGACCAGTTAGCTTAACATCAATAATTTGCAAGCTCTTGGAGGGAATAATAAGGGATTATATACAAGATTATTGTACTGAAAACTGTATCATTAGCGGTAATCAACACGGTTTAATGAAAAATCGTTCTTGCCAAACCAATCTATTAACCTTTTATAAGGAGGTGAGCTGCCTTCTAGATAAAGGAAGGCCTGTAGATTTGGTGTATCCAGATTTTGCAAAAGCATTTGATACAGTTCCCCACAAACGTTTATTGTACAAACTAAGGTCCTTTAACATGGATCAAAGGGTGAGTACCTGGATCGAAAACTGGTTACAGGGGCAAGTCCAGAGGGTGGTGATAAATGGGGAGTACTCTGAATTGTCCGGTGTGGAAAGTGGGGTTCCCCAAGGTTCTGTCCTGGGACCAATCCTATTCAATTTATTCATAAACGATCTGGAGGATGGGAAAAACAGCTCAATCTCAATAATCTGACCTAAATGACACTTTTTGGGGACCAATGACATTATTACATTAATCAGTGCTATAAAAATGCAGTGATCAATGTAAAAATGTCACTGGCTGGGAAGGGGTTAAAATCTAGGGGGCGATCAAGGGGTTAACTGTGTTTCCTTAGCATGTTCTAACTGTGTGGGGGTTGGGCTGGCAGGGACATGACAGATCTCACTGTTCCCGATTACTGGGAACAGTTGATCTCTGCCATGCCCCCTGGCAGAACGGGGATATGCCTTGTATACATTGGCAGATTATCGTTCTGCCTCTGTAACAGGAGATCGCGGTTCACCGGCAGACATCGAGTACATCTGACCCGCTGGCATGCTCCCACGGCGCCCCCTTTCACTCGTGCACGAACCACCATACAGCTAAAGCGATTTGTGCAGGAGAACTGACCTGCCACCGTCAAACAACATCGGCTGGTCAGCAAGTGGTTAATGCACTACTTTAGTCCGACTTTCATGCAACTTGAGGGCCATAGACTTCAATGTTAACTACCAAAAGTTGCATGAAAGTTGTACCTGAATGTTTTACATGCAACAGTGGTGCAATAGTGTCCAAGTCGCACCCATCCAAAGTTGCAAAAAAGTTGCAATCCAAAGTCGCACAACTTTGGAGTCATACAAATGTGAATGGAGCCTTAAGGTTGCAACCAGAAATAAGGAACAATTCCTAATGTAGCGCATAGCCTGTACTCTAGTCAGATGAGTCACAAGAGCAAATCATTTAACCCAACCCTAGGACACTTAGTGCCATCTAGTGACCAAATTGAATATTTTCCTGTTGAATTCAATGAAAAAACATTTGACCAGCACAGGAAATGGCTTAATAACATTTATTTTTAGCCCCCTTGGCACAGAACAAATATGCATGTACTTTCATGGGGAAAATTGCTATGCAACTTTTTTGATAAATACACTTCTGTATGTCCAATAAAATGGTCTCAATTTAAGTTGAATTAGTGATAAGGTCTCTGGTTACATGGAAAACACTGCCTTTGGTAACATAGCCCCGCTGCATCAGAGGAGAATATGTAATCATGGATTCTATTTGTGGAATAAATCACAGTGACACAGTTGCAGTTTCATACATTCAGCAAAAACACAGGCTTAACCACTTCAGCCCCCTTTAGGACCAGAGCACTTTTTGCGATTTAGCACTGTGTCACTTTAACTGACAATTGCGCGGACGTGCAACGTTGTACCCAAACAAAATTTGCGTCCTTTTTTTCCAACAAATAGAGCTTTCTGTTGTTGGTATTTGATCACCTCTGTAAAAAGAGTGACAATTTTGCAAAAACAGCAATATTTCTTACTTTTTTGCTAAAATACATAGTCAAAAAATATATATTTTTTACTTCCTCATATTTTTATACTTCCTCATATTTTTATACTTCCTCATATTTTTATACTTCCTCATATTTTTGGTAAAAAAAAAATTGCAATCGGTGTATATTGACTGGTTTGCACAAAAGTTGCCGCGTTAACGGATGATGAGAATTCATTTATGGGGTTTTCATTTATTTTTTATTTTTACTAGTAATGACGGCAATCTGCGATTTTTATCTGCGATATTGCGGCAGACAGATCGGACCATTTTGACACTTTTTTGGAACCATTGGCATTTATACAGTGATCAGTGCTATGAAAATACACTGATTACTGTATAAATGTCACAGGCAGGGAAAGGGTTAACCTGTGGGGGGCGGTCTAAGGGTTAACTATGTTCCCTGGTATGTGTTACTAACTGTCAGGGGGCAGGGCTGAGTGGGGGAGGAGAGTGATCATAGCTCCCATATACAGGGAGCCTGCGATCACATTCCTTCCCCCTGTCAGAATGGAGATCTGTGTTTACATACATGGACCTCCATTCTGTCACTGCAGGGGAGTGGTCGCGGGTAGCGGGAGGACACCGGGTCCAACCTACCCGCTCCCTGGCTCCCCGGAACACAGTGAGCGTGTGAGTGCGCCTCCTGCGGCGCGTGCGGGCTTGCGATTCTATTCTTGATCTCGCAGCCGCCATCAGTTGACAGCGGTTCACGATATCGAGCCGCTTTGTCGCCGTCAGACGACGGCGGGCGGTCTGCAAGTGGTTAACAGCCCTATAATCCAAATAAACATTGTCAGTTGGTTTGTTTTTTTTTAACAGAAGAGTTTTTATTTATGTACAAAAAGGAACAGACAATGACAAACATGACATGTCTTTCAAATCACATTGTCTACAGTGTAGAACTAGCTTAGTGAGTTCAAATAGGCATAAGTAATATACCAGCATAACACGGTGTTCAAATCACATTGTTTACAGTGCAATGCAGTCAGGCGGAGCTCAAACAAGCATACAGTATATAATATACCAGTGTCCCTTACAGGTGTTAATATTCTGGTGCATGATAGGAGCAGGACCCCGCAGACCAGGGGGGGCCGGGTCAGGGGGCGAGGGGTAAAGGGAGGGGAGAGGAAAGGAGGGGGGAGAGGGAGGAGCAGGGAGAGGGGGACCGTCTCCCTCAGGCAGTGCAGCATGTCCCTCATCCACGGCTCCAGTGGTCAGGCGAAAAGCAGCCTACAGTCTCAAATCTCTGTCTTCCACCCACAGAGCCCAAACCCTGTCAATTTTTTGGGGACAGTTCCTAGCCATATATGTAAGTTTGTATATGGGGAGCACTGAATCAATCATCGCTTTCCATTGTGATGTTGTAGGGGGGTCAGCCTACTTCCATTTGTTCAGGATAGCATTCCTAGCATAGAAAGTTGCATAGAAAAATAACAATTGCTTATGTTTTATGGGGGTCACTGTATCACAGATACCCAGGAGAAGGATCCGCAGATCCAGGTAGGTCAACCCACGTCTCTCCCACCCATGTATACTAGGACACATCCACACCATATGTAAGAATGTGCCCTGCTCAGTCAGACATTTTGGGCATCTATCTGATCTATCGGGGTACATCTTGGTAAGTTGGGTAGGGGTATAGTAGGCTCTATGCAGGAATTTGACTTGAATAAGCCGAGATCATCAAGGGGATATACAGTTGTATCCCTTCATCCCAATCATCAGAGTCTAAGGAGGGCAGGTCCTCCTGCCACTTACTGAATAGGTGGGATCCCCCTGAATCTGTCAGAGAGATCCTAAGGTACAGTTAGGATATATTCTTCTCCACCCACCTGGACATAAGAAAGCTTTTTACCGAGTGGGATTGCAGAGTAATTCCCTCGGGGAACTGGGACCGAACTGCGTGTCACAGCTGGAAGTAATGAAAGAGCATCCAGGAGGGGACAACTAATGTTTCCCGCAGGGTGTCAAAGGGGAGCAAGCCACCCGAGGACATGATCTGCTTTAGGGTAGGGATATTGTATCGAGCCCAGACTTGGGGGTCGGGGGTGGTGCTAGGTGGGCCAAGCGTGGATTACACCATAGGGGTGTATGCGGTGAGATCACCGAGTCTGAACCCACCAGTCTTTGCACCTGCTTCCACACTTTAATTGTGGTAGCCATAGGAGCAGTCATGTCTGAGCTGTGCTTCTTCCCCCCGAACACTAGGTTACTCAAGGCCGCGTAAGAATCCAGGATGGCTGCCTCCAGTGTGACTGCTGTGTTGTTTATCGTTTGGTCAAACCACCACCTCACTGTTACCAGTACTGCAGACCAGTAGTACCTCTTGAAACAGGGGAGTGCTAGCCCCCCCTGTGAGAGCGGCAACTGAAGCACCGACCTGGCTATTCTAGGGTTTGATCCTGCCCATATGAAGCTGGTAGTGACACTCTCAAGCTTGGTGAAGAAGGAGCCAGGGATGGGGACTGGGGTATTCCTAAAGACATAGAGGAACCTGGGGAGAAATGTCATTTTAAGCAAATTGATCCTGCCCACCAAGGAGAGTGGAAGTGTTTTCCATGTCTGACGCTTATTGATCAGGCACTGTAGTATTGGATAGACATTGTCCTCCAGATAGCTCCCCAGGTCCCTCCATATCCTAATCCCCAGATGTTTAAAAATATCCACCTGCTGCAGTGGGCAGGCCCGGAGGGGGGGGGGGGGGGATCTCCGCAGACAGTGGAAACAGTAGGGATTTATCCCGATTGATTTTGATGCCCAACAATCTCCCAAAGTGGTTGATCGTTTGCAGAGTGTCTGTGAGAGACTCTGAGGCATCAGGCAGGTACAGCAATGCATCATCTGTGTATAGCGAGATTGTTTCCCGAATAGGGCCGACCAGGATACCTTTGTTTGCAGGGGAAGAGCGAATGAGTATCGCCATGGGTTCTATTGCTAGGGCGAAAAGGCCTGGGGATAGCAGCCCTGTCTGGTACCTCTCAACAGATTAAACTGGTAGGGTAGGATTCCGTTAACATGAATTCTTGCCCTCGGCTCCTTGTAAAGCAGTTTAATCCATAACACAAATTTGAGTCCGAAGCCAAACCTCTGGGGAACTCGCAAGAGGTATGCCCACTCCACAGAGTCGAAGGCCTTCTTTGCATCCAGGGAGGCCACCATGCCAGTCGACCCTGTGTTGTGGGCAAAAGCAATATTAGTGTATAGTGGGCGGATATTAATATCCGTGCCCTTGCCCGGCATGAACCCTGACTGATCACCGTGAACCAGAGACAGGATCACCATTGTCAGTATGTTTAATTGTTAAACATTAGGAGTTGGCAGTTAAGAATGTGCTAATTATCAAATTACCTTGATTACATTTATGAACTGTAAAATAATGTTCTCTCTGAGTGTTTGTTTGAAATTAGTGTATAAGTCCATAACATTGGACGTAAGGAGGTCACCTCACTGAAACCACCTCACAGATTTCTAGAGCTTTTGGCGAGCTAGGAATTCAGGATTAAAGTGGCTCTTGAAAATGCAAGGTCTACAAGTGTTGGAGCCTTCAACTCTCCAGATAAAACAATATACATTAATTAAAGGCTAAAGTAATAAAAGAAAGCATTGTAAGAAAAAAAAAACAGAAATTGTTGACTTCTGTCCCCAGTTCCTCTTTGCTTCCTGAAGACACTGTGTCTCAACACTCGAAATTCCACAAATATGCACTGCAGTATAGTGCATTGGGCATTCTCATGTGTTTGTGGGTATTCAGTTTTTCCATGAAACACCGATGAAGTATTGTGACGTCATTGAAACTTTGAAGCTATGACAATCTTTTTTCCTCCTAATTTTTGTTTAGCCTTAAATTCATTTTTGGCACTAGGGGGGCCAGGGACTCCCAAATAAGCAGACCTTGGCTTTTCATGGATTGTCCACTTTAAGGATGTAGCTATGTCACTAATTGTTCAATGCTTTTCATTATAGTGGAACTAAACTCTCTCAATCAACATTAAGGGCCAGTTCACACTACAATCACAGTGTTCCCCGCTCCTGATCAATTCCTGTGCGTTACCTTGTAGTACTCACTGCACCAAATTGAATGGTATTGCCTTTATGCCCATTTGTTTTCTTTGATCTGGAGGAGAGGAGGAGGGGCTTTTTCAGCTAAGCACACCCTCCTGCCTGCATGTCTGAGCTAAGGGCAGATGGTTTCCAAGAAGTACGTGCTAAATGCTCAACTGTCCTTACTCAAGATGGCTGCAGCTAGAAATGCTAGAGAAGTTCATTTTCAAAATGATTTCTAAACAAAATAAAGCAAGGAGTAATGGATCAGTGAATTTTCTTAAATTAAATTAATTAAATTAAATAAATTAAAGAGGAGTCCCCCCCACCAACAAAATGTAACGTTTTAATATTAGGACGATTACCTGTCCAGGGAACCCGCAATGTCAGCACCCCAGCCAATTTACCAATTGGTTTGTGGGTGCTGCCACCGCTATTCGTTTTAAGGGAAACTGGCAGTGAAGCCTTGTGGCTTCACAGCCAGTTCCCTACTGTGCATGTGCGAAGTGCACTCCACTTTTTGATTGGCCCGGCAGCGGAAGAAGCAGAAGGGGGGCTGAACTTCCAAGGGATCTCGCCGCGGTGAGGTCTCCCGGAAGTGAGGGCAGATGCCTGTCAAAAACAGGTAGCCCCCCCCAAATATGGCACCGGAGGGGTGGAGAAATTAAGCATGCAGAGCTTCCCCTTTTGGGTGGAGCTCTGCTTTAAATAGCATTTTTCATGTTGGGGTGCTTAGATACAGTTTAGATCCACTTTAATTTGTGGTAATTTTACCAGCAGTATTGGGTGTGATTTTAAATGTATTTCTATAGAAGCTTCTCATTACTTCTGCCATGAATACAGCATGATACAGACATTAACAGGAGAAACCAAAATGGCTTAGTGCAATTTTAATGCGGATCAGTCGCATCTCTCAATTCATAAACAGTTTGCAAGCGATGGTATTTGGAAAGAAGTTATAGACTGCAATGCACCTGTCACTACAAATAGTACTACTGCTCATATCACATACTGTAGATATTACTAATGATTAGAGATGAGCGAACTTCTGGAAGTCCGGGTTCTGATGGTTTGGCCGAACTTCGGGACAAAGTCCGGGTCCCGGACCCCGAACCACATTGAAATCAATGGGGACCCGAACTTTTAGGCACAAAAATGGCTGTAAAAAAGTCCTGGAAAGTCCTAGAGGTCTGCAAAAGGAAGGAAATGGGGGTAAGGGTGGAAAAAGTGCCCTACAAAGAAATGGGGACAGGGAAATAACTAAAAGCATTTTTTTTTTAAATAATTTCATAAAAAAATAAAAAATGGAGGTGGATGTGGACCATCTTCAAACTGTGTCTGAAAAGTATTAATTAACGGTAGAAGCCATATCACTGTTCTAAAATCATCTTCAAACTGTGTCAAAAAAGTATAAATGAGAACCCATATCACTGTTCTGCAAGCATCTGGAAACTGTGTGTAACACGTTAACTAAAACCGGGAGAAGCCATACTACTGTTCTGCAAACATCTGGAAACTGTGTAACACTTTAACTAAAACCGGGAGAAACCATACTACTGTTCTGCAAACATCTGGAAACTGTGTGTAACACTTTAACCACAATGTGTGTCAAAGGTCTACAAACGTCTTGTCATCATACCAAAGAGGGCCAA
>BLSH010317802.1:230525-270496 GCA_018402905.1 Glandirana rugosa | reverse complement strand
CCGGGGATAGGATCTTCATATGACAATACGGTGGCTGAGAGGAGTTCACCCCTTGTTTGAAGTGCTATTTGTATACGCTTATTGGGAAGTTTGGGATTCCGCACTGTTGAAGCCTAAAAGACCAGGAGAATTTTCCAGCAGGATTACTACACATGCCTGGCTCCCAGCTGGGTCTGGTAAGCCTTTAATGCTTCCGGTGACGGATCCACACAATCTTTGTTTTGAGCACTGGGTGTCTGTGAAGATTTAAGTACGCACTGAGCCCCCTATGGATGTTGTATATACATTTGGAGATTCAGTACAGTTGAATTGACCACCTGTCAGCTATAGGACATTTATATTTTATTGCATTTGTACCTTTATTGCAATATATTAACCCTTTAGCGCGGCTTTATATTTATACATACTGTGAATCCTTTTCTTGCCGCTGCTTAATTTTGTTGACATAGCGCAGTTGTCCTTTTTACACTTCCATTACAGGAATACCCTCCCCTCCCTTCCACTCCTCGCCTACAAGTCATTCCACTTTGGATTTGGACCACAGCCAAAAGGGAAATCAAAGAAGGCTCTCCACACTCCTCAATGCCAGCGTACCTCCAGGCAGCCTCCCTGACTTGCTAAAGCTAGACGTCTTCCAAATCACTTCTTCCATGTGTCTGAGTTAGCAAACTTGTTCTATTTTTGCTTGTTCTATTTTTGTTTGTTGTTGCCAAAGTCCTGACATATGGTGACCAGCCTCTTTTAACCTTCTTCTTAAGAGGCCTAATCCATGTTGGAAATTTGGGATGTAGGGACCCCTCCCGGGGGTTCCCTATCACCCTACGATTATATTACTAAGTTTAATTTAACCCAGTGTTTACTCTTCGCCTTACTATGTTTTATTCATAGGTAGCTCTAACAACTCTGATGTTATTTGAATGAACGGTTAAACTTTTTTCTTTTTACAAAAGCTGTAAAGTGGAGGGTGGGGAACTGGACCTCACCTGCCGTCTTTGGTGGCCTCCATGTCCCCCCTTTTAAACCAAGTTTGTGGACTCTTAGATTGTCTCAGGTCTAATTTTCTTGTTTTTCCTTTTTCAGGCCTTTATATTTGTAATGCAGCAATAATAATGCAGGAAAAAATAAGGTTAATGTCATTGATATGTTTTTCACAATGTAAGCTCATTTACGTAAAACAAAGATTATGCTCCGCAGCTTAGAGGGAATGTGGGATACAACTTTACAAAAACACAAGGTTCTCCCTGTTTTATCAAAGCTATACTTCGCTATTTAAAGTGATTTCTTTATGGTTTTAAAAGTTATGTCACTAAATGCGAAGGGTTAAAATTCCATCAAAAAGAGATGGATAGCCTTTAAAGAATTTAAAAATTCTGGAGCAGATGTGGTCATGGTCAAGTTCACTTCCAAACATTACCTCACATTGTTTATTGCATCTGATTACACTGGTAAGGGGGGGTAGCTATCCTGATTAAACGATCATGTCATATTAGAGTTAAAACATCCCAATTAGATCCTCACAGGCGATATGTCACCCTCTCCTGTGATTACATGACCACCCCTGTCACCCTCATGAATGTCTCTGCCCCAAATTTAGGCCATATTGTTTTTCTGAATTCAGCTCTAGAAGCTCTTCAGGGACTAGCACAAACCTTTACGATAGTTAGAGGGGACTTCAATATGGTACAATCCATTTCTACTAAGGCTCAGAATCTGTCAGTTTCCTTCTGAAAACCTACACAAATTCATTGTCTATTAGACTCCTGGAGGATTAAACATCCGACAGGCAAACAATGCACATTTACTCCCCGGTACATAAACTGTACTCCAGATTAGATAATTTCTTTATATCTGCTCCCCTCCTAACTAAAGTGGTCTCTGCAGAGATAGGTTCTCTCACATGGTCTGATCACGCCTCTATCTACTTGGATGTTGCTCTGCCTGACAGGCCAAAAAAACCTGTCACTGACGCCTTAATGAATTCTTCCTTACTAATGAAGAAACTAAGACGCGACTTTCCCAAACCTTAACAGAGTATTTCCAGCTAAGTCTAGGAACAGTCTTGATGGCAACAACTTTGTGGGAAGCACAGAAATCTGTCATTAGGGGACAATGTATCTCTATTGGCACACGCATAAAGAAAGATTCTAATGCTAAAATGGTTGTGGTTCTTGCCAAACTGCGACAGTCGGAGAAACCTCTTCTCCAAAACCCTACGGTTCCTCGCCTTCGAGAAGTCACTAATCTATGCAGCCAACTTAATACTATAACTGCACAAACAAAGGGTCGCCAGGTCGCTTATGTGGTCCAATCAAAAGTTCTATGAATATTCCAATAAGCCCCACAGGATGTTATTAAACAAGTTAAAACCTTTCCCTTTTCATTCATTTCCAGACTACTTATCTCAAATAGATGGAACCCCTACGCATTGCCCCCAGAAGATGGTAAAGGGCTTTGGAGACTTCTACCATAAATTATATAACTGCCTTTCACACAAAACCAACTACAAGTTCAAACAGGAGTCATTTGATGCCTTCTGCTCTTCTCTTAACCTTCCTAAAATCTCGGCGTCAGCCTGTAAGCCCCTCAACGAAGCGGTGACCACTGAAGAACTCTCACAATTGTTTAAACAGTTACCCTCTCACAAAACTCCTGGTCCTGACGGGCTCCCATATTCATACTATAAGACCTTTCAACACATCTTAGTTCTCCATATGCTATCAACTTAGAACTCTCTACTCAAAGGGTCCCAGCCGGACCCCCCAATTTGCCCATTCTTTTCTCACAGTTATCCCCAAATCCGGATAGGACCCCCCTATCCCTGGCAACTATAGGCCTATCGCACTCTTAATATCTGATTGTAAAATCTTCACGAAAATCCTAGCCAATAAACTATCTAAATTTCTCTCAAAATTGATTAATAAGGATCAGGTGGGATTTGTACAAGCAGAACAGGCAGGGGACAGCACAAGACGAACTATTGATCTTATAGACCTCTTGAATGAATTTAAACGTCCAGCTCTAATACTGAGTTTAGACGCACATAAAGCCTTTGACAGGCTTTCCTGGCCATCTATCTTTCCTATTCTCTCTAGAAATGGCTTTGAGGGCCCCAATATGGAAGCATTGGAGACCTTGTATTCTAACCCTACTTTTCAGGTCCAACAGTCAGTCTCTCAATCCAAAATTTTTACTATGTTTAATGGTACTAGACAGGGGTACCCCTTGCCCCTCTGCTATTTGTTCTGTGTTTTTAGCCTCTGGTGGAGGCGATAAGGGCCCATCCTGATATAAAAGTGGTACTGATGAGGCAGAGAGAATATAAACTTTCGCTTTTTGCAGATGACATCCTCTTGACCCTAACGAACCCACTTACTACTCTCCCGTCGCTCCATGATCTATTATCAAAGTTTAGTTCCCTATCGGGATACAAAATAAACACCTCTAAGACTGAAGCCCTTCCCATACTGCTTCCCTACAACCTTCTTGAGAATCTAAAATAATCTTAACCCTATAGATGGTGTACCCATACCCTCAAGTATCTGGAAGTATATCTCACACCCAGTTTTCTAACCCTATATAGTGTTAATTTTCCCCCTCTGTTTAGGAATTCAAGCTATGTTGCAACAATGGGACAAACATCCAATCTCATGGTTAGGTAGGATAAATGCATTGAAAATGTCTATACTGCCGAAACTCTTATACCTATTTGAAACTTTGCCAGTCCCAGTCCCCCTTTCACGACTGAAAACAATAAATCAGTGTTTTTTTTAAGTTTATTTGGCACAATAAAACTCATAGAATAGCCAGATCTGTTGTCTACTCACCTCGCTCCCAGGGGGGTTTAGGAGCGCCTGACATTATTAAATACTATTATGCCACTCATTTCCACACGGCTATCTCTTGGTTTAGCCAGTTTCCTCCCAATAAATGGGCTGAGAATGAGATTGGATGTCAGAGAACACAGGCTGAAAATCTGTGCAAAACGCCTGCTCCTCTGCGCAGGCGCGTGCAGAAACGCGCACACGCAGTAGGTGCACACATGTGTGCGCGCGCATCCGTGTGCCAAACAGTATGTTTAAACTGGACAGCACCATGCAGCCAATCCTGTCTGTTCTACAGCGGTCCCGTGTCCCAAGTGATCTGTTTCTGAGTTTCTGTTATCTGTGACCCGAGTTGACATTGACCCTGTTGATCTCCACCTGCACCGACCTCTGCTTGCCTACGACTATTCTCCTGCCTGATCCTTTGTACTTCTGCTGGACCTCTACCTACCATCTGTCACCCAGTCCAGCCCTCGTGCCATCCTGCACTCCCGAACCTCCTGTCTACTCTACCACGGGTTCCTGAATCGGGGTGGTAAGAGAGGTTGCCCACTGCACAAGCCAGACTCCTCCATCAGGAACGTGACAGCAACAGACAGCCATGTCTGAGTCTGCGCAGGGGCCCTCTCCTATGGATGAACTTTGCCTGCATCTGGCTGGGCTCACTCAAGCAGTTAAAAGCCTGCATGAGGGCTACACCCGACTTGAAGTGCGAGTCCAGGAACTCTCCTCACCAGCCTCATTTGGAGCCAGGCAGTCCTCAACCCGCACCATCGTTACTTTGCTAACTGAACACAAAGTCCCTTTGCCAGAATGGTTTTCTGGGGACAGTAGGAAGTTCCAGCCGTTCCGCAATGTCTGCGAGCTCTATTTCGCCCTGCAGCCTTGCACATTCTCCCTCGAGGCAACAAAGGTATGCCTTGTGATTTCTCTCCTGCTGGACGAACCCCAGTCTTGGGCCCATCGGCTCTTAGAACAAAAGGCGCCTGAAGTATCTGACCTGTCCCTGTTCTTCCTGGCGATGGCTCAACTCTATGAGGATCCTCATCAGGCAGCTACTGTGGAGGCTGTGCTCCATGCCCTCCAACAAGCTCGCTGGCCTGTGGAAGACTATGTCTCTGAGTTCAGGCGCTGGAGCGCCGACACGGCCTGGAATGACGCAGCCCTTTGTTGTCACTTCTGCCTGGGCTTGGCCAAAGCACTGAAAGACTAACTGGCTTGCGTCGGAGTGCCTTCCACCCTTGACGCTCTCATCAACCTCTCTATTCAAACTGATCGGAGCCTTCCTAAGTGCAGGGCAGAGAGATCCACTGGAGCAACCCGGCCTACATGGATGCTACCCCAGGCCCCCAGCTACCCAAGCCCAGCTCCTGCAACATCTTTGGTACCTACCTCTTCCCCTGATCAGCCCAAGCCAATACAACTGGGCTTCCTATGACTGTCACTCACTCCTGAGGAAAGACAGCGCCAAAGAAACCATAACCTCTGCCTTTACTGCGGAGAGCCTGGACACTTTGTAAGAGCCTGCCCAGCAAAATTCGGTAAGCACCTCAATGTCTCCACTGGTACTGCTCTCTATGCCTAGCAATGCTTCTCACTTTGCCATTTCTATCTCCCTACAGCTTCCAGGCAGGAATATCCCAGTCCACGTAATTGTTGATTTGGGTGCCTATAGATGTTTTGTGGATTCATCATTTTCAGCTCAGCATGAACTTCCTCTACGGCCCAAGTCCCGTAAGATGCTTGTCCCCCTGGAAGATAGGACCTCTATTAAATCAGGGCTTGTTACCCAAGAAACCTGCCTGCTGACCACCATGATGGCCGACGGCCATCAAGAACTTTTACTCCTGGATGTTATCGCCTCGCCCCTATTCCCTATCATACTTGGCCTCCCCCGGCTTCAGGCCCACAATCCCAGCATCAACTGGGCCATGGGGAACCTCAAGTTCCAGTCCCAATACTGTCACCAGCACGGTCTTCCAGAGGCCTCTGAAGTGGCTCCTGCCCTGCTATGCATGGACACAGACCCAGATCCCGATATCCGCCAGTCTGTTCCTGCTGTATACCACACCTGCCTAGATGTCTTCAGCAAGAAGAGTACTGAGACTCTCCCCCTAAACCGACCTTATGATTGCCCTATTGAGCGGAAGTTCCCTTCGGGAGAATCTATCCACTGGCTAAATTGGAGTTAGGCACCTTGAAATCCTACATTGACGAGAACCTAAGCAAGGGGTTCATTCATCCCTCCACTTCCTCTGCCGGGGCAGGCATCTTTTTCGTGGAGAAGAAGGACCATACTCTCCGCCCTTGTATAGACTACATGGAACTTAACAAGGTTACGGTAAAAAAACACTATCCTCTCCTCCTAGTGCCAGAATTGTTCCAGCGGCTGGGCACGGCAACTGCTTTTACAAAACTTGATTTCCGAGGGGCCTATAATCTAGTAAGGATCCGAGAGGGAGACGAATGGAAGACAGCACCGTTTCAGCCATTACGAATATCTGGTAATGCCTTTCGGTCTGTGTAATGCATCTGCCACGTTCCAGCATTTTGTGAACAATATTTTCAGAGATTTCCTTGACCTTTTTGTTATAGTTTACTTGGGTGACATCTTGAATTTCTCTCCCTCTCTGGATGTTCACCGAAGCCATGTCGCAAATGTACTGGGTCACCTCCGACAGCATGGAGTCTATGCCAAACTTGAAAAGTGTGAGTTTGAGCTAAAAAACATAAAGTTCCTTGGCCTCATCATATCTGGCGAAGTCATCAAGATGGACCCCCAAAAGGTCTCTGTCATCTTGGACTGGCCAGCTCCAGCTGACAAAAAGGGAATCCAACGTTTTTTTGCAAATTTCTACAGGAAGTTTGTCAGAGGATTCTCTTCCATAATTTCACCCATTACCCAAGTCACCAAACAAGGCACCCGATTCCAGTGGTCCCTCGAGGAACAGGCAGCTTTCACAAAACTCAAGGACTTGTTCACTTCCGCACCTATCCTAAGGCACCCTGACCCTGTTCTGCCATGTGTGATTGAAGTGGACGCTTCTGAAATAGCCGTGGGAGTGATCCTTTCCCAAAGACAAGGTGCTAAGGCTCTGCTACACCCAGTAGCATTCTTTTCCCGTAAGCTATTCAATGCTGAGAGAAATTACAATGTGGGAGGTTGTGAACTTCTGGCCATTAAGTCTGCATTGGAGGAATGGCAGTACCTCCTGGAAGGAGCTGCACACCCAATTTTAATTTATACCGATCATAAAAACCTGGAGTACTTGGAAGTCGCCAAGAGACTGAAACCACGGCAGGCCAGGTGGATGCTGTTCTTCTCCAGGTTCACCTTTCATATCACCTACAGGCCAGGGTCAAAAAATACCAAGCCAGACACACTCTCACAAATGTTTAATGCACCTGGAACTCCAGTATCTTTTGACACTATTCTACCCTCCGGTAGTTTTTTGCTGTTACAAGAAGAGGTGTTCTCACTAGAGTTGAGTTAACTAGAACTGTAAAGTTCGGGTTCGTACCGAACTTTGGGGTGTCCATGACCCGGACCAAAACCCGGACATTTGAAAAAAAGTTTGGGTTTGAGTTCTGGGTTCTGGTATTTGATCACGCATGTTGAATAGCTGCAGGGCAGCCAATCAACAAGCGTTTCACTGGTTTTCCCTAGAAGCCATCACAGCCATGCCTACTAATGGCATGGCTGTGATTGGCCAGTGCATCATGTGACCCAGCCTCTATATGAGGCTGGAGTCACAGTGCTGCATGTCACATGCTCTCTGGGTAGTGTAGGGAGAGGATGCTGCCGGTGCTGTGAGGGACAGATTGCAGATGGATAGATAGGTAGAGATTACTACTACTACTGCTTTTAGGGACAGATTGCAGATAGATAGATAGATAGATAGGTAGAGATTACTACTACTACTGCTTTTAGGGACAGATTGCAGATCTCATCCTGCATTACAGAAAGATCTGGCTGGACTAGGTAGAGTCTACTGCTTAGAGGGATAGATTATTGTTCTAAAATCATCTCCTAGTTCTGTAGGGTCAGGTTCCTGCTGTTGCTGTAAGGGACAGATTATTGTTCTAAAATAATTTTGCAGCCCTCTAGCACTTTCCAGGACTCTTCTACAGTAATTTTTGTGCCGAAAAGTTCGGGTCCCCATTGAATTCAATGGTATTCGGGGTAAAGTTCGGGTCAAGTTCGGTACCGAACCCGGACTTTTTTCCGAAGTTCAGCCGAACCCAACGAACCCGAACATCCAGGGGTTCGCTCAACTCTAGTTGTCACAGGTCAGACAGACTATCTCAGGGATGGATTCTCTCCCAGAACCTCTCCTACAGTTGAAGGATGGTCTGCTGTGGCACGACAACAAAATTTTTGTGCCGGAGAATCTACAGGCCACTGTCTTGGAACTATGTCATGACCATAAGCTGGCAGGGCACTTCGGTCCATACAAGACTACCAAACTACTACAGCGCATGTTCTGGGGGCCACAAGTGGCAAAGGACTGTAGGAGTTATGTGGAATCATGTACCACCTGTAACCAGAAAAAAGGCAACAGGACCAAGGCTTGGGGTCTGCTGAAACCCTTGCCTGTTCCTGAAAGGCCTTGGAAAAGAATTTTGGTAGACTTTATCGTGGAGCTACCTCCCTCTGAAGGAATTTCTTAAACTCCAATAACAAATGAATACAGGATACAATGGCAAAGACACAGGATTCTAACAAAAAAATCTATGATAGGAGGAGGCGGGGAGAGTTGAACTTGCAATCGGGTCTGGTTGTCTACAGCCAATCTAAAACTGGCATGCCCTTCTAGGAAATTAGGCCCAAGATTTGTGGGGCCTATCCCTGTAAAGAGGAAGCTTAATGATGTGGCCTACAAGTTGGAGCTGCCCGAGTCAATGCAAATTCATCCCTTCTTTCATGTGTCCTTGTTTAAACCGGTGGTCCCTGATCCCTTTCCAGACCAGAAAACTGGTCTACCCGCACCGGTGCTGGTTGATAGGATGGACGAATTTGAAGTGGAGTCCATTCTAGACAGCAGGGAGAGAGGGGGATGTACCCAATATCTGGTGAAATTGAGGGGTTACAGCCCTGAATAGAATTCTTGAGTACCAGAGGTTAACATTCACGCTGAAGAACTAGACAAGCCTTTTAAGAGAAATCACCTGAAAAAAATGGCCCACCTGGGCATCCGGAGGTTGCCCCTTGGGGGGGGGGCAATGTCGGAGAACACAGGCTGAAAATCTGTGCATAACTCCTGTTTCTCTGCGCAGGCGCACGCAAAATAGTCTATTTAAACTGGACAGCACTATGCAGCTGGTGCTGTTCGTTCTACAGCGTTCCCATGTCCCCAAGTGATCTGTTTCTGAGTTCCTGTTATCTGTGACCCAGCTTGACCTTGACTCTGTTGATCTCCGCCTGCACCGACCTCTGCTTGCCTATGACTATTCTCATGCCTGATCCTTTGTACTTCTGCTGCCAGCCTGTTGCCGAACCTGCCTGCGCCTGACTACCCACCTGCCTGCTCCTTCTGTACCGCTATGTCTGCTTGTTACCGACCCGGCCTACATCATTTCTCTTCAGCCCTGCACAAGTCTTCTCTGGACCTCCACCTACAATATGTGATTCAGTCCAGCCCTCGTGCCATCCTGCACTCCCGAACCTCCTGTATACTCTACCAGGGGTTACTGAATCAGGGTGGTAAAAGAGGTTGCCCACTGCATAAGTGACACTGGAGTAATATATCCAGTACATCCATGCTCTTTGATCTGGTCTATGCACCTACAAGGGGACAAAATTCAACCCAATGATCTCAGATAGCTTATCCATTCGACAAATGACCCTTTGGGCTCAGGTGGCTCTCTTTCAGCTTCGCCATCTTGTACACCCGGTGACGCGTAGACTTTTGACCTTTGAGGACATTAGAAATAAACATCACATTCCCTCTAATCTTCATTATTCATATCTTCAGATTAAGCATTTTTTTTGCATCTTTATCCCCGTCCCTTACATTAGATAAGCTCAATCAATTTGAATTATTGTGTGCCCAGGGTCCTTATCAGCCTCACCTAATTTCTGCTATATACCAACAGCTTCATGAGGTCTCTCCTCTCTCTGAAGATACACATGCATATATACATACATGAATCCTGCAGCAGCCAATCCCTGTCCAGGACTGGAAACATATATGGATGGCGGTTTTTCGTTCCTCTAGATGTGTCACTCAGAGAGAAACAACGGTTAAAATATTGATGTTCTGGTACTTAACTCCAGCTATTCTACACAAACACGATCCAACCTTGTCTCCCCTTTGCTGGAGATGTGGTTTGGAAGTGGGAACCCTATTTAATATTTTTTGGCAATTTGCACAAATGGAGCCCTTCTGGTTAGAAGTCAGACATATACTCCAGACCCTATGTGAAACAATGCTACCATTGGACCAACTGCATTACCTATTGGGCCTCCCCTTTTCAGGTCAGAAAAAACATGTGAGGCGGATGCTATCATATGTACTTTTAACAGCTAGAAGAGCCATACCAATGCTGGGGCTTTCAAAGGACCCTCCCTCCCTTACCATGCAACATAAGATCATCTAAGATATAAGAAAGATGGAATACCTCACAGCTATGGTTACAGAGTCTGTCGATAAATTTGACAAAATTTGGGGGCTATGGGACTCCTCCAGCTTTGGGGAGACTCCAGTCCCCACCTGAGGCTAATCCTATGCCTCCAACAACTCAAGACCCCCCCCAGAGGGTCCACTACATAGGCTTACCCTCTTATTTTACCCTTCAACATGTATTCTCTCGTCATTGCTATTAGGGATGGGCCCGCAGTTCGAGTCGAACGTCAGTTCGACTCAAACATCAGGCGTTTGCCCGTTCGTCAAATTTAGAACATTATGGGGCATTTGCAGCGACTTTGCTGCTGCGGAGCACCCCATAATGTGTTGCGTACAGATGGCGTGCACAGCTTCTACCCGTTGGGAGAACCCTGCCATATAAATAAACTGTCACAACAAACCAAGCTCAGTCAGCGGGAGCCCTCCCATGGAGGAGGAGCTGTTGCAGCTTTTTTATTTTTTTATTCGGGTCTGTAGCGCAACGTAATTGATGATGGATTACAACAGGGGGCACTTATTTTTTTTTTGTTTAATAAAGGACTTGTCCCTAATTGTCTCCTGCTCCTGTGTTTTCTTTTCTTTTTTTAACTCTTTTGGTGAATTATTAGAGGTATGATGTACCCGATACTAATTCACATGGGGAGGGGTCTGGATCTGGGGGCCCTCTTATTAAAGGGAGCTTCCAGATCAAAATAAGCCCCCCACCTGCAGACCCCCACAACCACAGCCCAGGGTTGTGGGGAAGAGGCTCTTGTCCCCTCAACATGGGGACAAGGTGCTTTGGGATGGGGGGGCAGAGCACCCATACTCCCCATGTTGAGGGCATGTGGCCTGGTACGGTTCAGGGGGGTGCTCGCTCATCATCCCCCCATTCTGGAAGGCCAGGTTGCATGCTTGGATAAGGGTCTGGTTTGGATTCCAGGGGGGACCCCAGGTCAATTTTTTTTTACATTTTGGCGCGGGGTTCCCCTATAAATCCAAACCAGACCAAAAGGGCCTGATATGGACTGGGGGGGGGGGGGCTACGCAAATTTTTTCAGTGAATTTTTCGATACTAAATGACATTTTTTCCTTCACAAATGTAATTTTGCTCTGGTACTGTTCTAAACATCAAAGAGATGTGCTCTTTTACAGGCAGACTAAGGGACCCCCCCAGGCACATTATTTAAATTAATATTTCATTTTTATTGTTTCACTTTAAGCATTATTAAAATAACTGCTACTGAAAAAAGGATTGATTTAAAAACTTTTATTTGCATTGATTCATGTCCCCTAGGGCAGGACCTGGGTCCCCATACACTTTTTAGGACAATAACTTGCATATAAACCTTTAAAATGAGCACTTTTGATTTTTCATGTTCGGATCTCATAGACTTTAATGGTGTTCGAATGTTCGCAGAAATGTTTTGCCTGTTCGCATTTTTTGGTGCGAACTGAACCGGGGGTGTCCGGCCCATCCCTAATTGCTATTAATGTATCGTTATCTTTGGAGCTATGGGTTATCACCCTACTTTTTCGTTGAGTTATCATGGTTATAAATTTGGCCTGTAACAATTCTATTGTTTAGAATGTCGTAATGTTCTTTATGTCAATTCTACATGTGATCATCTGTAAGATTTTCCACATCTCCTCTATGGAAAATGTAAATTCTTTGTATTTCTGTATCTTTTTCTCATTTAATAAAAATATAATTATGAAAAAAGAATTGCCCCACCAAGAAGTAAGCAAGCCAGGCCAGGGTCCAGTAGCAAATATAGCAGCTAAGGATAAGCAGAAGCCTAGTCAGTAAACAAGCCAAAGGTCAGTAACGGGTGGTTGCAGGCTGGGATCAAGCAGAAGCATAATCGAGGAATAAGCCAAGGGTCGATAACAAGTGGTAATGAAGAAACAGACAGCAGCAGGAGTGACAAGACTGAGATTTTGGCTGAAGAGAGCACAATAATCAGGCAAAATGTAAGTGTTGAGGCATGGCTTAAGAAGCTCTTGGAAAAAGCAAAGAGTTCAAGGTTCACCAAAAATACAAAAGACAAGGCAAGAAAGTCAAAACAATCAGACAGGGTGCTGTCCAGCATCTCAGGTGGCTCAGCAAAAGGAGTTACTGTCAGACACAGCAGAGGTCCTGGGTTCAGATCCAGCCCTTAACACTGTTGTTTTCTTATTCTGGTTGCTTAGTTGCCTTGTTGAGGTCCACCCTGGAATCTACAGACAAATTACAAATTAGTTGAATGCTTGTAAATACCAGAACACATGAGTTAATGTGGACTGCACTGCCATGCATTTTGCATTCTCATTTTTAAGGCTTCCATTTGTTCTGCAGTATAATTCAATGCATTGGTGGAAACAGGTTCTACTGAATAAAATCAATGTTTTATGTAATTTGCCTGTACTAGTGGAGCATGCATTTAAAATGAGTAAAAAAAAAAGTTATAAAACCCCTCTAATTATTTTTCTATATTTTACTTGTACTTTTAGTAAAGGTTTATCTATTAAAACAATGTATGAGTTAGTAAGGTGTATATGTTTGTCTTAAAAGATGAACTCTGAATCTGGATCTGGATTCCTGGACAAGAATGGAGTATGTTACTGCACCGTCAACCTCCCAGATATCACCTTCCCGGCAGATCGTTTTGAGAGGCTGGAGATAACAAACCGCAACTTGACATTCACCGTGGAGAAGGAACTTACAAAGGTATAAAGACTGTGAAATATCATATATGAGTAGGAACTACAGTATAACTATTACCTACCTTTTCCTTTGGTTCAAGATATATTCTTTACTGAGAGAAAATGAAGGCTGTCATTTCAGGCCTCTCATTCTGAAAATGCAATTTTCTTGGAGGTCATGCTCAGTCCAATCCACTATTTCAAGTCACTGAACAAGTATACAAATTAGGAGTTCTACTGCACTTTGCATTTCCTTATGTGTGCATGCCTTTTCCTGCTCAGTTACTCACAATTTAGAAGTCAGAGAAAACCAGTAACTAGCATTTTCAAGAGCAAGCATTTTCTGTGCAATTACTTGACAGAAATATGTACATTTAATTTTTATTAGAAAGAAAAAATGTTTCCAGTCAAGAAAAAATTGAAAAATAAAATATTTCTAATAAAAAAGAAATTAATATAAAAAGAAATTTGTATGAAGGAAAATATTGCTCCTCAAATACTGCTTTCATTTCCAATATCTTCAGTCCCAATAACTTCCTTTTGATAACATAATGAACCTGTCGGATTTCTCAAGTATTTCAAAGCAAACATCCTGCTTAAAGCAGAGTTCCACCATTCTACACTAGTTTGTAAGTTTATTAAAAGTCGGCAGCTACAAAAAGTGTAGCAGCTGACTTTTAATAAACAGATACTCACCTGTTCCACGGTCCAGCAATGCGGCCGCCTGGAGCCTTGCTCCTCTCCCCCCTCCCCGCCGGCATTACTACTGTGGGTGCCCGGTGGTGATAGCTTTCAGCTTCACAGCCGAGCACGCACTGCGCATTCGCGAGTCGCCCTGAGCGATCCTAGTGGCCAGGCAATCTTCTGGGACCTGTGATGTGTCCCAGAAGATTGCCAGGAGGAAGGGCCGCCTAAGGGGAGAAGAGGAGTCACCTAGGCAGCCCAGCAACGGAAGGAGGAAGAGGGACAGGAAGTACCTGTCAAAACCAGGTACCCACTCCCCCCACAAAAAAATGACATGACAAAATGTGGCATGTAAGGGGGCGAGGAGTGCTTAAAGCGCAAGTTCCACTTTTGGGTGGAACTCCGCTTTAAGAGTAGGCACTGGAAGATATCTGGTATTACCAAAAAAGGAGGTTTTCTATGGCTCTCTGAATCTAATTTTCCTTTGTTGCTTCAAAACTAAACCCCACTTACTGCCATTTCTTTGTCCAGAGACAGGGTCCTTGTCAGGTACCAAGGCATTTGTGTTTGTATAGGTCAATAGCAGATGACTGACCTGAGACTTCATATTAAGTCAGATCCCTAGTAACAAAGGGAAAGTATTTTCAGGGACACAAACAGAAAGAGGGCCCTGACTAAGAAAGGTAACAACAGTGGCTGCTCTTAGAAGAGACTTTTACTTTTGGAAATCTAAAAGGGTTGACAGGTTCACATTATCTTTTTATAATCCTTTCACTGCCAGAGTTGATTTTGCATTTTTTTGCACACATGTATAAAAAAGTTTAGTCTTGAAGATTACATAAAACCCCCAGATATTATATATTTTCTGAAAGCAGACACCTTAGAGAATGAAATGTTGCTAATTTTTTTATGTTACATGAAATTAGCACAAAGATTTAGCAAATGCAAAATTTCAGTAATAAATGCACTAAAGTTCATTTATTGGCACACAAACACACTATATTACCCCTTTTTCTTTTGAAAAATACAAAATAAGAGGTTGAACCAAGGAAATAGATACCCAACATGCCAAACCTTAAAACTGCAAGCACCAATGAAATTGCAACAAAATTTGGTACCCTATATTTTCCATAGGTGACTCTTTAAAAGCCTTTACAGGTCATCATTTTAGAGTTACCCAGGAGCTCTGGTGCTAGAATTATTGCTATCACTCCAGTGTGCATAGCAATATGTAACATGTGTACAGCAATCAATGCTTTTGTAGGAAGGCGCCCCAGATGCATGCATTTACATTTGTTTGTGTATGAGTGGGGGTGCTCAAAATTTTTTTTGAGGGGGGATTTTACATGCCTGGATGGAACTTTTACATCTATATTTTCTTTTACTGATTTTCTTTTTCATCACATAGAAGACAAGATCAGAAATGGCAGCCCGATTAAGATAGAATAAATTGTTATATATTTAAAATTGCTATATTTACCAGACTGTAAGGTTCATTGGCAGTAATACATACAGGTGTGAATTCTCTGTACAGATTTATATCCACCAGAGCACACTGAACGTGTACATAGAGCAGATGAAGAACCTGACCAAACGTGTGGAGATCATGGAGAACGGAGGCCTTTCCTACACTGAACTGGAGTTTGAGCTCATCAAGTTGGAGATCAAAGAGATGGAGACCCTCATACTGCAGCTGAAAGCATCATTTAATGGTTCCAGCATCATAATAGAAAGTCTTTACCAGGAGGTAAGACAAAGCTATGCTTTCATTATATTTACAGTAGTACAAGGTTGCTGTTAGTTTTACTTAAACTACACAGCTGACTTGGAGCAGAGCTGTCTCAGTATTTGAAGAGACTCACTTTAGCCATTCAAGGCAAAGTCAGAGTCTCTTGAAAGTTCACCGTTGTCTTTATACTTGCTGTTGTCATATTCCCCCAACTGCTCCAACAGAGCCATTTGTAAATGTCTGGTGTTTTCAGATATAGAGGAGCATGTGATTTCCTCCCAGGATGCAGTGCTCATACCTGAGCAGCCAAGAACCACGACATCATAAACCCTATGGAAGCTTTGACATCTGACACAGAGCTTACATATATATTGATTTCTGACTCCAATAGAACATCAAGGGATTGTGGAGTTTGTAATTATTGATAAATTAGGTGTGGTGGTTTGTTAGATGCTCTAAAGCAAGGAACTCCAAACTTTCTAAAGAAGAGCCAATTTACTGTCCTTCAGACTTTATGGGGGCTGGAATGTGCCCAGTGGGAGTAAACAATGCCGATCTTTAAGTATTAGGGGTGGAAATAGTTGGTGTCGTTGGGAGAAATAATGCCCCACTGTTTGTGTAAGTGGCAGAAATTATGCCTCAAGGGCCAGATAAAGGCAAGCAAAGGCATCATTCTACCCAGGGCCGCAGTTTGTAGACCACTGCTCAAAAAAACTTTACTTTTGTAAAGGTTTTTTTCACCCTTCCCTCTTGCAGTCCCCTTGTCCCCCTCCTGTTACTGCAGAGTATGTTTGCTGTTACACACTATATCCATGCATTTTTTATCCATGGGCCTCAACAAACAAGCCATCTTCTTTATGGCTCAAACAAGTAAAGAAAAAACATGCTGTTGCTCAAATATTAAAATCAGGCTACCGGGGACCTGCAGATGGTGCCGGTTAGAGGCTGAGGAGCACTCGGATCCCATCTAATGTAGCAAGCATGGCCTGTGACCCTGCTCGAGGGCTAACCCGCCCCCACCCCCTTTAACTCTGGGAAAAGCTACAGCAGAAACCGTGGACCTGAGTGGGCTCATAGGAGAGCTGTCTTCGGTATCCCCTGACCGGCAACATAACATCGGTGGCCCCGCTGCTCTCATCCGCCCATGCACTAGAGCGAGCAGCGGCAGCAGTAAGCAGCTGCCCTGCAGTGAGACCACCGCTCTCACTGTGTAGGTGACACCTCTGTCCTCACCCCACCGAGCTCTGGGGAGGCACTAGTCCAGGGAGCCCTCGGGATGCCTGCATTGGCAGGAGGGGGAGGCATAGAGGTGGGCAGCTGGGATGGAGAGCTGGAGGAAGGAGAGAGGAAACAGAGAGGAGGAGATCTCGTGAGAGGCACTGCGGGAATATAGTGAAGTGGAGGGGATGACGCTGCAAGCACACCACTAGCGGTGCGGGGAGAGAGGGCAAGCAGTACGGCGGAGGCCCACAATGGCTACCTACCACCTTGGGATAGGGTACCTGCCGAAGCCTGCGGTCACCTTCACTCTGGGCACATGCTATATACAGTGCCGGGGAGAGTAAAGGGACTGGCTAATAATAAATAGTTAACCCTCCTAAACAAAGAAAAAGCCCCCAGAGGAAGGGGTAGGAGCCCAAGGCGTCCAGGAAGCCTGAATAGGTGGACAATTAGCACAAGAAAGATAGTGGTTTGACTGCATACCAGCTACTGGAGAGCTGAGTATACTCTCATATATTGATTGAAACAATGCTCTTAGTGCCTCAGAAGTTGTTTTAGCTGGGTGGCCTTCTAGCTTCAGCAGGCCAGCAGACTGTTTCCATCGATACTGCAGCTGAAGTGCATGGCGTTAATTGGGTGGATTATTAACATCAGAATAGCAACGGACTGAATCCACCTCTGCAACTGGAGTGGTGAGTGTATTAATATTTCTCTACAGCCGCTAAAGTGCCTATTATTTGAGCTGACATTTGCAGGGTCCCCGAAGCCTCTTGTTAACTTATTGAATTATCAGCATCAGAATGGCATTGGACCAATTCTACATTTGCAACAGGAGGGGTAAGTCCATTATTACATCAGTGCTTCCCCTATTTTTGCCCATGGTCTGACCTGGAGCCTTGGGTGCCTCAAAGCCTATGGGAGCAGACTACTATCTTCAGCACGGCATTGGACTGAACCCACCCTTAAAATAGGAGGGGTGAGTCTATCCTTATAAATGTGCAAGTTGTTAATTTACATACTGTCGGAACCAGTGTTCGTAGTGCCTCAGAAGTGCTTCATTAATTGGATGGAATATTAGCACCAGAATAAGAGAGATTCTGTTATTTACAAATTGGAGTCAGGAGGTCACCATTATAAATGTATAACTGCTATTTATTTACTATGTATTTGTTTACTGTTTGAATGAGCAATATTAGAATTCCTGAACCTGCCCCATAAACTAGGTGGACCAATAACATCAGCACAACAGCGGACTGTCTCCATAGGGGTAACCGGAGCGGTGAGTTCATTACTATAATTGTGCAACGGTCACAATATACATTGTCTGGACTATTGTTCTGAAATGGTCTGAAATTGCTCCCAAGTGCAAGCCCAGGTACCATCAAAAAATACATGACACAGGACAGGAGGGCACAACAGGTAGCCCGGGAGCAGGAAAACAGAAAGGAAATAAGGATAACCAAACAGCAGCGGGAAGTAAAAAGGGGCAGAATAAGCCCTCATCTGGGCAAAATACCTTAGATCAATCAAAAGCAGAAAGCCTCTTAGACAGCGATTTAGAAATGCAGCATACAGAAGAGAAAAAAAGAAATCTCAACTCCCAACAAAAAATGAGATGGCAGAGATGTTCTCCAAATTAGAACAATCCCTAAAAACAGACATGGCAACTTTACATGGGGACCTAAACCAGATATTAAAAAGGGTAGAAGATACGTAAAAAAAGTGGACTCCCATGATACAGAAATAAAAAAACTTAAAAATCAGATGAGAAGCCTATGGAACAATCAAAGAGACTTAAAATCTAAATTGGAAGACCAGAATAATAGAGATAGAAGAAAAAGATCTTAGAATCTGGGGTTTACCAGAAGCACCTCAGGAAGAGGACTTACAAATTATTATCAACAAAGTGTTTTGCCGTGTGTTGGAAAGAGCAATAACTGATAATTTAGGAATGGAAAGAGCCCACAGGATCAGAAAACCACAAATATAGCAAAGGAGATCCCCAGAGACGTTATAGTGAGATTCCAGAACTATAAGGAGAATGAACAAATATGGGAATAAATGAGAACGGTTCAACAAGTAAAATATGAGGGGGCGATGTTGCAGGTATTTGCAGATTTATCACCAGAAACCCTGGCTAGAAGGAGATGCCTTAAACCTTTGCTGGAGGTCCTAAGGAGTTAGGAAAATAGCAGTTTCCGCCCGTTTCTGACCGCCCGTGCGCGCCCGCACGCATGTGCGCGCGCCTGTGCACGTCAATGGCGCCAAGCGGCCTATTTAAGCAGACAACACCCTGCAGCAGATGCTGTCTATTCTACAGTGTTCCTGTGACCCCGTAATCATTTGAGAGACTTTCCTGCACCTGTGACCCCGGCTTTACTTGGACTTTGCTACTTTCTGCCTGCCCTGACCCCCGGCCTGTCTACGATTTTGCCTGATCCTTCTGTACCTTTGCTGCCCACACGTTGCCAACTCTGCCTGCACCTGACCACCCGCCTGCCTGCTCCATCTGTACCGTATAGCCAGCCTGTTGCCAACCCAGACCACACCACCACTCTCCTGCCTAGCACGAGCTCCAGTGGACCTTCATGCATCACCAAGTGACCCAGTCCAAACCTTGTGTGCCCTTGTGATCTTGAACTCCCTGTCTGCACTACCAGGGGTTCTAGAACCAGGGCCGCAAGAGAGGTGACCCCCTGCATAAGTCAGACTCATCCACCAGGTACGTGACATAAGGCCACATAATGTACAATATTTTTGGGGGTTCCCAGCAAGTTTGATAGGTCGGAAAGAGTGCTGTTCAGCTAAACTTAAGTTCCCAGAAGAGCTGGAAGATTTTTGTAAAACACTGGATATCCCAAAACCAGATCTACCAGGTTGGTCAAACATTCAGAAAGAAGAGATTGTAAATGGGGAGCAACAACGGCAATTATTCACAAAAAGCCAGCAAAAAGGAAATAGAAGAAGAAGAAAAGGGACAAGGTGAATGGACGGAGAGGGGGAACGGGAAGGATCACAAGTAAGGGTGATGGATAGAGTCAAATAGATGGGATTAGGGGAGCTTAGTAGGCCCATAGCTGCCCACCCTGCAGTGGGGGTCAGTAGTAAAGTCGGAGATCATTGGTAGTGCCCAACCTCTAGGCAAAGGGTCCACCACTGGGGGGAAATAGAGTAAACCCCTAGAGGACCCAAGGGCTCCTATGGAGTATTTAGAGCCCAAAACAAGCATGGGGGAGGGCGGGGGAAGTCAAGGGGGAAGGAGGAAAGAGAGAGATACTCCCAGAGTAGAGCTTTTTGTCTCCTCCCAAAGCCTTCAGCTCCTCCAATATGCATGAGTAGAAGAGGGTGGTGAAGGGAGAGAAAGAGAGAAGAGAATAGATAAATATTGAAAGATTATGTTGGAAATAAAATTTTTAACATATAATGTAGGAGGATTAAACACCCCCAGGTAAAAGACACAAACTTTTAGAAATTAAGCAATATAGGGCAGAGATAGTGTTCCTACAAGAAACACATATTCCCCACGAGTCATATACAAAGTTATATTCAAAAGAGCATCCACTGTAGTTCTATGGGGATTCAAGAACAAAAAAAGAGAAGGGAGTGGCGATAGGGATATGAAGGCATACACAATGTATTATAAAAGAAAGATTGGAGGATTCAGAGGGCAGGTTTTTTTTTCCTAAAAGGGAAACTATTCAATATAGAATGCACATTAGCAAACATATACTGTCCAAATAAAAAACTATTAGGAAATTAATGGAGTTCAAAGAAGGATACGTGATCTTAGCAGGAGCTTTTAACTTCTGTTTAAATGTTAGCATAGATAGTATGTTGTGTGCATCAGAGAAGAATAAACAGATGAATAGAATGAAGAAGGTCTTGCATAAAAATCAACTGGTAGATGTTTGGGGAATACAACATCCAACAATATTGTACTATACATTCTACTCTCCCATGCACACAACATATTATAAACTAGATATCTTTGTAGAGCATAGGTGCTTGAAATTAGTGAATAGCTCTAGGATAGAGATAAGAACAATCTCAGATCATGCCCCAGTATGGATGAGTTGGAGATTCCCTGGGACTAATAAAAAGCCAAATAGCTGGAGATGAAATGAAACGTATTACAAGAGAAGGAGGTAGAAGAAAGGATAAAAAAAGAATTGACACAATACTTCATAATAAATGAGACCCGCAAGGTCTTGGAAACAATAGTCTGGGAAGCTCATAAAGCCTATATCAGGGGGATATTGATTGCCATTGGCGCACAAAAAAAAGGAAAGAAACAGGAAGAGGGAAGAACTGATATGGGAGATATTTGAACTTGAACAAAAAACATAAAGGGAAAATGGATATGGAGGTTCAGTGTGCTCTTGTGCTAAAAAGAAACATGTTAAAAGAGCAATTATGGAGAATGCTAAGGAAAAAAAATCTGGAAATTTTACAGAAAAAATAAAAGATTAAAAAGGAGAAATGGTATACACAACCTCAAAATTAGCAGAGGCCTTTCAAAAATACTATAGTACCCTGTATTCCATAAACCAACTGCAAGTTAAGGAAAAAGAGATAAATCGGAGGGAGAAGATTGCGTAATACCTAAGAAGCTAACCTACCTAAACTAACAAAAGACAAAAGGGATAGGCTAGAGGAGCCCATATCAGAGGAAGAAATAATCCTCGCAATAAAAGAAGCGCCAATAGGTAAAAGCCCCGGACCGAACGGGTTTACATCTAGGTATTACAAATTATTTTTTAACATAAAGTATATTCAGTTTTCAAAAACAAGCAATTGGACAGGCAGCAGTGTTACAGATATTACAGATATTATAGATAGAGAGATGTACAGTCAAGCAAATCAACAGAAATTAATACATTAATTCTGCCGAATTGATCATCATAGAACAAGTATATATACCATGAGATCATATAAGGAGATTAGGGATACCGTGATATCTATGAGGGGGCTGAGAGAAAAGAGAGGTCACTAAGAAAGGGGAGTAAGAGCGTAGTAGCAAAGTTGCAGCACTCCAGTACCACTCAATCCCCAGAGGGAGCATCCTTACAGAAGAGAGCGGGGGGGGGCTTCCAAACCCTACTCCACCGTCAATTGTCTGGCTTTGACCCATGCAGCCCAGATTTTTTTCAAGTTTCTTTGGGCAGTTCAGTTACATCCCAAATATGTCAGTTTCTATAATGGCAACGCCGCATTCACCAGAGAATTCCATAGCTGTGAAGTGGGCGGCAGTGGTTGGTTCCACTGAAGAAGGATCCCCTTTCTTGCATAGAATGCTGCATAAAAAACAAATAACTTCTTGGACTGAGGGGCTTCCAAGGTGTCACAGATTCCCAACAGCAAAGGGACTGGGCTACACAGGACTCTAATTTTCCCAATATGATTAATGTCGTCTACCACTATCTGCCAGTATTGTCGTAAATGAGGACACGTCCAGACAACATGAAAGAAATCCACGTTATCTGACCTGCATCTGGTGCACATTGTTGACCTAGTCGGATATATTCTTGCCAGACGAGCTGGGGAATAGTATACCCTATGTAGAAATCTAAGTTATGTGTATCTGTCTAGCGCAGAAATCATTAGTGGAAGGTATTGCTGCACACCCTCTTCCCAGTCATCATCAGCTAGTATTGGTATATCTGCTTGCCATTTGGAGAATAATTTGGAGACCTTAGAAGCGTTGAGGGTAATGAGATTGACATATTGGCTGACAAGGTCCTGTCTCCATCTGGGGATCTAAGTAGAGTTTGAACCGCAGACATCTCTAAAGTCACTGGATGGCTAAACTGGGCTCTGAAGGCATGCTGTAGCTGAAGGTACCTAAAAAATATCTAGCCCAGACCTCCGGTCCGGCATAGAGCGGAGATGTGGAAGACGTAGGTTGCCCCAAAGTGGGTTAAATGGAGACCAGGAATTTGCCTTCTGGAGTTTCAGATTCACAGCATCCCACACCTTAAGGGTCATGACCATAGAGGACGTTATATTGGGGTAGGATCTGGGGCCTTTAAGCGCAAAATTTCTCAGTTTGGAGTAGGTTCCGAGCAACGCTGCCTCTAAAGTAGCTGCAGGGTTGGCCAGCTCCTACGAGAACCACCATTTGACTGACACCAGGACCGCTGCCCAATAGTACTTGACAAAACAGGGTAAAGCTAAATCTCCCAGTGTGATGGGCAGGTGCAACGTAGTTTTAGCCACCCTGGGAGAGGCACCCCTCCATATAAAGGAGGTAATAATGGTATCTAGCTTTTTGAAAAATATATTGGGTATGGGTACCAGTGTTACATAGTTACATAGTTAGTCAGGTTGAAAAAAGACACAAGTCCATCCAGTTCAACCAAAATAAAAACCAAAAAACATTTATATATATATATATATATATATATATATATATATATATATATATATATATATATATGCATTTATACATACACCACCAAATAATCCCATATACAATCCTTCACCCACAGTTGATCCAGAGGAAGGCAAAAAACCCCAGCAAAGCGTGATCCAATTTGCTATAACGGGGGAAAAAATTCCTTCCTGATTCCCCGAGAGGCAATCGGATTCACCCTGGATCAACTTTACCTAAAAATGTTAGTACCCAGTTATATTATTTACATTAAGGAAAGAATCCATGCCTTTTTTAACCACTTGCCGAATGGCATCTGACGGCGGCAAGGTGGCTCGATAACGCGGATCGCCATCATATGACGGCGGCCGCACGCTCACTGTGTTCGGGGAGGGCAAGGGAGCGGGTGCGGCGGAGTCGATCTCCGCCGGCCACCCGCGATGCCCCCCCGGAGTGAAAGAACGGAGGTCCGTGTAAGTAAACACGGACCTCCGTTCTATGAGAGGGGGAAGGGCTGTGATCACAGCCTTCCTCTATATGGAGGCTGTGGCCACTTCCCTTCCCCAGCTTGGGCAGTCCCCCCACAGTTAGAACACGCCCAGGGAACATAGTTAACCCTTAGAGCGCCCCCTGCAGGTTAACCCCTTCACTGCCAATGGCATTTACACAGTAGTCAGTGCATTTTTATAGCACTGATCGCTGTATAAATGCCAATGGTCCCAAAAAGGTGTCAAAATGGTCCGACATGTCCGCTGAAATATCGCAGTACCGCTAAAAATCGCAGATCGCCGCCATTACTAGTAAAAAATAAAAAAAAATAAAAACCCCAAAAATGAATTCTCATCATCCGTAAATTCGACCACTTTTGCGCAAACCAATCAATAAACGTCGATTGCAATTTTTTTAATCACAAATATGAGGAAGAATATAAATCGGCCAAAACCGATGAAAAAAAAAATTTTTAATATATTTTTTTGGATTTGTATTTTAGCAAAAAGTAAGAAATTTGGGTTTTTTTGCAAAATTGTTGCTCTTCTTTTGTTTATAGCAGCGATCAGAAATGACGCAGCGGTGATCAAATACCACCAAAAGAAAGCTCTATTTGTGGGAAAAAAAGGACGCAAATTTCGTTTGGGTACAACGTCACACGACCGCGCAATTTTCAGTTAAAGCGACGCAGTGCCGAATCGCAAAAAGGGCTCCGGTCCTAAAGCTGCAAATCCTTCCGGTCCTTAAGTGGTTAAAGCAATCAACCGTGCTGGCCAAAACCACCTCTGGAGGGAGTCTATTCCACATTTTCACAGCTCTTACTGTGAAGAAACCTTTCCGTATTTGTAGATGAAATCTTTTTTCCTCTAGACGTCCTTTGTGATGACCTTAAAGTAAATAACTCCACACCAAGTTCACTATATGGACCACTTATATACTTGTACATGTTGATCATATCCCCCCTTAATCTCCTCTTCTCAAGAGAGAATAAATTCAGATTCTCTAATCTTTCCTCATAGCTGAGCTCCTCCATGCCTCTTATTAGTTTGGTTGCCCTTCTCTGCACTTTCTCCAGTTCCCCGATATCCTTTTTGGAAACCGCAGCTTGGCATTGCATGCCATTATTAAGCTTATGATCTACCAACACCCCCAGATCCTTCTCCACTATGGATTCCCCCAGTTGTACTCCCCCTAGTATGTACGATGCATGCATATTCTTAGTCCCCAAGTGCATAACTTTACATTTATCAACATTAAACCTCATTTACCACATAGTCGCCCAATTAGACAGTGCATTGAGGTCGGCTTGTAAGTTGGAGTGTATTCCAAAAAAGGTATGTACATTTAGGTAGAATTGACATCTTTATAAGATTTACTCTACCAACAGGTGAGAGGGGCAGAGACTTCCAAGTAGTGCACCTTTGAGACAAGAGAGAGACCACCGGGTTCAAGTTTAAAGGAATAAACTGTCCTAGGGTACAATGTATTTTAACCCCCAGGAGCCTGAATTGGGAAACCCTCTTCAACTGAATATCTTATTGGGGAGGGGAGTCACTCACTTGAAGGGGGAAGAGAATAGACTTCCCTCGACTAATATAGATGCCCGAGTAACGTCCAAAGCGGTTGATGACCTCAAGTGCCGCACTCATGGAGGTCCCCTCGTCCGCAAGGTATAACAGGGTGTCATCTGCGTAGAGCGACACCTTTTCATTAAGGGGGCCGATAATAACACCCCGAACCTCTGGCGTTGAGCACAGCATAATGGCCATGGGCTCAATCGCCAAGGCAAACAGTACCGGTGAGAGGGGACACCTCTGTCTGGTGCCCCTGTGAAGGGGAAATAGAGAAGAATGAGTAGTACCCGTATAAGCCCTGGCTGTCGGAGACCTATACACAGCCCAGAACCATGAAATAAATTGGGGTCCGAATCCAAACCGGCATAGGACCTCCCATAAATAGTCCCATTCCACTGAGCCAAATGCTTTTTCAGCATTGAGGGAGGCCACTGTGCCACATCGGGTATCCCCATCACTAGAAGCCAGAATTGTGTACAGTCTGTGAATATTGATATCTGTGCCCTTCCCAGGCATAAACCCTGTCTGGTCTTTAAAGTATAACCTCATTTAGTCTCTTGGCCAGGATCTTAGTTAGAACTTTAGCATCAGTATTAAGTAATGCGATCGGTCAGTAGGATGAGCAGAGCTATGGGTCTTTCCTGGTTTTGGGTATCACCATTATAATAGCCTGTGCCATAGAGGGGAGAATGGCATCATCCTTCAGGGTATCAAGCAGCACAGAGTGTAACTTAGGTGCCACCACCTCCATGTATTGCTTGTAGAATTCCGGAGGGAACCCATCTATACCCAGGGTCTTACCTGATTGTAATGAGTTCAAAGCTGAGGAGGGAAGAACAGGGAAGGTCACCTGGTCCAGAAAGCCATTAAGTTCCTCCTGTGTATACTGTGCCCTGGAAGAATATAGCTGAGAATAATAGGAGGAGAAACAGGCATTTATGTTCTAACCTGAACATTCCTAAGATGAGCTATGGTAGATACCGGTGAATGTTCCCTTGAGAGCCAAGCCAGAAGCCTCCCAGTCTTCTCCCCTTGTTCAAAAGTACACTGTGTTTGGGTTAGTTGAAGTTTTTTAGCCTTGGTCCTAAGGAGCATCACCTCACGGTATGCCACTTGCATATCCTGATAGGTAATAGGGTTAGGTGTGAGTATATATTGGGGTTCAAGCAATTGGGCCTTATTTTCAGCTTCCTCTAGGGTAATATTAGCATCCCTATGAGCTCTAGAAATCAAGGATTGATAGCAGCCACTGATGAAAGCTTTAAATGCATCTCAAACATTACCCGGTGAAGCGGTGCTGCCATTAACTAACCAAAATTCCTTAATAAATCTATCCATCTCAATTTCAATAGTGGGGTCAGAAATGCAAAAGCGAGATAGACACCATATTTTATCTGCATGTGGGATTGCAGTTTGAAGACAACACAGGACACACGAGTGGCCAAAAATACCTTGCGGAGGCATCGAGACCTCAAGTACTTTAGGGAGCATTCTAACACTGGTATAGATCAGGTCAATTCGAGACAGTGCATTATGTGTCATGGAGTGACATGTAAAACAGCAGCCTGAGGGGTGCTTCCAACGCCATACATCCGTTAGCTCGTATAAGTCAGCCCATCTAGAAAGAGCCGAATCTGTAGCCAGGTCCCGCATGAGTCTATCTAGAGCAGGGCTTGGAAGCATATTGTCAGGAAAGACGAAGAGCCTGTGTATTCATAAAAACGGATGCAATGCACAGGCGCATGCACGAACGAACGGCCGGTACGAACGTTCGTGCGCACGCGTGACCGGGAGGCGCACATTCCAGTTCGTAACCGTTCTTGGGGCTATTTAAACTGAACGGTGACATGGGATCAATGCCATTTGGTCTACAGCATTCCTGTGACTCCAGCTACCTGTTTTCCTGCTGAACCTGTTCCCTTGATCTTCTGGCTTGAACCTGACCTTGCTGCATATCTGCCTGCCCTGAACCCCGGCTATCCCTGATGGTTCTTCTGCCTGCTCCTTGGTACCTCGCTGCCAGCCCATTGCCGACCCGGCTTGTGTTCTGACCACTCTTCTACCTGCTCCTTGGTTCCTGATCTGCCTGCCTGCTATCTGACCTGGCCTGTTCCCGGACTTCTCATCTAGCATTACTTGCTCATCCGAAGCCAGACGGGGCTGCCATCAGCTGTTCCTGGAGTTCCTCCTCTGCTCCATCAAGCTGCATCTCCAGCCCTGCCTGTGGCCATCGCACCTGTGTTCCTGTCAAGCACCCGTGCCATTCTGCACTCTTGAACCTCCTGTTCACCACATCAGGGGTTCCTGAGTCAGGATTGTAAGAGAAGCTGTCCTCTGCCTTGCAGACTCAACCACCAGGTGCGTGACACATATTAGGATCACAAGCAATTAATATATTATCAGTTGGATACTGGCAGATCTCAGTTATGAGTGAATTAAGAAGGGAGATGGTGGCTGGGGGAGGGAGATAAACTCCAACTATTACCACATCCATTGTATCAATAATCGCATGTACTATCACATATCATCCCTCCGGGTCTATTTTAACATATAAAAGTTCAAAATGAAGGGATTTGTGGACGAGCATACTCACCCCCTAGCATACCTTGAGTAGGTAGCATGATAATAATGTCCCACCCACAGTGTTTTGATTCCCAAGACTTTACTACCCACTAGGTGTGTCTCCTGGAGTATACAAACATATGCATTATACCTTTTGATATATGCAAAAACCAATGACCTTTTCATTTTTTCGTTAAGTCCCCTAACATTCCAGGAGAGGAGTCTCAGGGGAGCCATGACAGAGCAGAGTAGTAATAAATGGCGTACCAAATGTGAACCCGCAGACTCAGAGGGAGCAATAAAACCCCAACCCGTCCTACCTCACACCCAGCCAACATAAAACCTGCAGAGTGCCTTAACACCCAAATAGGAAAGAAACAAAAAAAAAACCAACCCCATAACTAAGGCATAGGATATCCTCCTAGGGGGGCAGTGCATATATGTAGAAGCGCGCCAAGTGTTTAGTCTATAATATGTGATCCAACAGTTCCACACCGTTAAGTTCCTGAAGGCAATGAATTGCATACCTGGAGATCCCACCCCTTGGGGGGGGGGGGTACACTTAGACAAGGTTGAGGGCACAAGCTTAGTTGCAAAAATAAAAACTATCCAAACTGATAAACATATTGCTGTGGGCCCCAGCTGCCCTCTCATCACACTCCATAGTGTTTATCCAGCGGGTGAAGAAGCTGAGAAGACCCAGGCCTGGACATTGCATAGTCTAACGGTCACGCTCATACATGGCTGTGGGTCAGAGACTCAAGTCAAGAGTTAGAAATTAGTCATGTCTCCCTGTGTGACCATAGGTCGTAGGCGGGACAGGTTGCTCAGAGCAGCGGCTGGTGTAAACATAACTAACAGCTCCAGACCGGAGAGGCCCAGACAATAAGCAGCGAGCTTAGAGCATATCCCCAAGGTGCAAGGTACATCATCTTGTCAGCCTGGCTTAGGATAACTCGGATTCATGCAACATGCATATCAACTTTGTCGACCCACGTTTAAAAGAAAGGCCAAAAGCAATAGGGCCACAGCTGATCCATCAGGGGCTGTAATAGAGGGTGCTCAGCGAGCCTGGGGCAGAGATTCAAACCACTGCAGAGCATCCTCTGGAGAGGTAAAGTATCGGGTTGACTCATCATCCACCACCCGAAGACAGGCAAGGAAGAGGATGCTGTACTTCAATCCACGTGTGCGTAGTTGCGCTTTGACATGATCAAAAGGGCGACGGAGGAGCTGGGGTTCCACTGTATAATCGGAAAAGGGCATAATCTTGGTATTGTCCTGACGCAGCTCCTCCACCTTCCTCACCTCTCTTAGGATCTGGTCTCGGAATTTTAGCAGGCGGAATATGAAGGTGCGTGGTGAAGCTCCATCAATTTCCACAGATTACATGCAGGGATGACAATAACAGCCAGCATCGCGTAATCCCATTTAACCAAATATTTATTAAAACAATAAGTAGATAAAACACTCACATTTAAAATAATATAAAAAGCTGGTATATACAACAAGTGGTCTGTGTAGAGCCGTCACCTGTCCCAGGGATCTGCAGCTCCTATAGGCAGGGTTAGACTCCAGCACTCCTCACAGTATACCAGTCCCTCCAGGAGGGACTGGTATAGCCAATGTATGAGGACGAGGATTGGTACAGATAAACAGTGAGAAGTGCTGGAGTCTAACCCTGCCTATAGGGGCTGCAGATCCCTGGGACAGGTGACGGCTCTACACAGACCACTTGTTGTATATACAGGAGTTTTATATTGTTTTAAATTTGAGTGTTTTATCTACTTATTGTTTTAATAAATATTTAGTTAAATCGGATTACGCAATGTTACGCATTATTGGCTGTTGTAATCTGTGGAAATCGATGGAGCTGAGGTGAAATAACCATGTGAAGGAGGATAATGTACTGATGACTTCCATACTACCCCTGGGGTGGATGAGTTTCATTTCTACAGACAGCTATTGTTCAAAGGCGCTGTTTATATGCCCTTAAGGTGAGGGCACATCTGGTGGTGGGCACCGGGTGCTGTGTGGTCACACGGATAGATCCATCAGGAGGAATTGATGTTATGTACCTTTAGCCAGGAGTTCTATGAGTGAAAGATCTGAGAGAAAGACACTGCAATGAATGTTGGAAAGGATTGGAGAATTGGATGTGTACCTATGAGGACAGTCTGCACTGAATATTGCACTAGAACACTTTTTGTTTTTGTTTTTCATTTATGAACCATATGTTTACAAATTCTGGAGTTTTGAAGCCTCTGGTGGACTTTGCAGAATTCTGGTGGACTTTGATGAATTCTGCAAAGCTTCTACACATTGGAGAATCAGATGTGTACCTATGAGGACAGTCTGCACTTAATATTGCACTAGAGCACTTTTTGTTTTTGTTTTCCATTTATGAACCATATGTTTACAAATTCTGTAGTTTTGAAGCCTCTGGTGGACTTTGATGAATTCTGCAAAGCTTCTGCACATTGATTATTGCTATTTTTGCACAAATTTGACTGAAATCGCTACATTATATGGATACTCCTGATGAACTTTGATGCATTTTGCACAGTTTCTGCATATTATTTATTGCTAATTTTGCACTATTTGTTTGTAAGCGCTACACTATTTATATATATATATATATGTATGCATTTTATGTATATGTATATACATGCATAGACTGTTCTTAAAACCTTGCTACTAATAAATAAAATGACGGAGAATAAATCCCCAGTCCTACTCATGTCTATAGATGCAGAAAAGGCATTTGACAGGGTGGACTGGGGATTATGATCAGCCCACTGGAGGCATTGGGGATAGGCCCAAGAATGCTGAACTGGGTTAAAACATTGTACAATCACCCTAGTGCATCCGTGATAATAAATGGAATACCATCAACAGCATTGGAAATGTATAACGGTACCAGACAGGGCTGTCCCCTGTCGTCTCTACTGTTTGTCTTGACCCTGGAACCGCTCTTGACAATAATACGTAACAGTGTAGATATAAAAGGAATTCGACTCGGTGAGGAGGAACACAAAGTTGCAGCTTATGCGGTCGATGTGTTACTATACATATCCAACCCTAAGGTCACGCTACCTAATTTGATGAAAATCTTAAAAAAATATGGGGAACTGTCAAATTTTAAGATTAACTGGTCAAAAACAGAGATCATGAATATAAATATAAGAAAAAAAGAAGAACACAAACTGAATCAAGAGTTCCCATTTATGTGGAAATCCTCAGAATTAAAATATTTGGGGCAGCATAATTAGAAAAATGATATCAGAAAAACTATATCCCACTCCTAAACAAAATAAAAACAGTAATAAAAAGAGTAGTAAATAGACCCATGTCCTGGATCGGAAGAGTCAATATAATAAAAATGATAGTACTACCTAAAATATTATACTATTTTCAAATGCTGCCCATACCACTACCCTGAACATATTTCAGGATATTGAAAGCAATGATAACAATATATATATGGCAGAACAGCTAACAGAGGATTCAGTTTGCTGTTTTAAGCAAAAGTAAATCACAAGGAGGTTTAGCAATACCGGATTTAAAATTATATTACAATGCAGGTTTAATAGCACGGCTGATGGAGTGGACGAAAGAAAAAAGTGAAAAAAGATGGGTAAAAATAGAAGAAACACTAAATGGCACGGCATTAGGTAAAATAATATGGTTCCCACCACAATATAGAGAATTAAGTACACAAACACAAGTTTTGACTAAAGAAGTATTAAACATCTGGGATTTAACACATAAAAATGCAAAATGGAGTTATAACTCACCATTAATAGCACTAAGAGACACAACATTTTTTGCACCAGGTCAGGGAAATCACTTTGGGTATTGGACTACAAAAGAAAGTGCATATTTAAGAGATTTAATGGAAAAAGGTATATTGTTGACTCTCTCAGAGATAAAAGAAAAAGAAATGGGTGGAAATCGACGAATGGCGCTATTTCCAGCTGAGACACTTCGTGTCCTTTTCAAAAAAAGTCTGGGTTTGGGTCCGGGGTTCTGGTAATTTTAATGAAAATTCTTAAAAATGCTGTAAAAAAGTCCAGGAATGTCCTAGAGGTCTGCAAAAGGAAGGAAAATTGGGGTAAGGGTGGGCCAAGTGCCCTACAAAGAAATGGGGACAGGGAAATAACTTTAAATATTTTTTAAAAAATAAAAACATAAAAAAGCAAAAATGGAGGTGAATGGGGGTCATCTTCAAACTGGGTCTGAAAAGTATTAATTAACAGTAGAGGCCATAGAACTGTTCTAAAATCATCTTCAAACTGTGTCAAAAAATATAAATAAGTCGGGAGAACCCATATCACTGTTCTGCAAAATGTGTGTGTCACTTTAAATGAAACCGGAAATAAGTGCACATCTGTTCTGCAAACAGAACATCTGTTCTTCACACAGAACATCTGTTCTTCACACATCTGTTTAGTCTGTGTCACTTTTATTATAGCCGCTAATAAGTCAACATCTGTTCTTCACACATCTGTTTAGTCTGTGTCACTTTTATTATAGCCGCTAATAAGTCAACATCTGTTCTTCACACATCTGGAAATAGTTTAGAACACTTTACCTGAAACCGGGGAGGAACCATAAACCTGTTCTTCAAACATCTGGAATCTGTGTGTGAAACTACAGCATAGAGAAGAACAGGCATATGGTTCCGCTCTTTACACACAGTTTGCAAATGTTTGAAGAACAGTGATATTATATCACTGATATGATATCACTGTTCTTCAAACATCTGCAAACTGTGTGTAAAGAGCGAAACCATATGCCTGTTCTTCTCTATGCTGTAGTTTCACACAGAGATTAGCGGCTATAATAAAAGTGACACAGACTAAACAGATGTGTGAAGAACAGATGTTGACTTATTAGTGGCTATAATAAAAGTGACACAGACTAAACAGATGTGTGAAGAACAGATGTTGACTTATTAGCGGCTATAATAAAAGTGACACAGACTAAACAGATGTGTGAAGAACAGATGTTCTGTTTGCAGAACAGATGTGCACTTATTCCCGGTTTCATTTAAAGTGACACACACATTTTGCAGAACAGTGATATGGGTTCTCCCGGCTTATTTATACTTTTTTGACACAGTTTGAAGATGATTTTAGAACAGTTCTATGGCCTCTACTGTTAATTAATACTTTTCAGACCCAGTTTAAAGATGATCCCCATTCACCTCCATTTTTGCTTTTTTATGTTTTTTTTTTTATATTTAAAGTTATTTCCCTGTCCCCATTTCTTTGTAGGGCACTTGTCCCACCCTTACCCCCATTTTCCTTCCTTTTGCAGACCTCTAGGACCTTCCTGGACTTTTTTACAGCATTTTTAAGAATTTTCATTAAAATTACCAGAACCCTGGACCTGAACGCAGACTTTTTTTACAGTCCAGGTTCGCTCAACTCTAGAGACAAACAGAACCGGGCTGAAGAAAAACAGGAATTTAAAAGGGAGTGCGTGGGAGATGGGGGGGGGGGGGTATTTATTTAGATGTTTCTGTAATGTAACTGATAAGGGAGTAGTTGTTTCTGTAAAGGGGGAGCATGTTTTTTTATGTCTGAAAATGTTGGAAAATTAATACAGATTATAAAAAAAAAAAAAATCAGGCTACCGGCTTTTTTATGTCCTTTTTGTAGATTCATAATATTTCCATCATGGTGAACCAGCTAGAGATCTATGATAAAAACAATGTGCTGGTGATCAGACGGGAGATTGCAGCTCTAAAGAAACGTCTGGAGGACTGTGAGAAGAACAACACAAAACCAGAGAATCCCTCCCTTCCTTTACCAGACTATGGTAGGTTAAAGATTTATTTTCAAAGAACAAAAGTTATATTTAACAATGTATAATAATGTACAGCAGCCATGGGTCCCTGCTGAAATCTGTTTCTGTTCATGCCTGTCTTTTTTTTTTTTGGTGCAGTTAAATGAGGCGTGCCAGGAGAGACTGCCATTTGAAAAGGCTAGTTAACTAGCTGTCACAATGACTCTCTTGTCTAAAGTAACGTTAAACCATCAGTTTTTAAAGCACTTTTCGTAGCTGATTTAATCACTGCCATGGCCACTGCCCCAGGCTAACTGTTTCATGGTGGCTCCTTTCTCTTTCAGCATCCTATGGAGCCACCCATGCATGCAACGACAAGAGTTGTATCTCTCTACACTGTGTGCATCAATAGAAACACACACCCCAATAGCTTAAGATAGCAAAGCACTCTCCTGGTCCTCCTTCCTTGTCCCCCTTCCCTTCCTCAAGCTAATAGACTGGGAGCAGGCTGTACTGTCCACTGTTAAGTTTTTCCTATGAAGACTGGAAGTTCAGGGAAACAGTATTGAGAAAGCAGGAGCCAGCAGAACAAGTTGTAAACTGTAAGTGCTGAGATAAGAATTTAAACAAACAGTTTACTGGAGAATATTTATTGTTAATATTTATTTGTTGATCCACCCAAAAGGGGAAGTTCCACTTTAAGGGCTCCTCCTCCACTTCTCCTGAAGAATTGACACTTTTAAGGAGTGGGGGTGGGGAGCGGGTACCTGATTTTGACAGGTACCTGCTCCCACTTGCGCTCCGACCACCTAGGCGATCGGAGCGGAAGTTCTCCTCCATCCCTGCCTCCCCCCCTGCAGTCTTCTGGAGCACGTGACAGGTCCCAGAAGACTGAATCCACCATTTACAATGCACAGCGCTACTCGCACAAGAAAGAAGACATCGGTGAAACCAACTGGGGTGAGCACACCGATGGATCATGGGACAGGTGAGTTGATGTTTTTTAAGGGCCTCGTGCACACAGGAGGTTTTTTGATGTTTTTATAGCAGCTGTTTTTAGCTGCAGACATTTTTTTCTACAGTCAAACTCTCCATCATGTTATCCTATGTGTTCATGCACACATAGGCTGTTATCAACTGCTTTTGGCAGGGACGTTTTTGAGATGTGTAAAAAACCCAAGACCATTGGGTTTCTAGAGATGTTTTTCAGCTATAAAAATGCTCAAACGCTCAAAAACACGCAAAAACGTGTCTAAACGCTGGTCACCAATGTTTTTGGACATTTTAGATCAATTGAGGAAAAAAAAAACGCTCAAAAACGCAAGTGTGCAAAAATGCCCAAAACCGCTGCGGCAAAAGGGCCCAAAAAAACAAATGAATGATGGCCTAAAAGTCAGCAGCTACATTTTTTGTACCACAAAAAAACTTTAAAGGGGTATATCGTGCTGCCCTTATAATATACCTATATGTAACTTCTGTGACAAATCTCATATATGAAACATTTACAAAAGTACAAAGTGCAATCCATTAAAAAAAAAATCATATATTCAACCAATTCCTATAAACTTTTACTTTCTCTATATTCCCCTGCAAAGTAGAAACATAATGGGCTACTATGCATCGTATAGTAGCCCATTATGTGTCACTTACCTACAAACAAAGCCTGTGATGGCCAGCGCTGTACCCTGTGCTGTCAGCGTCCATCTTCAGCCCCTCTTCCTTCCGGGGCCGCAACTCCGGCCCTGTGACTGGCCGTATTCGCGTGACGTCACTCCTGTGCGGGAGCCACCAGTCACAGCATGATCACAGTGAAGGAACGACACAGAGGCTGTTTCTTCACTGTGCATGTGCCGAATGACGTTGGCAACAGCAGTACACTGTATATCTCCTAAATCATGCAGGTTTAGGAGATATGCAGGGCACCTACAGGTAAGCCTTATTATTATAGGTTAATGTGGTTGACAACCATGTTAATAATTCTTATAAATAGTTAAACATGTGCAAAAAATTATTGTTGTACAACAAATATAATCCCCAATTCATATAACACTAAAAAAAACAGCAGTTCATATATAATAAAAAATAAATAATCAGAAAAATAAAAAAATAAATAAAAATGAACATCCGAAAAAGTCCAAACCAAGCACTCCTGTATCTTTAATTTCCAGTGTGGCTTAGTGTCAGTCCTTACAAAGAGACTTGTGCAAAAAAGGCAGTTTGTGTAAACAACCAAACTTGTGCAATACGGTGAATACCACACATGCCCCCCTTTGGTCCCTCACTCACCAGATGGCGACACCCCTGCAGGGGTAAATCGCATGTATGCCAATCTGTTTAGGATCCTGGTGGCAGGTGGGCGAGCCTCCTCAGCAGTGGTTTATAGCACCATACCTATCCACATATGGGTGAATGGGAAACAAAGGAATCTCCTAGCATAATTCCGTCTTAAAATATATTTTATTAACATCCTCAGTATTCCAGGAAAATGATAGTTAAAAACACATTCACAGTCCAGAAAACATGTGCTAGATTGTTTACTCTACTGTCCGGGACAGCATGCATTCCACAGACAGGAGTATGTTAACTGCAGGGGTGTCGCCATCTGGTGAGTGAGGGACCAAAGGGGAGCACATGTGGTATTCACCGTATTGCACAAGTTTGGTTGTTTACACAAACTGCCTTTTTTGCACAAGTCTTATTTTTATTTATTTTTTGATTTTTCTGATTATTAATTTTTTATTATATGAACTGCTGGTTTGTTTTTTTAGTGTTATATGAATTGGGGACTATATTTGTTGCACAACAATAATTTTTTGCACATTTTTAACCATTTATAAGAATTATTAAGTTTCATTATAGGAATTGGTTGAATATATGATTTTTTTTAATGGATTGCACTTTGCACTTTTGTAAATGTTTCATATATGAGATTTGTCACAGAAGTTACTTATAGGTATAGTATAAGGGCAGCTCCATATACCCCTTTGACGTTTTTTATGGTTATTTTACTCCAACTAGTGACGGTTTAGGAAGGCAGCAGCCTCTTTTTAGTACTTAATCCTGAGCGTGGAGATTCGTTTTTTTATTTTTTTCTGTGGCTGACAGAAAATCAGGTACAAAAGAGACTAGGGAAAATAAACAAGAAAAAAATCAACAAATCCACATGGCCTACACCCACAGCTCCTTAGGGAACTTAGCTCAGTTATAGCCAAGCTACTATTTCTAATTCATGAAGACACCTTACTGAAAAGAATGATACCAACTGATTAGAGTAGACCATATGGTACAATTTGACAAAAAAGAACTGAGATGTATACCAGAAAACAAAGCAGTGAGTTTACATCAAAGTATGTAAGCTATTTAAGGAAATGTTTCTTGTTTCTGGCATCCATTTGGCACCACAATAGAGAACTGTCTGACTTTAGCATAGCCATATTGTTATACTGGCACTGTCTCCCTGTCCTCAAAGCCTAACAAAGACATTCATAATTGGTAAGGCTGAATAAAGACACCAGTCCATCCAGTTCAACATGTAGGCTTGGGGGGTGTGTATTATGTCTCTACCACTTTCCATATCTCGGTATATTGTGTTCAAGAAGATACCCATCTAAGAGTTTTTTTTTTTTTTAATTAGCAGCATTACTCTCTGAAACCACCAATTGTGGAAGGGAGTTCAACATCCTTACTGCTCTAACATTAAAAAATCCCTTAAGCAGTTTAAGGTTGAACCACTTCTTGCCCAACTTAAGTTATTGCAAAGTATGACACAGTAAATCACCATAGATGCTGCATTCCTAATAAAATGTACGCTTAAAATTCCATTACAAATTATCTGTTTAAGGAATGGGTACACTTGGCTGGTTAATACAATATGCTTATATTTGGTCAGGCTGAGCTAACTAAGGATATTGTATGTCATGCTCATCACATCTTATCAAATGCTGGTGGGAATGCTTGACATAACAAAGAGTTCTCAGCAAAGTCCTGGCTGACCCAAATGCTGCATGTTGTTGTATTCACATTTTGATTTCCTTTTAAATCATTTACATACCGCTATTGCTCTTATGCAGGTATTTGTGAACATGGACAAATCCTCAACATCAGCAAACCATTTGTAGTCCAATTAAACTGGTTGGGAGCCAGCTATGTGTATGGAGGATGGGGGAGAGATTCACTTCCAGGAGCTGATCAGGCAGTCCAGTGGGTCGCCCCACTAAGAACTGATGCAAGGATGATGGAAACTTTGCGCTTCTACCCTTCATATAATGATCTCACAATCTATAGAGGTCCCACAGAGAGGACCCTTTCAAGGAAGGTTTCCAGCAGCAGTTATGATTATTCTAATTGTGGTCAAGGTAGTGGGATGATTATGTACAACGACATGTTGTACTATAACTGCTACAACTCCCTGAACATCTGCAAATATGACTGGAGAAACAATGTGTACACTCGAGCAGCTCTCTCTGGTGCCACATACACAAACCGGTTCTCCTACTCACACACTGCTTGGCAGGACATGGACTTATCAGCTGATGAAGAGGGTCTTTGGGTCATTTATTCAACTGAGCAGAGGGCTGGAAATATTGTTATCAGCAAACTTAATGCTACTAGTCTAGAAGTACTGCAGACCTGGCACACCAACCAATACAAACCTTCAGTCAGCAATGCTTTCATGGTATGCGGGGTCTTGTATGCTACTCGAGCCATCAGCACAAAGCAAGAGGAGATCTTCTACATGTATGATACCAAAACTAATGAGGAAGGCAAGTTAAGTGTACCCTTTGATAAGCTGATGGAGAGAGTCCAATGTCTGTCCTACAATTCAAATGATCACAGACTATATGTGTACAATGATGGCTACCTTGTCCACTATGACCTCTCTTTCACACCACTATCCAAACCCAACATTTAACATTCCAAAGCCAACCCTATCCATATATAATAGATGGATCAATATAAGATTAATCTAAGCTTTTCTATCTTAAATTAATCAGATGTAGTTTGCTTTTAATAACTGTGTTTACTCAAGACCGCCCATGTAAAAGGGCACCAATGTGTAAATATTTTCATTGTCTGACAGGCCTGAGAAAGCCAAGATACACAGAGTCACCTGTTCAATAACAATGGTAATTAAATTAGACCTTGCCCTAAATAGCAAGGTCTGCTAATTATTTCCCTGTATGATAGTGGTGCAAAAATGTACCAGTGGGAACAAAATTCCATATCCCTGGCTTCAGCCAACTGTGCCTATGCAAGGGTGAAGTCATCTCAGGAGAAGACACTTTTGTACTGTGCTGAGGCATCATCTCATAAGATTTGTGGTACTCATTATTGCCCAGGAATCTCGTTGAAGGAACAGTGACATGACCCCAATTTGGAAGACTACTCTTACATATTGATTTAGAATTGGGAAGGGGGCACCAATCTAATGAGCAGACCTTATTATTTATTCCACGGTCTACTTTAAGGCCTTTTCTGAGCTCAAGCCCAACATTGTTGGTGTTCTACTGTAAAAATCAACAGATTAAAATTTACAAGTTAAATTAATCTTTGTCTGTAAACATGTTCTGCATTAGATAAAACTGAATTCTATGTGATCATTACGTACCAAATAAATAAAAACCTGAGCAAAGCATATAATGCGAGTGATTTTTTTGTTTGTGTCCTGTTGAAATGTCCAGAAAGCTGTGTTTATAACTGCCTCTCCTTTCACCTCAACTGACATGAAACACAATATCAATGTGTTTATAATCTCTTTTTATTAGTTTTAAATATTTTCAGCATACAAAACAGGAAATAATCCGGGGGCGTGTCTGGCCGAGCTAGTGCATGGACACACTGTGATAGAGCTCCTGAACACCGTGATCCCTGGAGCTATGTACAGCGGCAATCCGGAGACCCGAAGGGCACAATTTGAAGCTGGAAGGACAGGTGAGCACATTCATCCCGATGGGGAAAAGGAAAACCCGGGATAAACCCCGCAAACTAGAACGCCCCAAATAGGGCCCAAAAGGAAAAGGGGTAGCCCTACTTACACGAGTGGACAGGAAGGTCGAAGTTTAACACGGGAAGCCCAGAGGCCTAACGGCGACATGTATCGAGGTCCCTAGTGCCACAAGTCCTCGAGATAGTGTCACACAGGTACGTGATCGAGCCGGTCTGTGCGGGGGCCTAATAAAGGACAAAACATACGACTTTTATAAATTTTGATTATTTTTCTCTAATATTTGTGTAACTATAACACAAAGTACAGTCAACTCCACTTTCCTCTCCGTCAATATTTGTGTCGAAAGACCTGTAAAGTTGTCCTGTGTTTGTTTTTTTAGTGAGCGTAATATACGAAACGAGTCCAAAAATAAATAAACCATGCATTACTAGTGTATCTTAAGTCAAAATAGATTACGTCTTGTACAAATGTCTGTTTCTAATTAAATTGAA
>BLSH010317802.1:215769-226010 GCA_018402905.1 Glandirana rugosa | reverse complement strand
AAATAACGTTTGAATGACAAAAAGCAGGATTATGGCAAATTTGTAGTCAAAAAAAAAAAAAAAAAAAAAAACTATATAACCTGTTTATACTTGTATTGTATTTGGAAAAACCAATAAACACTTTGAAACTGAAAAAAAAAAAACAGGAAATAGTCCATTACACAGAATAGAGGATCTTATAATAAGCATAAAATATAATGACTAGGCAGTGTCCTGCCTTTTGTTATTTCCTTCCCCTTTACCCCTCCCATCCCTCCCTCTCCCTCCCATCCCTCCCCCTCCCTCCTCCTCTCCAACCCTTCATTACATATGCTTGTAAGTTTGTGATTCTCTATTCAAGTTGTGTAACTTACTAATTACAAAGTGCTTTATGTGTTACTTTGACCCAACCTTATGTTTATATTTATATTATTATATCCTATTTCAACCACTTCACCCCCGGAAGGATTTCACATCTTAGGACCAGAGCCCTTTTTGCGATTTGGCACTTTGCGACAATTGCGTGGTCATGCATCCTTTTTTTCCCATAAATAGAGCTTTCTTTTGGTTGTATTTGATCACCTCTGCTTCATTTCGGATCACCGCTATAAACAAAAAAAGACCAACAATTTTGCAAAAAAAAAACAATATTTCTTACTTTTTGCTAAAATACAAACCCCCCAAAAAATATGAAAAAACAAATTTATTCATCAGTTTTGCCCGATTTATATTCTTCCTCATATTTTTGGTAAAAAAAATTGCAATCAGCGTGTATTGATTGGTTTGCGCAAAATTTACCATGTTTACAAACCATGAGAACTAATTTCTGGTGTTTTTACATTTTTTTTTCCTGGTAATGGCGGCGGTCTGCAATTTTTATCGGGACTTTGATATTGGGGTGGACATGTCAGACATTTTTGACACTTTTTTGGGACCAATGACATTTATACAGCGATCAGAAATTTAAATATCCACTGATTACTGTATAAATGTCATTGACAGTGAAGGGGTTAACCTGCAGGGGGAGATCTAGGGGTTAACTGTGTTCCCTGGGTATGTTCTAACTGTGAGGGGGCTGGGTTACCATGGGCATAAGAGATCTAACTGATCTCAGTGACAGGGATCAGTAGAGCTCTTACATGCCCACTGACAGAGTGGGGAACCGCTGTGTTTACATCGGCGGTTCCCCATTCTTTCTCGGTCATCGTGACTCGCCAGCGGACATCGGGTCCGCCCGAGCTGCGGGGACACTCCCGCCCGCTAGCTGCACAAGCGCGAGCCACCGCTTATATACGGCAATTCGCGCTACAGCACCACACTGCAACAGTAAATATACAGTATGCGGTCGGGAACCGGTTAATGTTGTAGCTTCTAAATATTTTTAATTACAGGGATGCATATAAAGAACATCCAGTTCTATCTGTTTTGTTTTCATGCGCAATATTAAACCGTTGGATCCTATATTCATTCCATGTCTATTCTCGTTTCTAGTCTACTATCCCTGTCTATAATACATTTCAATATCAATTTGGAAATTTAGCTGAATATCTTTATTCTACTTTGGATGGAGTAAGGGGAGGAAACCCCAGTGAGGTTCCTATTGTTGTTTCTGTGAGGAGAATCCCACCCTTATTCAGAGACATCTGAGCAAGTGTAACCACTAGGAGATTTTCTTTCTACTCCTTTCCTCTTGAGAGGTGTTAGACTTAATGAATAGAATTTTGAATGAAAACTCTTAGGAAAATGTGTACAAAAATTCTCAGAACATTCAAATGTTCAAAAGATTTCATTTGCTTTTTAACATTTGATTTTGGAATGAATGGACCTATCCAAATGATAACCATATACATTGTTAGAAATTTGTCTGTCCAAGAAAAATCTTCCATCCTGCTCCTTCGAATTTTGTTATCATTTTGAAAACGAACATACATTTGACCCCACTAATGATTAAAAAATCAAAGAGACTTTCTTAGAACATTTTTTACTAAGATTTTTCTTTTGAAATTCTACCCATCTATGGTCAGCTTTACTTTCACTTTTTGTCCCAACGACCATGATCACAGGACAGAAAGTGAAAATAAATCTCCCCGACTGGTTCTACAGACAGCAAGAAAATATGAGGTTCTAGCCATTTTACTGTATCCCCTTTGAGGTAATAAAAGACCTCTGGAAGATAAATGTGATTTTTTTTTTCGTGAACATACTTAATTCAGCTTTACCCAGAATTGCTCAAAATTGTAGAGTAAATGGACTGTGTCCTGCTTCATAAGGGTCACCTTAAGTGTTTGAAGATATCATCAGTTAAAGAACTATAAAGTTTGCCCTTTACAAGTGAGTCAGACAGGGTTGTTGTACAGTCACTTGCGCTTAATAATAACTAGATTTAGAGTTGCAATGTATGTTGGGCATGGTATGTCTCAACCATAAAAGATTTATAGAATTGAAAATGAAAGCTGTAAACAAGGTTCTTCATTATCTTTTTACATGGGTGAGATGCAATCAATGGAATTATTTACCTTCACGCAGAAGTGCCGATTTTCATTTCTAGGGACATGTTGGAGTGAGTGGGGGACAGTCAGAGCACCTGTGAGAAGGTGGGTGTTTGCACCATAAGACTTTCCTTTAAGATTACTGCACAGGTTAGAGCGGTGTTTTCCTTTTGATGAACTTGCTATAAAAGATTTATAGGCATAGCCAGAATATCAAGGTGATAGGGAAATGGGTTTAGGAAAAACTTTTTTTAACAATGCAGCATAAAAGTGTAGCGCTACCCCAGAAGGAGCTGCTGATTAAGATAAGGCCTCTGCTTTCCGTCACAACCTTTTAAAGGCCTCAACCCTACTGGCTCACCACGCTACTAAATAAAGGAGTAAACACACACAGAGATTCCTTAACACCTAGCAGTCTGCCTTTTCTGAGTGAGACAAAAATAATCAAGGATAAGAATGTACTTATTGGTTACTATATGGAAAGAATATTAATAGACAAATGCAAGCAATAAACAATTAAGTTTAGCACACTGGGTAGTTAACAATCAGAAGAGGAAAAGGGCAGACAGATATGGCCTAAAAGCCCTAAATCAGCATAAACAGTAGCAATACCATCCAGCGTACAAGGCAGGAGTAGATCTTATTTAACAATGTCAGTACTATGGAAAAAGTATGGGTGAAAAAGGGACTTTCTGCGGTGCTGAAGAAATGGATACTCAGTATTTTAAAATACAAAACATGTATTAATTGGTATATTAAAAAAAGGCATATATAGTAAAAGCATGGTTTTAACACAGTACATATCCACAGTCTGTATAGTCACAACACGACATTTTTCGCCAGTTAAGGCTTCCTCGGGGGATTTTGAGGACACAAACGTTTACACTACAAGCCAAAAAGAAAGCTGAGAACTAACAGAATGCAATTATCACAACTTATGTTAAACATACAAAAAATAATTAAAGTAATAGACCAGAGCCCATTGTATCATCGCCAAACCCCTGTCGCTTCTCGATTAACACCGAGAGTTCACACTGGCCACCCAAGGTATGGAGGTATAGCCACGCATGACTGCAGGAGACATATGCAGGCCAGGCTGGAATAAATTAAACATATATACGTTTATCAAGTAACAATTGGACTAAAAAGGTAAGTCTAAATACACAGGGTTCAGAGACCTCCAATACATTGTTTTACTCGCATGTGGATAATACTGGTAAGGAATAAATAAACCAGGAGCTGAGTAAGTGCACTTTGAATAGCATTCAATAGCAGATAAATGAAGCAAAGCCAGCTGCTAGATATTATAAAATGACAACAAAAATATATATATAAGGAAAGCTAGATCAAAGGCACATGCAGAGTGTAAATACAGCTAGGTAAAAACGAAAAGCCAAGGTTGACTTGGAAAAGTAAAATAGGAGAGTTAATACTGACTCAGATCAAAGCAGAAAACTGCATGTTCTCATTAAATACAGATACAGGTCAGCAAGGATAGAAGACCTATGTACATCAACAACCAGAGTCTGTAAAGGCTAACAGCGGCAAAAGTGGTCCTAACTGAAGGATCTAACAAAGGGCAAAGCAACTTACATAGATGCTACAGCGACCAGTCAATGGCTTCTGGGGTTCCAGCAGAAAGACATGCTGAAAAGCTGGCAGTTTTATGTCTCCCCTGTGGCCGGCGTCTGACGTCACCGGCCGCGGGCGGACCAATCGCGGTCCGCCACGTCAACACTCTGACTCTGAGACTGATGTGTAGACTACATTCCCCACACTGCACCAATGCCCAAGGCCTGCTCAACCAATCGGCGCAGTGTGGGAGGGTGGGATATTGCCCACGTGGCCTAATGGTGGCTGTGCTAGATCTAAACAGGGTTGGATAACACAATCAGCAAAAAATAGCAGAAATAACCATGAAAAGGGGATTGCAAATTAGCAAGAGGGGCAGTCTCTAAGATGGATTTTCAGCCAGCTAACATTGGGGCCAGGTAGATGACAGTTGGTGCATTAGAGGTGGTCTTTATATTCTGCAGGCAGTAAACATGCAGTTTTCACTAGGCAGCACAAACGTTCATTAGCCAGGGGTGCAACGTAAACTGTAGTATGATTGCACTGTGTTATGGAAGTTATGTGAGGTGAAATCAGGCAGTAGCAACCTCAACTGAAAGGATCTGAGTACAAGGGGACTAGTTGGTGGGTCCAGTAAATGCTGTGATTTCTGGGAAGCAGCCTCAATCTGTTAACTGTATGAATAGCGATTGCAGCAACTTAGGCCTACTCTCAGACTCTTGATTGGCTCCTTCCAACAATGAGTGTGGTCTGCTTGAATCCCCACAGAACCCAGACAAAGAATATAATGCCTTCTTGGCTCCTCCTGCCGTACACAGGCCATAGGGATTTGTAATTTAGAAAGACAGTCACCTTGTTAGTCACCTAGCATTCCTGGCATTCGGCATTAAAGTCTTTAAGCATGTAGTAACTTGTCTCTCCCCCTGCTGTCTGGAAGAAAACAAACATTCAGCGAAACCAGCAAGACAAAGGCATTATGGAACAAGGTCTATGTCTCAACTACTAGAACATGGTCCATATCTCAACTACTTTTATAGCCAGTACCTGGCTATAAAAGTAAAAGTAAAAAGCATCTCTAAGGGTTACTTTGTTCTTACTAAGTCCATGTCACTGTTCTGAGCTGCTAAGTCAACCTGAAAAACCTATTCAAATTTAGGACAAGAATAAGGGATACAAACTCTTTAGAGATCCTTTAAAACATGTCACAATCTAGACCGGGCATTGCTATAGTAACAATAGGATACAGTAGGGACAGGCAAAGGAGAGGAGCAGAACAGCTAGGATAACTCTCACAGTATATGACTGAAAAAAACAGAAAAATTAAGAGGATTTCCTGTTTAAAAATGTTAAAGGAGAATACAACTGTAGCAAAAAAAGAACTTTGCAATTAAGATGTCATTAAATGTTCAACAGTATTGCACTGCGATGCAGTGGTTTCACCAATGGCGGCTGAAACAAGAATATACTGTACATAGATAGTGTGAGTTATTCAAATAAATAACGTAAAATGAACATAAAATAAAAATTTAACAAGAATCCTCAAAGACAAGTATAAGAAATAATTCTATACAGTATCTCACGAAAGTGTGTACACCCCTCACATTTTTGGAAATATTTTATTATATCTTTTTATGTGACAACACTGAAGAAATGACACTTTGCTACAATGTAAAGTAGTGAGTGTACAGCTTGTATAACAGCGTAAATTTGCTGTCCCCTCAAAATAACTCAACACACAGCCATTAATGTCTAAACCACTGGTAACAAAAGTGAGTACACCCCTAAGTGAAAATGTCCAAATTGGGCCCAATTAACCATTTTCCCTCCCCAGTGTTATGTGACTCGTTAGTGTTACAAGGTCTCCAATGTGAATGGGGAGCAGTGTCAGGGCTGGGCTCAGCCCTCCCTTCTCAGAACAGATTGGTCAGCTGTCGGTTAATTGTCAGTCTCAGCTTCCACTCTGTCTCACCTGATGACCATATACTGCTTGTTAAGCCAGCTCTGCTGCTATATAAACTGCCTTAATCCAATCTCAGATGCCTTTGCATGGTCAACAAATCTGGATATTCTCTGCTGTGTTTTCCTGATAAAGACTTTTGCCTCTTTGACTTCCCTTCTGGTTCCTGGATTAAAGACTCTGCCTGGCTGACTTCCCTTCTGGCTCCTGATCTTTTATGCTGTTTGTGTGACCATGCTGATCTCTGAATCGCTGTTTACTGGCTTGCTCCGACCATCTGCTCTGGCTATCGAACTCTGGCTATGTACTGACTATGTTTGCTATGTTTGTTCTATTTTACCATTTTTTTTAAATATTGTGATTTTTACTGCACTTCTGATCAGTCTGATTCATGGTTCCTGACAGTAGGCGAAGGCCATGAATTCAGAAGATGCAGACAATCCACTTGCTGGTAATATTTTTCCAGATGGGATGAGCAGGATCATCGCGTGGATCAGTTTGCCATAGCGTTATAGATGCTCCTGAAATTCCCTGCTCACCTGGTTCCTCCTATGGTGGCTGTTACGGCAGAACTTGTGTTGCAGGCCATTCCTGCTGATGCTCAAGTCTCTGTCCAGATGTTCCCGCACGCTCCACTACTGCTGCCAAGAGCCTCATGTCCATCAAGCAGGGTACGAGAATTGTTGCTGATTACGCCATTGAATTCCGTACTCTGGCAGCAGAGGTTGGTTGGAACAATAAGGGCTCTTGTGGCTGCTTTTTCTCATGGTCTCTCAGATAACATTAAAGATGAGATAGCAGCCTGAGACATACCCACTGAGTTGGAGAGGTTGATCGCGTTTGCCATTGTTATTGACTCCAGACTCCAAGAGAGACCTTCCTTTAAGGAGCACTTGTGGAAGCCTTCTGTACATTTGGCTCCGAGCTTTGTAGCCCCACCGTTCCTCCCTCACCTCCCATACCTCCTGGTTCTGACCCTGCCAGTGAATTAGAACCTATGCAGTTGGGCTTCACACATCTCTCTGCGGATGAGAGAGCCTTTAGAAGGAGGGAGAGATTGTGCCTTTATTGTGGCCAGACAGGTCACTTTTTGAAGTCTTGTCCTACCCATCCGGGGGGACGCTTGCACCTGAGGTCCTGTAGGGGACAGACTATAGGTGGCGTTGTTACGTCCCAGTTATCCTGAAGGATAGCCCCTAGTTCCAGTTACCCTTTCTTGGTGTGAGTCATCGAGATACAGGCTCTAATCAACTCTGGGGCTGCAGGCCTGTTCATAGATAGTACTTTTGTGTCTAAGCACTCGATTCCACTGCAGCTTCGGGCCACTCCACTTGCCATTGAGGCTATTGATGGGAGACCTCTACAGCCTGCCCATGTAACTCATGAGACGGCTCTGTTGACCATGGCCGTAGGGGCTCTTCACCATGAGATTATCAAATTCCAAGTAATTTCCTCTCCTCGTTTTCCAGTGGTTATTGGCTATCCTCGGTTACAGAGGCACAACCCCTCTTTTGATTGGTTTCATGCAGAGATTCTTTCCTGGTTGCCACAATGCAATAAGACATGTTTACAGAAAGTGGCTAAGGTCTTGTGTACCTCTTCACGCTCCTTCCGGAGGAACACCGCAAATTTAGCAATGTCTTTGATAAAGGTCAAACCGGTAATTTGCCTTTCAAGCCGGTTTTACACATTGTCTGTCTCAGATGATAAAGCCATGGAGGCGTTCTTGTTGCCGACGCATTTTCTCGAGGGTTCGTCTGCAAATCCTCGTCTCCTGCTGGTGCTGGCTCCTTCTGTGTGAAAAAGAAAAGTGGTGAACTGAGACCTTGTATCGATTATAGGGATCTCAATCGCTACATGATTAAGAATGCTTATCCGATTCCGTTGATTAGGGAGTTATTTGATCACCTCAAGGGAGCAACGGGTTTCACGAAGCTGGATCTGAGAGGGGCATACAATCTTGTGAGGATCAAGGAGGGCGATGAGTGGAAAACTGCATTTAATACCAGGACAGGTCATTACAAATACCTCATAATGCCGTTTGGTCTTTGCAACACTCTGGCAGTTTTTCAAGAGTTCATCAACGATGTCCTTCAAGATTTTTGCAGCAATGTGTGGTGGTTTATCTCAACGATATCCTCATATATTCCAAGTCCCTAGAGAGCCACCACACAGATGTCTGCTGTGTGCTTCAGAGACTGAGAGATAATAACCTGTTTTGTAAATTGGAGAAGTGCGAGTACCATCATGAACAGGTTAAATTCCTGGGTTATGTGATTTCCACTGTTGTTTTTCGAAGGACCCAGAGAAACTATCGGCAGTTCTACAGTGGCCCCGACCCATGGGTTTACGTACACTACAACGTTTTCTTGGCTTTGCCAATTATCAGAACTTTATTCGTAACTTCTCGTCTCTGGTCAAACCCCTGACTGAAATGACCAGAAAGGACGGTGACCCACAGAATTGGTCTCTGGAGTCCATTAAGGCTTTTGAAAGTCTCAAGGCTGCCTTTGTTTCTGCTCCTGTGTTGGCACATCCTGATCCTACGTTACCCTTCATCCTTGAGGTTGATGCATCTGAGACTGGAGTTGGTGCCTTTCTGTCTCAATGTACCACCTTCGAGAGTGCTATGCATCCTTGTGGCTACTTTTCCAAGAATAAATTTGGAGTCCCCTGCGCTACTAAAAGGAGCACCTAAATATGAAACTATTATTAAAGTGCACACGTTTAGAAAATTAAATACATGTATCAAATATAACAATACAGTCCTGGTAAAAATGAGATTGCTGCAAAGCCTAAAAAACGTATTCACAGTATACGTGGATGTCATGAAACCACAGTAAACATTCTGTCATGAAACCACAGTAAACATTCATGTCTTATCTGTTGCCTACCTTGCTGCATGTGTCCAGTTATAGGCTGGGCCTCCCTCACCTGTGTGCTTTAGTAGGCCCTCCTCAGCTGGGCTCCACCCCAGGCCTTAATTGGGAACAGAATATAACATCTGGCAGTGCAAGCCTGCATTGCTGATCAACATTTGTCCGTGTTTGGCTTTGTGTGTGGTTGTTCCTATCGTTTGCTCTGAGTCTTATTCCGTGTACCGATTTTTGTCTTGCCTCACTATCCCTGCCTGCCTGATACCCTGATCTTTGGCTTGTTCTCTGTTTCTCCTGTCTGCTTGTGGCCCTGACCCTTTGCTATTACCTCTGACTATTCTTGCTGTTCGTCTGCTGCTGCTTACTCTCTTCTGCCTGTAGCCAGCCGAGCATGAGCTAGGGGACCCCGGGGGCCGTGACCTGGATCCAGTTGTAGCCAAATCCATCCTCACCACTAGAGGCTCTGGCAAACACCCACTGGCTCTTAGATTCCACACCCTGGGGAAACTGATGCACTAGCTCCCTGTGTTTCAGTGTCCGTGCTCCAGGGTCCCCTCTTCCCGTATAAGCTGGAACTCATTAGCAGCAGTCAGCTATAGGTCCACAACCTTAGTGGTGTGCTTCACAACCCTTGGTGCGATTTGCACTCCAGTGGTGCACACCTGCCACCTGACCCCAGGCATTGTGACAGCGGATAGATCAATGAATGCAAATGATTCTGCGCAATCAGCCCAGTCTGATTTGGTGATTAAATAAAGTGCAAACAAATTGAATATTCTGCAGACCAATCTATAGTAAATTAAAATGAATACTAAAGTGTCCAATAATAAAGTGCAATAGCGCAGTGCTTCTTCTGTATAAACAATTCCATAATATTTTGTGTTTTCACCAAACACCTCAATGCTTAGAGAACTCTCACCTCCAGATGGCAATAAAGAAGCCTTAAGAATAGAGTTGAGCGAACACCTGGAAGTTCGGGTTCTGCTGGTCCGTCCGAACTTCGTGACAAAGTCCGGGTCCGGGTCCGGACGGAACCCGAACGATCGCACGGACACAAGCGAGTTGAGATAAGAATTCCGAAGAAATAACGGTAGACCTCCACTCTCAAGAGATTCGTAACTCCACAAACCACTTTTGTGTTTTATAATACCTTAACAAATATGTCTTCTTCGTGACGCGATAACGTGAAATAATAACCTGTGAAATCATAAGTAAAATTAAATGATATCTAACCAGACGTCTTATAAGTTAAACAAACGTGAAATAAATTAGTGGTTTAGTCTGACCCGACTAACGCGTCTTAGTAAACGTAAGTAACTAGATAGGCGACAGTGTTACGGACCCCAGTCCACCGTCCACACGTGGTGA
>BLSH010317802.1:163059-177227 GCA_018402905.1 Glandirana rugosa | reverse complement strand
TTGCCCCCCCCCCCCCCCCAGGACACAAGTGTCCCCATTGGAAGATTATTATTATTACTTTTCTGGGTACAACCCAACATTTAGGTTTTTATTTTATTTTTACTTTCACTTTCAATGATAATGGTAAACAGGAAAAATTGAGAGGTTGAATCTCCTTAACCGCTTGCCGACCGCTGGTCGGCAATTGACGGCGACAAAGTGGCTCTGTAACGCAAATCGCCGTCATACGACGGCGGGCGCGATACAGAGCCACTGTGAGCGCACGCGCGCCGCCGGAGGCGCGCGCGCGCGCTCACTGTGTCCGGGGGGGTCCAGGGAGCGGGTGTGGCGGCTTCGATTGCCGCCGGCCACCCGCGATGCCCCCCCCCGGAGCGAATGAGCGGAGGTCCGTGTAAGTAAACACGGACCTCCGCTCTGTGTGAGGGGGAAGGGCTGTGATCACAGCCTTCCTGTAAGTGAAGGCTGTGACCACTTCCTTTCCCCAGCTAGGCAAGCCCCCCTACAGTAAGAACACGCCCAGGGAACATACTTAACCCTTAGCGCGCCCCCTGCAGGTTAACCCCTTCACTGCCAATGGCATTTACACAGTAATCAGTGCATTTTTATAGCACTGATCGCTGTATAAATGCCAATGGTCCCAAAAAAGTGTCAAAACGTTCCGACATGTCCGCCCCAATATTGCAGTACCGCTAAAAATCGCAGATCGCCGCCATTACCAGTAAAAAATTTAAAAAAATGAAAAACCCCAAAAATGAATTCTCATCATCCGTAAACGCGACCACTTTTGCGCAAACCAATCAATAAACGCCGATTGCGATTTTTTTATCGCAAATATGAGGAAGAATATAAATCGCCCAAAAACGGTGAAAAAAAAATTTTTTTTATATTTTTTTTTTGCATTTGTATTTTAGCAAAAAGTAAGAAATTTGGGTTTTTTTGCAAAATTGTCGCTCTTCTTTTGTTGAAATGACGCAGAGGTGATCAAATACCACCAAAAGAAAGCTCTATTTGTGGGAAAAAAAGGACGCAAATTTCGTTTGGGTACAACGCCGCACGACCGCGCAATTGTCAGTTAAAGCGACGCAGCGCCAAATCGCAAAAAGGGCTCCGGTCCTAAAGCTGGAAATTCTTCCAGGGCTGAAGTGGTTAAATGGGGGCACAGACAGCAATAAAAATTGACAAGTGCTCTAATCCCTCTGCACTCTGTCCAAAACTAAAAGAAAAAAAGTTTTGCCTTTACTTTAAAGTGTTGTTACCCCAACACTTCATATTCCTGATATGTGTCTACTGTACCATGTACTTGTATGAGAATCTCTTCGTATTGCTTCCTTTGTGTGAAATCCCTGGTGTTCCTGCTAATCCCTCTACTTTCCTTTTAAAAACTGACCACACACTGTGGTCATTTCTCTAGCTGTGCTGGGAACTCAGTGTACTCTCCTCCAATGATCAGCCTTGTCCTGACATGCCCAGCCATTCACTGGGAGGCTCAGTATGCTGCAGCTTCTCCTCCCCCCAGCTCTTATCCAGCTGAGAACAAAGGGAATGTGATCACTTATAAAAAAAAGGTACTTATAATGTTTTTTTTTTTTTTTTTTAGATCTGTACAAAAACATTTTGCCTTTCATTTCTATTTTAAACTGAATGGGTTGTTTTACAAGGTGATCGTTTATAATCACTTTAATTGTAGAGCCATAGAGTGGGTAGAAGCAATCAGTGGTGTGTGGCTTCAATTCTTTTGTATGTTTAGTACTGTGACCTTACAACACTAGGAACATGCAATCAGTTCTAGTCAAAACAGCCCTGTTTACATAGATATTTTATGTTCTCCCTATGTTTGTGTGTTTTTTTCTATGAGTGCATTAGCCCAGAAACATACCAGAAGGTTAATCAAATTTTGACCAAACCAGCCTTTGTGTAGATGCTTGTAAGGGTGCTTTTGGCAAAAGCTGATAACAGTTTAGCTTGTCCTAAAACCACTGGGGAATAAGTCAAAGTCATACAAAACAAACTGTAAATAAGTAAAATCTTTTTAAAGATCCATAACTAACAGTGAATGTCCACATGAGGAAGCTGAAGGACCTAACCAGATGTGTGGAGGCAATGGAGAACAGTAGCCTCTCCTACATTGAGCTGGACTTTGAGCTCATCAAGCTGGAGATTAAAGAGATGGAGAACATCATACTGCAGCTGAAAACCTCATTCAATGGCTCAAATGTGATTGTGGAGACTCTCCACCAAGAGGTGAGAACCAAAAATATTTTATATAATTAAAGTTTGGTTAAGTGATATCTAACACAATTCTCTTCCTGAGGTGAGGAAGGTAATGATTCGTATATCAGCGAGCTAAACGTCAGTCCATGTTCTCATGTCTTCTTTAACCACCTAAATCCTGGCCAATTCTGGCACTTCTCTTTTGCTAGAAAATTATTTAGAAACCCCAAACATTATATATATTTTTTTAAGCAAAGGCCCTAGAGAATAAAATGGTGGGTGTTGCAATTTTTATGTCACCCGGTATTTGTGCAGCAGTTTTTCAAACGCAATTTTTTTGGAAAAAATACACATTAATTTTAGAGAACACAAACACAATATAATACTACTTTTTTGGTAAAATATAAAAGATGATGTTACGCCGAGTAAATAGATACCAAACACGTCAAGCCTTACAATTGTGCGCATTCATGGAATGGCAACAACTGGTATTTTAAATTAGCCTTTGTAGGTTACCAGTTTAGATATACACAGAAGATCTGGTGCTAGAAATATTGCTCTTGCTCTGACATTGGCAAATATGCCTCACATGTGTGGTGTGATAGCTGTTTACATATATGTATATTTGCATATATTAAAAAAAAAAACAAAAAAAAAGTATGATTTATTTTATTTGTACAGTGTTTTGTTTTTTTTAAAGAAATTTTGATCACTTTTATTGCTGTCAAAAGACATGTAAACATCCCTTTTGACAGCAATAGCAATGACAGTTACATAGTTACCGTTAGGTTGAAAAAAGACCATCTAGTTCAGCAAATAAAAAAAATAAAATTATTTTAAAAAAAATCATACAATCCCATATACATAATCCTATATCCACAGTTGATCCAGAGGAAGGTGAAAAACCCCAGCATAGCATGATCCAATTTGCTTAAGCAGGGGAAAAAATTCCTTCCTGTTCCCCCGAGAGGCAATCAGATTTTCCCTGGATCAACTTTACCTATAAATGTTAGTAGCCAGTTATGTTATTTACATTTAGGCGAGAATCCAGGCCTTTTTTAAAGTAATCTACTAAACTGGCCTGAACAGCTCTTGAGTTAGTCTATTCCACATTTTCACAGCTCTTATTTCTCGTATTTCGAGATTAAATCTTTTTTTCCTCTGGACGTAAAGAGTGCCCCCATGTCCTCTGTGATGACCTTAAAGTGAATAACTCAACCACAAGTTCACTATATGGACCACTTATGTATTATGTAGATCATATCCCCCCCCTAATCTCCTCTTCTCAAGAGAGAATAAATTCAGATCCTCTAATCTTTCCTCATAGCTGAGCTCCTCCGTGCCTCTTATCAGTTTGGTTGCCCTTCTCTGAACTTTCTCCAGTTCCCGATATCCTTTTTGAGAACTGGTGCCCACAACTGAACTGCATATTCCAGATGAGGTCTTACTAATGATTTGTACAGGGGCAAAATGATATCTCTCTCTCTGGAGTCCATACCTCTCTTAATACAAGAAAGGACTTTGCTCGTTTGGAACCCGCAGCTTGGCATTGCATGCTATTATTAAAGAGGAATGAAACTTTCCTCTATAACTTGCCTATAATAAGGCTTACCCATAGGTAGTGTAAATATTTTCTACACAGGCACTGAGATATTTACTATACATGCAGCCAGTGACATCACTGGCGCATGCGCTCTGAAGAAAAGTCCACCCATGCCGTTCCTTCAGAGCACTGTGCCATTATCAGCAGAGTCAAAGTCAGCAAACCCGGAAGCAATACTGGTGAAGATGGAAGCGGCTGCAGTGCTGGCATCTCAGAATTCGGTGCATACTAGCACATTATGACTTTAACTTTAAAAAAAACATCCAGCGGTTTACAACCGTTTTACGCTTATGTTCTATCAAAACCCCCAGATCCTTCTCCACCATTGATTCCCCCAGTTGTATCCCTTCTTGTATGTATGATGCATGTATATTCCTATCCCCCAAGTGCGTAACTTTACATTTATCAACACTGAACCTCATTTGAAATTTAAATTGAAGAGAAAGAGAAACTGCCTGATTGCAAACAGCTTTGGCTTAACTCTGTGCTTAGAAAAAGCAAAATACTTGTGACACCAAACCTATAGTTTAGCACTCTGCATTAAATTATTATTTTGTAGCACCCCCATAGTGTAGGTGCGTTTTTCTAGCAGGGTTTATTAGGTGAGGTTATATTTAGTCAGGCCTGAGTGTAAGAGCAGGCCTGAATGTTTTGCTCTGGCCCGGGAGGAGTGGCTCAGGGAGGATTGAGTGGACTTGACAGATGAGGTCCCCAGAACCTTCCACTTCTTTCTAGAAACCTGGAGGAGGGTTTCTGGTCAGAGAGCTGGGAGATAGGTGGAGCCATCTGGAGTATTCTAGGGAGCCCTGACCAATACCCAAGCGGGATTGACACGGGGCAGGCATCCTTAAATACACTCAGTCGGCCCAATCTGGGAGGAGAAGTGTTGGGTGGAAGTCTGGAGATGTAGCAGAGGCGTTGTGAAGGCCCCTACCAGGGAGGTAGCCCCAGTCTGGGGACAGTGACCTTGGGGCCTGGAGGTTCGGGTGCAGCCAGGAGTGGTGGTGATTCCTGGAGTTGTACAGGGGAACAGGAGAGCAGCGGAGGTGCCACAAAGTGAGAGACTTTAAAGTGATCCAACGGTTTGGTGAGTGACAGTCCCAGGGAACTGCAAGAGAAAATGCCCTTGGCTGGGGAAAAGCCATAGGCACAATTTTATTTACATCTGGAAAGCCTCTTCCTTAATCGGTGGTGGATTTCACAGAGTCTGTTCAGTGCACCGGGTGTCACATTGACCTTGCCATATGGACTGTCACGAAAGGATATATGTGGATACTGCTTCTTCAATAGTAATATACCAACAGATCGGTGCACCAGGGTTCCTTGTTATCCTATTAACCCTCTTATGGACTGTCACTCATTATATGGTACATAGAGGCATTGTCATTGGATGGAAATGTATTCACTTGGTGAAGTTAATATTATCTCTGGATAATATTGGACTCGTAATTTTTTATTGTTTTTATTTAGCGCAGCCCTCTATTATCTTTTTTTTTTAACTTTAATTGTTTATTGAAAATTAGCATTAGCAAATTATGCAGTTTACAAGTCTTCACTTAGACATAATATGAGCACATAGTTTCCTCAGTACAAAAGTCTATGCATTAGCCGTCATGTACTCAATGAGTTGGTTATCATAAATGGTTAGCTTATTACTAATTTATCAGAACGGATCAGACCTGTATAACTATACAATTATAGTATGTCAAGTGGGAATGGAAAGGGGGAGGAATGGGGGATGGGAAGAAGGAAGGGGGAAGGGAAAGGATGGAAGAGGTGGGAAACCTCAGGATAGGGGAAGGGTTCGGTTTGTGGGGGGACTATAGCGGTGCAAAACTTAAGCTCCTATCCAATTCCAATCAACAAAGGAAATATATAAAATTTAAATCATTTATTAGTTATATGTTAAAATTAGCACTTGACTGTGCTAATGCACTATTGGCATTAAAAGCAACATACAATGAAAGAACAGACACAATTTTCAATAGGTACATAGAGCGTTGCATGAGTTTTTACAGATCTGTGTCGATGTCCAACATGTTTCGCCTGAATTATTATATTTCTAATATAATTATAATAATTATGGAGTTAGCTATAACCCTTCTGATGTTATGCAATCTTCCATGATAAATACAACAACATTTATACTATTACTACTATTCCTCACTGCTTCCAATTGCTTATATAGGTATAGACCCATCCCTTTTTTGGTTAGGAGATATGTGGCAGCGGATAACTCTGAAGCCTAATATTCCAGATGCCCATAAACTGTTCCTTGTTACCGAGCGCTGCAGCATATGCGTACTCATATGAGCATTATAGTTTGACTCTAGATATAACCTCTTCCAAAGTAGGAGCAGACTCTTTTTTCCACTGGCACATTATGGTCAGCCTAGCCGCAAGGAGGATATGTACTATTATTATTCAAATGTTTTTAGGGAATTTAGAAATAGATAGACCCAATAGAGCCATGGCTAGAGATGGTTGGGTGATCATACCCGTGATGGATGGTATCAACCTGAAGATAGAGTGCCAAAAGCTTTTAATAGACTTGCAGTGCCACAACACATGTGTTAGATGTCCAGGCTGACCACAATTCCTCCAACAGTCAGAAGAGGCTCCTGTATACATCTTAGAGATCCTAACCAGTGTTAGGTAACACCTGTATATAATCTTGTAGACATTCTCCCAGTGGGACACTTTGTGTGGCCCCTAAACTGTACTTCACTGCATCAGCCCATTCTTGTTCAGAAAAAGTTTGGCCTAATTCCTGCTGCCATTTTAGTAAAGCCTTGGTTTTGGTCAATAGCTGCCGCCATTAGTAGAGCTCGGAGGTTTTTACATTTCAGTAGAGCCTGTTCTAATCTGGTCCATTGATTAAGTGGGGTCAAGGCTGTGCATGATGCTAGCTGGTCCAGTAAAGCTGCTCTATAGTAGTTCTTTATTAATGGGGCTCCCTTGATTTATTCCTGGTCAAGATTGAAAAAGAAATCCTAGCTCTAGTTCCCTTCCAGATAAACGTCCGTAGGTGCATGTCAAGGGTTGTAAAGAAGCAGCTGGGCAAGGGTATTGGTAGGGTTCTAAAAAGATATAGGATTTTAGGTAGAGTTACCATTTTAAACGTGGCTATACGACCTAGCCAAGATAGTTCAAATCTACTTAGTTGTGTTAGCTTGTTATGTACCGTTTTCAAGAGTGGCTTATAGTTTAGATCGTATAATTGTGATGTTTTATTGGTCAGTTGGATACCTAGATACTGAATCTTATTCGCATCCCACTTGCATGGGAATAGTGACTCTAATTTAGTACAAGTTTCTTTGCTTATTTTAGTCGGTAAGACCTGACATTTAGTTATATTTATTTTATAGAATGAGGCGGCACTGAAGGCCTCGATCGTCACACACACCCCAGCCAAAGATTTGGTAACTTCTGTAAGTGTCAAAATGACATCGGTGGTGTTTGCCTGCTATGGAGATGCCAATATAGTAGGGGATGTTCTGACGGATTCCATTACTAGAGAGAAGATCAGGGGCGACAGGGGGCACCCCTGTCTTGTTCCACTTGTAATAAAGAAGGTGTTGGAAAGGGCTGTTGACGTAAAGACCCGTGCTGAAGGCTTTGTGTATAGAGCTGTTATAGCTTATAGAATAAATCCTTTGAATCTAAATTTAGTCAGGGTTGCCTGCAGGTATCCCCAGTGCACCCTGTCAAAGGTCTTCTTGGCGTCTAAAGCCAAGAAGGCTGTCGACAGGCCCTGGCTCTCCGCCGCACGTATAAGGTTTAAGATTCTCCTGGTACCATCTAGGGCTTGTCTCCCCTTTACAAATCCGACTTGGTCTTGATTAATCAATTCTGGTGTCACTTTAACTACACTATTGGTAGGTACTTTGGCATATACTGTATCTTTAGGTCAGCATTAAGGAGTGAAATGGGCCTAAAGTTTTGGGGGATATTGGGTTCCTTTCCAGGCTAGGGCAGGGCAACGATCAAGGCCTCCAGCATCTCTTGTGGGGGGGATCCATCAGTGGCTATTGCATTAAATAATTTTGCAAATGGGGGGTCAGTATGTTGCTAAATGTTCTGTAATATTCTGCAGAAAGACCATCCGGTCCCGGTGATTTATTTAACTTAAGTTCTCTAATCACTTTCTTAATTTCGTCTGCTGTAATAGGGGAATTAAGCTCATTCAGTGCCTGTTTTGTTAAGGCAGGTAGTTTCACCGAATCTAAAAATTGTGTTATTTTTTCCTCAGTAGGTTTGGGTAGTACTAGGATCCGTCTCTAAATTATAGAGGGCGCTATAATAGTCCCTGAAAGCGACCGCTATCTCCTTAGGGTGGTGGACTGTCTTGCCAGTGGTGGGGTTTAGCATTTGTGCCAGCCTTGTTTTGGTTTGAATTTGCTTGGCCAGAAGTTTTCCAGCTTTGTTGCTTTTGGGCATAGTATCTAGCTTTTACGCGTTTAAGAGATTTTTTCAAAGTCATGGGTAAGTATTTGTCTAAGCTCTAGTCTACAGTTTAGTAACTCCTCTATGGTGCTTTGGGATACTGCGTTCTTATTAAGTGTCTCTAGTTTCTGTATCTTATCTAATAGACCTGTTATCATTGATGATTTCTGTTTTTTATCTCTAGACGCTATCTGCAATAATGATCCCCTGATGTATGCCTTATACGCACACCATAAAGAAGAAGAGCTAGTGTCAGAGGTATCATTAAAATGAAAATATTCTTCTAATTGTTTTTTAATTTCCTTTCGGTGGATGGGATTATTGAAAATGCTAGTGTTATTGCACCAGATCATTGCAGGTGTATTATTATGCTGTTCTCTCATTTTTACTGTTACTGGGGCATGATCTGACCAGGTAATTGTTCCTATCTCAGCGTTGTGAGTTTTAACCACTTCACCCCCTTGAAGGATTTGCCCCCTTCCTGACCAGAGCCCTTTTTGCGATTCGGCACTGCGTCGCTTTAACTGACAATTGCGCGGTCGTGCGATGTTGTACCCAAACAAAATTTGCGTCCTTTTTTCCCACACATAGAGCTTTCTTTTGGTGGTATTTGATCACTGCTGCGTAATTTCTGATCGCCGCTATAAACAAAAGAAGAGCGACAATTTTCTTACTTTTTGCTAAAATACAAATCCAAAAAAAAAATATAAAAAAACATTTTTTTCATCGGTTTTGACTGATTTATATTCTTCCTCATATCTGGGATAAAAAAATCGCAATCAGCGTTTATTGATTGGTTTGTGCAAAAGTTGCCTTGTTTACGGATGATGAGAATTAATTTCTGGGGTTTTTATTTTTGTTTTATTTTTTACTAGTAATGGCGGTGATCTGCGATTTTTAGCGGTACTGCGATATTGCATTTCGGACCATTTTGACACTTTTTTGGGACTATTGGCATCTATACAGCGATCAGCGCTATAAAAATGCACTGATTACTGTGTAAATGCCATTGGCAGTGAAGGGGTTAACCTGCAGGGGGCGCTCTAAGGGTTAACTGTGTTCCCTGGGTGTGTTCTAACTGTCTTAGTGTTTGACTGGCAGGGGGAGGGGAGTGATCACAGCTTCCATATAGAGGAAGGCTGTGATCACTCCCTTCCCCCTCTAACAGAACGGAGATCCGTGTTTAGTTACACGGACCTCCGTTCTTTCACTCCGGGGGGGGGGGGGCATCGCGGGTAGCTGGCGGAGATCGAGCCGTTCCCTGGCCCCCCCGGACACAGTCTGTGCGCAAGTGCGCCTCCGGTGGCGCGCGCGCTCACAGTGCGCGATCTGGCAGCCGCCGTCATATGACGGCGGTTTACCCAGGAGAGCCATCTTGTCGCCGTCAACCTGCGGTTGATGGTCGGCAAGTGGTGAGGTAGTGAGTCTAGGTCCATGATTACCAGGTAAATTTTGGAGTAAGTCCCGTGTGGGACCGAGAAGAATGTAAAATCCTTTTCACCCGGGTGAAGACACCTCCAGACATCATAAAGAGCTTCTCTATGTAGTATAGTTTTCAGGGACATCTTTTGTCCACGGGAGGTGGATGTGCTATCCATTTTTGTATCTGTGACCAAATTGAAATTTTTACTTTTTTGAAGAACCTGGAAAGAAATGATATCTGTTTCTCATTAGGAGCGCACACTGTAGCTATTGTGTAAAGTACATTATTTAGTGAGCAAGTTAAGATAAGAAAGCAGCCGTTAGGATCGTAATACACTTCATGAATACCAAAAGCAACGGAGTTCCTGATTGCAAAAAGAACTTCCCTGCTTTTAGTATTGGCATTAGCAAAAAATATGTGCGGAAATAGTCTATGCGAACACTTCGGGGGGTTCTTTGCAGAAAGGTGTGTCTCCTGAACAAAGAACATCTCCCTTAAGATTGTGCGCTTCTGACCACATAAGTCTTCTCTTATATGGGCTGTTCAGCCCCTTAACGTTTAAAGAAACAAATTTGAGAGACATAAAATACAGTTAGAGCTTGAATTAGCCTCTCCAGTGATGTCCGAAGACATGAGTAGAGTCCATCTCCAAAGTTTGGGATGATCCTATGAGTGTTATGTCCTGTTACATTGCTAGCTGCAGTCTTATGGGAATGTTCCGGATGTCGTGAGGTCCAGGCCTCAGCAAAAAATACGTGCAGAAAAAGGGATGAGTCTGTAGGTGTAGGAGAGATGGCCATGTAAGGCGTGGTACCAGTGAGAACAAAAAACCAAAACCATGAACAATGAACAAAGTCATAAAAAAGAGACCAGGTAATAACCCAGTTTCCAGAAGTGAACTTAAGCACTCATGTTGGTGGGGCATCACTCCCCCATGCCTGAAGGGCAGGAAAGGGCGTGAATCAATAGTTACCAATCCTTAGGGCTCGAGATACCGCGTCAGGTGGCTGCTTGTGAAGTACTGACGTGTTGGTTTCCCTTGACCGTGTTCCATTCATTCTTGAGCTTAGATGGTCCGCTGTTGTTGTCCATAGCGATGTCCTCCGGCAGTATTCACCATTCCTTTAGATATTTGAGGCCAGCTTCTAGGGATTGAATATTAACTGTTTGTCCTGAAAAGTCACAGTTAGTTTGGACGGGGTCCCCATCGATAAGTTATATTGTGGTTCCGCAAGGCTTTAGTTATGGTTGTCAATTGTTTTTTGTGCTGTATGGTAGCCTAGGAGAGGTCTGTGTAGAGAGCAATGTTTGTGAATTTAGCCTCCAGTTGTGGCTTTTTCCTTACAGCCCGCATGGCTTCATCCTTAATGTGAAAGTAATGTATTCTGGCCAGCACGTCTCTTGGAACGTGATCAGGTAGGAACGCCGGTTTAGGCAGTCTATGTGCCCTGTCGATGACTAATTCTGAGTCTTTAGCGTCTGGGACCAAAGTGTGTAATAGTTGGCGCAGGAAGCCCTTTAATTCAGTATTTGCCACTGATTCTGGGATATTGTGGAATTTTATATTATTTCTGCATGAACAGTCTTCCATATCATATAATTTGGCGGCCATTCTTTGTATATCATTTTGTTGCTGTTTATAAGCATCCACCAAACTATTATGTGCTGAGAATATGTCGTCAATTTTATGCTCGACATGGGACAGTCTATGTTGCAATTCCTGCACTGATGCTGTCAGCATGTAAAGTGTCTCTCAATGCAATCAACGTGTCTTTTAAGTTAGCCACTGGCACTGGCTGAAGCTGGGAACTGCTCTTGCGAGGCCTGGCTGGGGCCTGCTGTTTTGCTCTCCTCCATATCCGACTCTGAGCCAGACTCCCCTCCCTACTTTGCTATCTTAGGCTTTGGCTGGGCTACGGATGGTAGGACTGTTGGTTGGAGATGTGGGGTTAATCCCCTGTGCTTTTTTGAGGATGGTGGTACATACCGAGGATGAAGAGTCGCGCGTGTCTGTGGCGCTATCGTCTCCGGCCTCCGTGTCTGGTTCTGAGTCTGCACCATCTTGGATTCCATGAGGCCCTGATGGCGAGAAGAAGTCCATCAATTTGTGCAGTGCCAAGCGCTGGGACCTTCGCTTTGACATGCCGCCGAGGGTCAGGCTCAGGAGCGGAGGCTGTGTGGCAAGATGCAGGCACTTCGGTTGCTAGTATCTGTCGCTGGTGGTAGCTGGAGCCAGAGCTCTCTCCTCACACAGCTGTCCTCGATGCCGGACGGACACCCTATTATCATTTTTTACAGTAGTTTGCCTATTAACCATGAAAATGGCCAGAATCTACTAACAGAATTAGCCCCCTATAGACTTTAATGGGATTACATGCTAAGTTTGGGTTTTACAAATATCATGCTGAACCCCCCATGAAACAAACTCTAACAGATTCACCCATACCTACAGATAAATACCAGCTAGTTATGAAAACAGGTCATTGTAGACTTGGGTTATAAAACCATCATATGAAGCATGATAAAGTGTAAGCATTCTTACAGATTTTAAAACAATCTATTTCCTTATGGGCCTAGGTTATCATACTCAACTAGTAAAAATATCCAAGGGTGTTATTTTACATAAGAGAAAGGCTATAAAACAACTATCGTACACTCCTGAAGATTGTCAGTTGAGTCACTTCCCCATAATTAACATGAAAACTAAACGAAAGACACCAATGTGTATACAAGGATAATGACGTTATCAGTTGTGTTTGCTTTTCTCACTAGAATCTTAACAGGAAACATTGGGATTTAAGTCATCTGTCTATTCTCTTAACTGTCATCAAAAGGGGAACCATCCAACCCTTATTAGCAATTCCCTACTAATTTTTTTTAAGGAAAGTTAATAATGTACATAAAATATCCAACATGTTTTCTAATATGGACTTTCTAACAAAGTCAGGAGTGTTCCCAGGGTGTTATGAAGTGCTCACTAAAGTGGGCATTGTTAAAGCCTAATGCCACATTTAATGTGAGTTTAACCACTTGACCACTGGGCACTTAAACCCCCTTAACAACCAGACCAATTTTCAGCTTTCAGTGCTCTCACATTTTGAATGACAATTAGTCAGGCATGCAACACTGTACCCATATGACACATTTGTCCTTTTTTTCCACACAAATAGAGCTTTCTTTTGGTGGTATTTAATCACCGCTGGTTTTTTTTAATTTTTTGCGCTATAATTAAAAAAGTTTTGTAAAAAAAATGCATTTTTCTTCGTTTCTCTTATAAAATTTTGCAAATTAGTAATTTTTCTTCAGAAATTTCGGCCAACATTTATATTGCTACATATCTTTGGCAAAAAAAACAAATCAGTGTATATTATTTGGTGTTTGTGAAAGTTATATAGTCTACAAAAGGGGTAGGCAACCTGGGGCCCACCAGCTGTTGCAGAACTACAAGTCCCATCATGCCTCTGGGAGTAATTGCAACTGCCAGCCTTGCAATGCCTCATGGAAAATCAGCTGGAGGGCTACTGATTGCCTACCCGTGGTCTACAAGTTATGGTGCCAATCACTGATTATTGATCACAGCTGATGTACTGACGGCCTAGCTCATTTCTTGAGATCCTAACAAGCCAGGACAGTACAAATACCCTCCAAATTACCCCTTTTTTGAAAGTAGACATTCCAAGGTATTTAGTAAGAGGCATGGTGAATTTTTTGAAGTTGTAATTTTTTCCCACAATTCTTTGCAAAATGAAGATTTTTTTTCTTTTTTTTTCACAAAATTGTCATATGTTTACAGTAGAGCTGAGAGAACCTCTGGAAGTTCGGGTTCTGCTGGTCCGGCCGAACTTCGGGACAAAGTCCGGGTTCGGGTCTGGGCGGAACCCGAACGATCGCACGGACCCCAAACCCCATTGAAATCAATGGGGACACAAACTTTTAGGCACAAACATGGCTGTAACAAAGTCCTGGAAAGCCCTAGAGGGCTGCAAAAGGAAGTAAAATGGGGTAAGGGTAGGGCAAGTGCCCTACAAAAAAATGGGGATAGGGAAAATAAATTAAATGGGGTAAAATGAAGGAAAACGTCGGGAGATCCCGAAAGGTCCTGAAACAATGTCGGTACAAACACGGATTTTCAAACACAGGGGTAACTAAAGTTACCCCAAACCCCAGGCACGCTAGCAAGCCCAAGGCGGGTCTGGGCTTGGGCCTGAAACAGGGCTTCAAGCCGGCCTGGTCGTCTTGGGCTTGAAGGTCTCCAAGAGAGTCGAGATGACATTTGTATACTGTTAAAACACTTTTTTTTTCTTTTTTTTAGAAGTAAAACGTTTCTTAACACCCTTTTTTAATGTTGAAGTTTTTTAAGTGGTACGGAGAATGATTTATGGAACCTTACAGATGAAAGTTTTTTCCCCATTAAACCTCCCATAAACATGACAGGACCGAACAATCCTAGAGTTCTTTACTCGATCCGGCAGTCATGTAGTCGAC
>BLSH010317802.1:113301-129240 GCA_018402905.1 Glandirana rugosa | reverse complement strand
ATTTGATTTTAATTTATTTTCCCTATCCCCATTTATTTGTAGGGCACTTGCCCTAGTTTGAAGATGATTTTAGAACAGTTATATGGCTTCTACCGTTAATTAATACTTTTCAGACACAGTTTGAAGATGATCCACATTCACCTCCATTTTTGCATTTTTTAAGTTTTTATTTTTTTAAAAATATTTAAAGTTATTTCCCTGTCCCCATTTTTTTGTAGGGCACTTGCCCTACCCTTACCCCCATTTTACTTCCTTTTGCAGCCCTCTGGGGCTTTCCAGGACTTTCCTACAGCCATTTTTGTGCCTAAAAGTTCGGGTCCCCATTGATTTCAATGGGGTTCGTTGTCCGTGCGATCGTTCGGGTTCCGTCCGGACCCGGACCCGGACTTTGTCCCGAAGTTCGGACGGACCAGCAGAACCCGAACTTCCAGGTGTTCGCTCAACTCTAGTCCTACGCGATTTTGGTCCGAATGCGATGCAAATTCAGCTATACAATCTGTATGGCTGAATTCACATTGCAGTGTCTGACATTGCATTGATGTGAACCGGCACTGAGCTATGGAACCTCTAGAAATGCTTATTTGCACTAATCTGGACATTCACACTCTGTGAGTGTGGTCATTGGAGAAGGCCATCTTTGTATGCAGATGATGCATTACTATACTTGAATGATGCTGAAACTTCTTTGACAGCCATTCTACAGACTTTCAATAGTTTTTGGCACTACTCGTGTATTAAGATGAACTTGTCTAAATCGACTGTTTTCCCCCTGAACAAACATGCACAAATACTGGTAGATCCCACTTCTCTGCAATGGGTCCAGCAGTTTAAATAATAAGGAATTCACATCTCGCTGTGGTGTTGATTTGCTAAAACTTGAGAGTGCAGAATTTGGTTCAGCTGTGCATGGTAGCCAATCAGCTTCTAAATTCAGCTTGTTCAATTAAGCTTTGACAATAAAACCTGGAAGCCAATTGGTTTCTATGCAGAGCTGTGCCAGATTTTGCAGTCTCCAGTTTTAGTAAATCAACCCCTCTTTCTCAAATTCTTTTTGGGACTTAATATGACCACGATTCATTCTCAACATAAATCTAAGTGTGAGGCCCGGTCCTCTCTACCCCTCTATGTAGTGGTTAGAGCAAACCTTATAAAAAGATGTTCCTTCCCAAATTTACAATCCCCACTCTAGATTCCCCAACAAATTTTCCAGAACAATGCCTGGCATGAAGGAGGCTGTCTTGTATGGTTGGGATTGTGGACCCTCCATGCAGCTTGGATAGTGGTGTGCTCAGAGAGCGTAGTTGTGCAGGCTACAGTTGACCTGGTAGAAGGAAGCACAGAGACAAGGATCTTGGAAAGCAAGGAATACAGGACTTGTTGGAATGGCAGGATTATAGCGCAGCACTGGGGCGCTGGTCTTACAAAGAAGCAGTAGCACCAGGAGAATAGCGCACACATACACAAAAGAAGGTTGCTTTCAAATCTTGCAAGTCTACTGAAGAAAACACCCGATCTTAATAAGTATATATGGGGGATTTAGTCACACCATATGGCCATACCATGCTTAAAGGAGAAGTACATTCAAAGCTTGTTTGGCCGTTTTCAGCAGAGAATGGGCTGAAGTCCACTCTCTGCTGACATCACAGAAGTCGGTGCAGGCACCGCGTCATCACGACTATAGAAGTTGTGATCCACCAGGTCCCTGGACCGCAACCTGGCTCGGCCTCTCAGTGAGCCGCTGAGAGCCTGAGCCAGTCCCTCCGCCCCCTCCATAGCTCAGCACTCCAGTGAGCGAGGAGGGGGCAGAGCAGAGAGCTGCTGATTGACAGTCAGCAGCTCTCTGCTCGGGGAGCTGTCAGGACTGAGCGATCAGCGAGGTTCAGTCACTTGGTTCTTAGCGCCGGGGGACTGATGCTGCATCCACCTAGGTAAGTATGTTTTTGCAAAAAAGCCCAAACCCATACTTCTCTTTTAAGCCCACCACTGCGTCAAAGTATCCCCGTTTCAGTGGGTCCTACACTATTCATAGAATGAAAGATAAATCCCACTTCTCTAAACCATGGGAGATACTCACTCCTTACATGGGAGAAGTGTGCTATCTGCTGATTCCACTGCTTGTACTGCACTATAAATGGATTCCTCCTATAACCACTTACTGGTGGACACTGATAATGAAGTACTGGTGTGAGAGAGTGGGGTGCTCCACCCCAGGAAGTCTGGTCAGGACTCAATATGTAACAAACAAACAAAGTGTTGTTAGAGTGTGCCCCCCCCCACCAAATCCAGATGCTGTACTTACAGGAATATTGTGGTGCACATGGATCCCAGAGAGTACAGGTACATAGGATTCAGTTGAGGCACAGGAGGAGTTTAACACAGGAAAGATACCCATTTGTATTGTCTGGGAGAGAGAACAGTAGGCCCACATGTGCCTTGAAGGGGGAGGGACCCTGAAATGGCAGAAGCACAGAGTCTAAGGAACCACCTGGTCTTCTCCAGAGCTCCTGGAGATGGAGATGGGTTGTGCTGCAGGCGATCCCCAGGTTGCGGTTCTCGGACTCACCTGAGCAGGCAGCTACTGGGAATATAGCCCAAACTGGCAAACGTTGATTAAAAACACAGACACTGGGAACAAGTGCACAGAAATAGAGTTGAGCGAACCCGAACTGTAAAGTTCGGGTTCGTACCGAACTTTGGGGTGTTCGTGACCCTGACCCAAACCCGGACATTTGAAAAAAAGTTTGGGTTCGAGTTCTGGGTTCAAGTATTTGATCACGCATGTTGAATAGCTGCAGGGCAGCCAATCAACAAGCGTTTCACTGGTTTTCCCTAGAAGCCATTACAGCCATGCCTACTAATGGCATGGCTGTGATTGGCCAGTGCATCATGTGACCCAGCCTCTATATGAGGCTGGAGTCACTTAGTGCTCCATGTCACATGCTCTCTGGGTAGTGTAGGGAGAGGATGCTGCCGGTGCTGTGAGGGACAGATTGCAGATAGATAGATAGGTAGAGATTACTACTACTACTGCTTTTAGGGACAGATTGCAGATCTCATCCTGCATTACAGAAAGATCTGACTGGACTAGGTAGAGTCTACTGCTTAGAGGGAAAGATTATTGTTCTAAAATCATCTCCTAGTTCTATAGGGTCAGGTTCCTGCTGTTGCTGTAAGGGACAGATTATTGTTCTAAAATCATTTTGCAGCCCTCTAGCACTTTCCAGGACTCTTTTACAGTCATTTTTGTGCCGAAAAGTTCGGGTCCCCATTGAATTCAATGGGGTTCGTGGTTTGGGGTAAAGTTCGGGTCAAGTTTGGTACCGAACCCAGACTTTTTTCTGAAGTTCAGCCGAACCCACCGAACCCGAACATCCACAGGTTCGATCAACTTTACACAGAAACACACAGGACAATGAGGAGGGAATGCAAAAAGACTAACAGGAATCTCTAGGAGCAGGTAGTGGTGCACGTGGACACCGAACAGGAAACAGACTAAAAGTACACTGGGAGACTCTGAAGCAGGCACAGATGATACGATCAAATAGCAGACAGGTACACAAGGGAAACATAGGAACAAGGATTACTAAAAGGACACAACAGGTCCATGGATACAAGTTGCAAGCCTGAGAGTCACAAAGGACAGACTGGAAGACAATGGGGGTACAGAGATCACACTAAGAGGTAATGGGGACACTTCCAAACAAACACTAGGAACAAGGGGGACATGGCTACAGGATCACTGGGAAAATTGGGGCCACTAGGAGACTCTTCTTAGAACTCAAAGGGATATAGCAACACTAGCTGTTGTTCAGGCAAAGCATGAGGGAAAGAGCCCAGTTTAAATAGAAATGGGAGATGGCAAGCAAACCATTTAAAACGGCTAATTACAATTCCTTACTGACAGAGCTCTCCTAGCCTTGCTTAATCTGTTTAATTATTACTTAGCATCCCTTTTGGATCCTGTCACTTGGTGGATTATCCACCCTTATGGAAACCCATCTTTAGATTTGGAAGCAACTATAGTAGGTTCTCCACAAATTCTACAATCTCTAGTGTTTCTCCAGAAATTTACCTATGAAAACAACGCCGAGAGCTTGGACAACGGTTATTAAATAGCCCCAGACTTCCGACTGCTGATTCCCCCACACTCCCCTATGAAACAATCCTACACTTTATAATTTGAAAATATATGTGCACAGCCTATTACTTTAGGGTGTTCACCCCAAAGCTCAAAGATACATGCATGTGTGTATATATATATATATATATATATATATATATGTATATATATATATATATAGTACGCCCCCAAAGTGTAGGCATTTTTGTAGAGGTCTTTTTGCTAGGAAAGGCAAAATTTTGTCAGGCCTGATGTAAGTTGCAGGTGTCAATTTCTGTGTATGTTAAGGAGCCCTAACCAATCCCCATCTGAGACTGGCAGGGGGCAAGTCTCCTTACATACTGTGATCTGTCCAGCAGGGGGAGAAGAGTTTTGGGTGGAAGTGTGGAGAATGTAGCAGATATGCTGTGGAGGCCTCTACCCGGGAGGGAGCCCCCAGTCTGGGGGGGGTGACCTTGAGGCCTGGAGACTCGGGTGCAGCCAGGAGTGGAGTTGATTCCTGGAGCAGCACAAGGGAGTAGGAGAACAGCAGAGGTGCTACGAGGACACTTTAAAGTATCCACTGGAGTCAGGGAGTGACAGACCCTGGGAGCTGGAAGAAAGACTGGAGCAGGCTGGGAGAGGAATAGTGGACAGTCTGTGGAGGTCTCAGCAGCCAGTCAGGGGAAGGAGTGTCACTGATAGGAAAGCAGTCCAGTGTGGCCTGGAAGAGGGATGGGCTGGAAGTTGTAATCCATCAAAGGCCCAGCTAGCACCAACGTACTAAGCTACACTTGAGGTGTCCTTGACCCTGGCCTGTAATGGGTGTTTTGGAGGTCCTGCTGACTGAGTGCAGGCCTCACCATGTGCTAGCTGCGGTGAAGAGAAAGGAGTTATGTGAGCCTGATAAATTTCCCTTCAGGTCAGGAGTAACAGTCTGCAAGTGAAGTGCTGGAGAGAAGTGAGAGGAGTAACGGTCTGCAAGTGAAGTGCTGGAGGAAGGAGAGTTGTATATACAGTCGTGTATATAGTTGGTCCTGTAAAATAATTATTTGGGGCATTCCGCAGTCACCCCTTTTCCCCATCCAAGTTAATCCCCTAAATAAAACAAACAAAAACAAGAGCCAGCCTGTTCAGTGACTCCGGATATGTGAGATATGGTGGGATTGAGGGCAGTCAGAAGGTGAACTACCAGCCAGGGAGAACATGGCTACAACTATATTACCAAAAGTATTGGGACACCTGCCTTTACACACACACACGAGCTTTAATGGCATCCCAATCTTAGTCCGTAGGGTTCAATATTGAGTTGGCCCACCCTTGGCAGCTCTAACAGCTTCAACTCTTCTGGGAAGGCCTTCCACAAGGTTTAGGAGCGTGTCTATTGGAATGTTTGACCATTCATTCAGAGCGCATTTGTGAGGTCAAGCACTGATGTGGATGAAAAGGCTTGGCTCAAAGTCTCCGCTCTAATTTATCCCAAAGGTGCTCTATCAGGTTGAGGTCAGGATTCTGTGCAGGCCAGTCAAGTTCCCCCACCCCAAACTCGCTCATCCATGTCTTTATGGACCTTGCTTTGTGCACTGGTGCGCAGTCATGTTGGAACAGGAAGGGGCCATCCCCAAACTGTTCCCACAAAGTTGGGAGCATTAAATTGTCCAAAATGTATTGGTATGCAGACGCCTTAAAAGTTCATTTCACAGGGGCCAAGCCTAACCCCTGAAAAACAACCCCACACGATAACCCCCCCTCCACCAAATGATTTGGACCAGTGCACAAAGGAAGGTCCCTAAAGACAAGGATGAGCGGGCTTGGGGTGGGGGAACTCCTCCCACCCATCTTCTAGTGACTGGTGTTTGGCTATTTGAAATGTGCTCTCTATGTATCAACTAACAAATATGATCAGCAGTTGCTGCATTTGCATTCCATAGTATGAGGTGTAAGCCAATTGCAACTGCTCAGACAATAAACACTTTAGTCAGAAGTGTGTAATGTACAGCAGCAAGTACTTTGTTATGTACAGCACAATGGAGTTGATTTACTAATGGCATATAGATTGCGCACTGTGCAAAGTGCAGTTGCGCTCTGCAAGTGCAGTTACTCCAGAGCTTAGTAAATGAGGTAAATCTTTACTTTGTAAAGAATACCCTGTCAAGTGCAAGATAAATTTAAACAGCATTTTTTGCTTGTACAGGATTGGATGATGGAAGTCAGCAGACTGTCTGCCTGTGCATTTACTAATCTCTGGAGCAACTGCACTTTGCAACAGGCACAGTCTATTTGCCTTTAGTAAATCAACCCCAATGTGTAGAGTGCAGCAGTTGGCACTCCTTATACTGCTGGTCAGCAGGAGGAAAGATGTCCAATGCTTGTGGTCAATGAGAGTAAAAAATGTCTGCCGTCAGTGCAGAAACAAATAAAAACTAAACACCAATGTATGTTTTCCATTGACAACAGGTCATTTTTCTTCCCACTAGCTTTCACTAAATGTAGTAGTAGTAATAGTAGTAGTAGATTATTTTGCTCATGTAAAAAATAAACCTATATAAGAAATAGCAAATTATTTATCCAGTGTCAGGCACCCACAAAAAAACAAACATAAAACTGTAAACAAAACCAAAATAATTTGGCTTACATATCCGAAAAGGAGTGGGAAGAGGTACCAGCTTATTTAATCCTACCCTTCTCCATAATTAAAGCCCCACGACTAAGCTCCGGGGGGCGGAGTGAAGCTTCTTGTGGGCGTGGCCTGGCTGGGGGGAGCCCAGGCTGAGGTTGTCTCTCTCATACCACCATAGGACTCTGTGGATGTGCGGCACCAAGGATCTTTCCTTTCTTCTTCCATAATTAAAGTGGTAGTAAACCTCGCTTGGTCATTTTTACAACAGGTAAGCCTCGGATTGCATACCTTGATGAAACTTCAAAGCTTTGAGCTGAAACCGAGGGCTCTCGCGCGCTTGCACGGGAGTGATGTCATTTGGCTCTGGCCAATCACATAGCTGGAGCGCGTGAACCCAGAAGGAAGACCGGGGGAAGATGTCAGCCCTCTTAGCGGTAACAGTACAGTGCTGGAGGGCTTCGTTCCAAGGTGAATATTTCCTAGCACATTATGCCATTGCCTTGCAGGTGTTTTTTTTTTTTTTTTTTACATTTGCGGTTTAATAATATTATACATTTTCTAGCAAAAGTGAATGAGCAGTGCACTATGGGGTGCACTGACTTTCTTTCAATGCTTTCCCATAGTGCCTATCTCATCCACTGCCATTGCTCTACCCATAGTGCTGCTTTCATTCACTTACAGTTCCAGTGTGTCCCCCCTGTGCTTCTTTCATTCATATTAACTGAGTGCTCCCTCATAGTGCTCCTCTCATCAACCTGAAATTCAATGACAGTTACCTGGTTGGACAGGGAGCAGCACAGATATCCAATCCCTTCCACACCTTCAGTTCAATTCACATATAGCACTACCCACGTAGCGGCTGCAAGTGAAAAGGTAGCCCGCTTCTGCACAGTCAGTCACTCAGCATTTCCTTCTCTCATTTGGATACAGAAATCAGTCTTTGGCTTGTTTTTGTAGTTTTATTAGGGGACGATAACTTGGATGGGGTAGGGAATTATGGGATGCCCAGTGTAACAACAATTCAACTTCAGGGACACTTCCGACCTATTTACAGACTCCTCTTTTTCTTTCCACCTGCACAGACTTTGTTCCTCTTTGCACAACTTCTGCTGGTTCACTCCTGAGGGAACTGAGAGGTTTTTTTCAGTTCAGCAACAACCCATTACAGGCAGGAACTCTCAGTCCCTTGAAAAGTAGCACATATGGAGTGAAACTGCATAACACATCTCCTGCTTCCCTGTGGCCAATGATCCCAGCTCCACCACTTGCAGAAAATGCTAGCCCCCCAAGCTACCACCAGCCATACCTGGCCGCTTCTCTTTTCCCAGTCCTTCTGACTGACACACACATGAAGATTCCCCAGGGCAAAGGTTTGATGAAGACTTGGCAAGAGAGCACTGCTACAGCTGGCAGCCTCTCTCCTTGTCTGTCCCTGTACCGTGTTCATCTACTCACTGTCTCCTTGCTATCTCCAACTGCCTCCTGTGGTGGGATCCTTCCGGACCAGCCTCCCAACCTCCAGCCCGAGGTAAGCACCTGCCCCCCCTCCGTTAAGGGGTCCCTCAAGGACCACCGACAGCCTCCCTCGGCACTGCTTCTCCATCTTCCACCAGACTCCCCTGCTGGCATGGACCAGGCCTATTTAAGGACTTCTTTAGCTCCCTGCCAAGCCCACTCCTGGGGATTGGCTAAAGGCCCCTAAATATTCAAGACAGCTCCTCCTCACCCCCACCCACTAGTTCCAGAACATTCTCCAATATTTTAGAAACAGGGGGAGACACCAGAGAGCTGCCAGGATGAGTCGTCCAGCCTTAGCCTCTAGTAACACTGACCCAGGTTCAATGACTCAGGTTTATCCTAGAGCCAGACTATGTTTTATTTGCACTGCTCTTCTAGTAGCACACACTAGAGGGTGCTACACCCATAATGCCTCACTTGGTGCCAGCATCTTTTCTCTCTTCTCCTTGGTGGGAAAAGGAAGGTGGGGTAAAAGACAGAATGGGCTTGGTGCATTAGCAGCAGAGGCAGTGGGAAGCATAGGCATAAATAGCATAAAGTAGCTTGTTCACAGCTTTGCCTATGTTCCTTCCAAATTCTCACAGTAGCTGGGGAACTTGAATATGACACCAGCTGAGGCTGAACATGCACTGTGAGTCCTCCAGTCCCCATTGGATTTCTTCTTTTTTTTACAGACGCCTGCATTTGTCAACAGACATTCTCGGACAGAAGCAAAAAAAAAAAAACGTTTCCAATATGACCCCAGTTTGAATCAGAAGAGCATTAAAGAAAGGGAACTAGATAGTGTAATATTGCTTTGACTCCAAAGGAAAAATATCACATTTACACTTTGACTTTTAGGCCTCTTACACACGGATGTTTCTTAAAAAATAACAAAACGTCGGGCCCGACGTCAAGGAAAAAAAATCTGTGTTTTTCGGCGTTATGCATCGGTGTTAGTGAGCGTTAGTGAGCGTCGGCGTAATTGGCGTTTTTTAAAAAAAAAACATCCCTCTGCTATTTTTCAAAACGTCGGTGTCAAAAAGCTCCGGTTAACGCCGGTACGGCGTTAGTTGGCGTTAGTGAGCGTTTTGTGGCGTTGGCGTCAAAAAACGCCAAAACGTTACAGCCTTAGAACTTACTGCCTGTGGGTTCTAGTTTCAGCTCACTAACGCTGACGCCATCTACAGCTCAAAAACGTCAGCGTTTTTATAGGGCCATTGACTAACATGGAGAGCTACAAAAAACGCCAGAAAACGCCGGCGTCAAAAAACGTCCGTGTGTATGAGGCCTTAAAGTGCATTGCAGTGCTATTTATATAAGCAGACTTCAAATATACTGCAAATGTTAGCCCACAATCTTACTGGCCCTGTTAATATCCAAGATGACACCAAATGCAGTAACAAATGCCAAGCAGGTCTGAGAAATGGTGAGGGAATAGTGGTTTTTTGTTTTATAATATAATTTCAACTTATATTGAAGTATAGCTAAAGGCAAAACTTTTTCTTTGGTTTTGGATAGAGTGGAGATGGATTAGAACATCTGTCAGCCACATAGCTGAATATTTGTAACAGACAGAGTATCTGTGTACTATTATTATTTCACATGCACAGTGTCAGATATGTGTGTGCTACTGTATGTGTGTAGTGGTACCTTCCAGTAGCTGAACCTGTATATTGCAGTAGAGTTAATATACAGCTTCTATTATTTAGTTAATCCTGTCCCCTTTGGTCTGGGATTCTATAGCTAGTTTTAAGGCTCAATAACCAGCATAGGCTAGAGCCAGGTTAGGCACTTGAAAGCCACATTTGGTAGTTAGAAGTGCATGATAGATTAGAAACTAATAGAGACCAAAAGGCAGAGTCGATAGGCGATGCTGAGTTCCAGTGCCATACCACAGTTTCTGCCAGTAAGAGGCTGCATTCCAGACTGGTTGGACAACACTTGGAGGATCCCCCTGCTCATCTCCTCTTCTGGTCTCCGATACAAAGATGGATGCTGCATCATGATCACCCTCAGTGGTCCCTGCAACTGAACTTTGCTGCAATATTCATCTGGAGATATCATTATTAACAATTATATATACCCTGGTATATGTGCACAAATCCGCCAGGGCTGTTGTTGGGCCCTTTGCTGATACTACCTGTTTGTACAAGGGATGTATGTGCTATTATTAAACTTTTCTTATATAAAGCTTGTATTATTTATATACTGGTGTGCATCTACAGTATCTCACAAAAGTGAGTACACCCCTCACATTTTTGTAAATATTTAATTATATATTTTCATGTGACAACACTGAAGAAATTACACTTTGCTACAATGTAAAGTAGTGAGTGTAAAGCTTGTATAACAGTGTAAATTTGCTGTCCCCTCAAAATAACTCAACACACAATCATTAGTGTCTAATCTGCTGGCAACAAAAGTGAGTACACCCCTAAGTGAAAATGCACAAATTGGGCCCAATTAGCCATTTTCCCCTCCAGTGTCATGTGACTTGTTAGTGTTATAAGGTCTCAGATGTGAATGGGGAACAGGTGTGTTAAATTTGGTGTTATCGCTCTCACTCTCTCATACCGGTCACTGGAATTTCAACATGGCACCTCATGGCAAAGAACTCTCTAAGGATCTGAAAAAAAGAATTGTTGCACTAAATAAAGATGGCCTAGGCTAAAAAAAGATTGCCAAGTTCCTGAAAATGAGCTGCAGCATGAAGGCCAAGACCATACAGTTGTTTAACAGGACAGGTTCCACTCAGAACAGGCCTCGCCATGGTCGACCTAAAAAGTTGAGTGCACATGCTCAGCGTCCTATCCAGAGGTTGTCTTTGGGAAATAGACATATGAGTGCTGCCAGCATTGCTGCAGAGTTTGAAGGGCTGGGGGGGTCAGCCTGTCAGTGCTCAGACCATAAGCCGCACACTGCATCAAATTGGTCTGCATGGCTGTCGTCGCAGAAGGAAGCCTCTTCTAAAGATGATGCAAAAGAAAGCCTGCAAACAGTTTGGTGAAGACAAGTAGACTAAGGATGATGAGACCAAGATAAACTTATTTGGTTCAGATGGTGTCAAGCGTGTGTGGTAGCAACCAGGTGAGGAGTACAAATACAAGTGTGTCTTGCCTACAGTCAAGCATGGTGGTGGGAGTGTAATGGTCTGGGGCTGCATGAGTGCTGCCGGCACTGGGGAGCTACAGTTTATTGAGGGAACCATGAATGCCAACATGTACTGTGACATACTGAAGCAGAGCATGATCCCTCCCTTTGGAGATTGGGCCACAGGGCAGTATTCCAACATGATAATGACCCCAAACACACATCCAAGATGACCACTGCCTTGCTAAAGAAGCTGAGGGTAAAGGTGATGGACTGGCCAAGCATGTCTACAGACCTAAACCCTATTGAGCATCTGTGGGGCATCCTCAAACAGAAGGTGGAGGAGTGCAAGGTCTCCAATATCCACCAGCTCCGTGATGTCGGCATGGAGGAGTGGAAGAGGACCCCAGTGGCAAACTGTGAAGCTCTGGTGAACTCCATGCCAAAGAGGGTTAAGACAGTGCTGGAGAAAAATGGTGGCCACACAAAATATTGACACTTTGGGCCCAATTTGGACATTTTCACTTAGGGGTGTACTCACTCTTGTTGCCAGCATTTTGACATTAATAGCTGTATGAGTTATTTTGAGGGGGCAGCAAATTTATACTGTTATACAAGCTGTACACTCACTATTTTACATTGTAGCAAAGTGTAATTTCTTCAGTATTGTTAGATGAAAAGATATAAAAAAATATTTACAAAATTGTGAGGGGTGTACTCACTTTTGTGATAAGCTGACCAGATTTTTAAAATGAAATCCGGGACATATTTTTTTTCTAAGTAATTGTGACAATCAGCGACTTTGGGACTGCCATATTGCGGAGGACAAATCGGACATCAAGTGACACTTTTGACACTTTGTGGGAACCAGTGACACTAAAACAGTGATCAGTTTGAAATATATGCACCATCACTGTACTAATGACACTGGATGGGAAGGGGTTATCATCAGGGGTGATGAAAGGGTTAAATGTGTTCCTAACCAGTGTTTTCTCACTGTGGGGAGGTGTTTTTACTAAGGGAAGGCATATATCCCTGTCCCTGCTTTGCAGGAACACAGGATCAGTGTCTTCTATATTGACAAAATGGTGATCTGCTTGGTTTACACAGGCAGACCACCGTTCTACCTGTGTACAGAACGATCATCAGGTGCTGCTATGGGGCAGTCAGCAACTGGTTAAGATCAACAGTATTATGATAAGTCACAGGCAGCAGGCGCTCTATTATGGCTCTGGCTGACTCTGTCACATGACATGGCTGATGGGTGCTGATACTTATGAACAATAAGTTAACAAAATCAGCACCCAGCAGACATGTTATGTGACACTGTGACAGAGCCAGCCAGAACCATGATAGATTGCCTGCTGCCTGTGAGTTATGATGCCATCCATTATACCAGAGAGACAGACACAGTGCAATGTAGTCTATTCACAGACACCCCCAAAGCACTACGGTGTTGAAGCCTTGAAGCCTTGAAGGCATGGGCAGCCCCACGATCGGATTCACTTACCCTCTGTTCCTGCTGCTGGACACTGTCAGCTGAGCTCAGTGGCCCCTGTTCAAATCCAATCTGGGGACAAAACCGGGGATAAACTTGGTCAGGGGACAGTCCCCTCAATCCGGGGACTGTCCCCTGAAACCAGGGACGTCTGGTCACCTATTTTGTGAGATACTGTATATACTTATGGTTAATGTTATATGATGGCTGCAGTAGTTCCTCTGCTCCCAATTATTTTGATTAGATTACAGATTTATTTCCCAGGAAGGGAATCCCCTTTGTTCACAGAGGCCCTGTCCTGGGTGGAGGCACTGCCAACTGCATTATCAAACCCACTCTTCGGCTTAGCGAAGGCTCTGGATCTCTTATTTACCCACAGCTTTAGTGCCACCATATCCTGTTTGAGGAGGGAAATTTGTATACCCCCCCCCCAAAAAAAAAGAGGGCTACACTTGCAAGGCACGCAGTGTTTCTGGTGACACCACTGCCTGCAGAACCCTATGTTCTAGTATTAACATTCACACGATAAAAAACCTAGTTACAGCTCTGCAACTTTTACATAAGAAAAAGAGCAAACAGCAACGGCGCAGTATCAGTGTAAAATGTCATTTTTTTCACAACAAAAATAGCACACTTACATGTTAAAAACCTGCACAACGAAATACATCTCTCAGGTACTATTATACATCAGATTCACAAGATTAGTGTCCCAATTTTGACCGGTAGGCAATGATTTTATTGTTCCTAATGGATATTTTTATATATAATGAATAAATAAATACATTGATTATTTAAAAAACTAGATCGGGGGGGGGGGGGGCGTGTCTGGCCGGCAACCTTGATGGCCGCTCTTCACTGAGGCTCCTGACAACCCCCAGCAAAAGCAGACGTCCAAAGCGACCTAACTGAAGCCATGCATCACTAAAAGCTTCCTACTGCTATACTTCACAAGGAAAGATGTCCCGCCGCAGGAAAAACACAGAGAGACTGCACAAATTAACAGATTTCTTCCCTGCACATGGCCCGGACTCTAATCAAGATGGTGCCGGCCTGACACGGAACTCACCACATCACAATCAAGATGTAGCTGGAACAAGCAGTGACCGGAGGCTGTCCTTCCCCCTGTATGAGGGGGACCCCAGCGATGTATCTCCTCTGCTCTCTCCTACGATGCGCAGTCCGATGAAGTCTAAGCCCCGTATGGAAGCCGCAGATCGTGACCCGACCGAGCATTCGTCCATGGTAATGTTCGAAGACACGATCGCAGATCCGCTCGCAGATCCGATCATACAACACCCTACGAACATATCCGATCCGAAGGCTTCAGGAGCACCGTTCGTTTCCTCCCCCCTAGAGGATCTACCTGCTACAGACCAAACTATTACAGAAGTAGCAATGAAAAATATGCTTCTATCACTACGACACTCTCTCCACTTGGATATCTCTACAACTTTAGCTCCAATTAAGAAAACCATACGTGAGCATGAATCAAGAATCGCCCACATAGAGTCGAAAATTTGTGAAATGTGCACAGCCCACAACAGCAATGTGGATGCCCACAACGACCAAGAAGCGGAAATCCAACAACTACGCCTTAAGATTGCCGACCTAGAGGATCGCTCAAGGCGCAATAACCTCAAGTTTCGCGGTATACCAGAGACGGTAACACCTGATGCGCTTGTCCCTTCCGTGCAACACATAATGAAGTCCCTATGCCCTCACCTTTCCGATCTGGAACTGGCAATTGATAGAGTGCACAGACTACCTAAGCCAGACTTCCTTCCTCCTTCCGTGCCAAGGGACGTCCTCGCAAGGATCCACTTCTATCATGCCAAGGAGAAGGTCATGTCAGCTGCGAGAAACAACCCTCCATTACCCGAACCCTACTCGGGGACTAAAATATATGCTGACCTATCAAAAGCAACCCTCCAAAACAGGAAGAATCTCTCTACCATAACCAAGGCGCTCCGTAATCACAATATAGCCTACCAGTGGGGTTTCCCCACCAAAATCACGATCAAACGACAAGAGAAGTCCCATACTATCAGGAGCTTAGACTCCGGCTTAGCACTTCTGAAAGAATGGGGAATTTTACCACCAATGGATCCCTCCCCTTCCCCAAGTCGGCCTTAGCGCATGGATTCAGAATGGTCCTAACCCAAGACCACCACAAGGATGCTTCAGTCTAAACCACCAGATGCTGGGTCCTTTATAGCCTCCCTAATACACTATGTTCTGTTCTACCCTGTTCCCGGTCATTATGTTAATGACTCGGGTGCTCCTATCCCCCATGTTTAAGGAAGTAGCAAGATGTGCTACCCATGTTCCTTGCTTTCTTAGCAAGTTTTTCTTACCCCTCCCCCAGTTCTCCCCGTCCCCACAAAAGCCAATATATCTTCTTTACACACTCGATAACTCTCGTGGTAGCAGCTATTTGAAAAGACTTCTCTTCCCGACTTTTCCACCTCTGAACACATCCCTCAACTGTTTTATTAGGACATTCCTAACCTTTCTAGGGACACAGACCACTCGTGTGATTATCAGATGGAGTCCAGTAATCCTCAATAATGCTTCAAATCTACTCTCCAACTCTTCCCCATGATATAAAGATGGCGCTTAAGATCTCGTCTCTTAACGTGCAAAGTTTAAACTCGCCATTTAAACGTGCATCCCTAGCCAAAGAGGCTAACTCTCTCAAACCGGACGTTTTCTTGATCCAAGAAACCCACTTCGCTGCGGAAAAATCACCTTCCATGTATATGAAACATTACCCACACATCTTCTACGCATCCAACCCCCGGAAAAAAAATGGTGTTATGACGGCGATTAAAAATTCCACCACCTTCCATCTCCACTCGGCAACAGCTGATCCCATGGGCAGATATCATATCAAACCGATCCCTACGTGCAAATTTACCGCTCAAATTTGAAACGTGCAATTCTCTGCTCTAGAATTCGCGGTAGAAATATAGTACCCCTTCTCAACCTCTCATCTAAACTTCGTAATAACTCCTAATGACCTGAGGTAGACTATTAGTGTGCTCACCAGACACAGGGATCTTTCCAATCCTTACAGGATTATTTTGTCAACTCCCTACACAAGTCTCCACCTTTTCAGCCCTTCTCTTCAGA
>BLSH010317802.1:74116-93483 GCA_018402905.1 Glandirana rugosa | reverse complement strand
CTTTTTTTTTTTGTTTTCAATGTGTCCAGTTCACATATGTGCGGTGCATTTGCACTCCGCATTGCACAAAAACCGCACACGTTTTTTGTGCAGTGCGGTGCGAATTCCCAGCCCGTTGAGTCCAGTGGGAGCGCATCTAACACGGAGATGCACTCAGCACTGAACGGGGATATTTTCCCCTGCTCACGGCTCCTCCCCCATCTCTCCCCCCCCCCGCAGCTGCTGCGCTGTGGGAACGGACAGGAGCCGCCGAACGGCGGCTCCGTCCCTTCCCGGCAGCAGAGAGGCTGGAATTCGCAATGGTGTGAATCCAGCCTTAGAGACACACACAGTAAAATGAAACAATTGAATCTTGTTTACTGAGATATTAAAAGCATTAGAATTCAGCCACATAAATTTGACACTTGCAGAAGATTTAGTATCACAAATAACCTCATGGTAGAACAGTCAAACAAAGAGACAATAATTGTTTGCAATATATGATAAACACTTACACAGGTTAAAAAAGACTCTTTTTAGATTGAAATGTATGGGTACAGGCCAAAGAACAGCAGGAGAATGACAATTTTTATGTCGGACCACTCCCTTCTATAACCCAACCACAGTCTCAAGAACTGTATGAGCACTGTATTTAACATAATGTGAACAATTAAACCTTTAAGCCTTTAAACCCAATCACTTAGTAAATAGAGTCCTGGGTAAAAATGAATGGCCTTATGGCATAGCTTTAATCCCTTTGTGGGGGGATATGTTGTAGTGCCTCAGAAGAAAGAAGACTTTGCGTCTCTTTAGTGATGTACTTGAGATATCTTGATAATCAAAATTAAGTGAAGTAGCCTGGTGTTTTTTTAACAAGAAGGGTATAGCAAAATATATTTGTGGAGTTCTTAGAAAAGAGGAACACTGTCGCCGCTCAGCAAAGAGTAAATGTAGCACAGGGTCCTACAGGTTTAGGTAAAAGAAAAAGACAACGGTGTCTGCATGCAGTGTCCCTTGTATCAGAATGGGCAAGTGCCCATGACTCTTGGTATTCAAGAGCATTGTGGAGCTTCATGACAGGTCTCTGTAGAACCTGGCTCAAGGGATGGCGTGGCCCTGTGACACACTGTATTGTAGCTTGGCTGGATCTGGTGTGGATGTGTGTAAAGCGGCCTCCAGGCTGCCATTGAACAATCAGAAGTAGCTGGCAGTGGCTGCTCCTGCACCCAACTCTCTTTCACTCAGTAGCACAGACTGCGAGTCAGCCACAGCACATCTGACACAAAATCACGTGCTTGCAGATCAAGGCTGGGGTCCAAAGAGAGCAATCCCGATCCACATAGGCTTTATCTCACCTCCTCCAGCCTTCTGCTCTCTCTTCTACAGCTGGCTGGTACTCGTAGTCCAAAACAGTCCAGCAGAATGTAAAACCAGGCTCCCTGGACTACATGTCCCAAGATGCTTCGCTTCACTCTTAGATCTCAGTCATTCTGTCGTCACAAAGTGATGAAACAGAGTCTGGGCAGAGCACTAGGAGAGAACAGTTTCACAGTAGCAATGATGCATAGTTTCTCCTAACATTGCAGGTAATATTAGCCAGCTCCTGACTACATCAGGTTTAATATTGAAAAATATAAAGTAATGCACTTGGGAACTGAAATATGCATGTAAGTAGTAGATGGCAGACTCAACAATAGCATGCAATGCCAAGCTTCAGCTAGCAAGTCTAGCAGACCCTTGACATGCATTAAAGAGAGTATTTACTCAAGGGATTAAATTATAATTCTACCACTATACAAAACTCTGATTCAGCCACATCTTGAGTATGTCACCAAGTTTTGGTCACTTATTCTCAGGAAGAATGTCCTTGAACTGGAGAAAGTCAGATGAACGGCAACAAAGGCAATAAGGGGACTGAAGGGCCTTAGTAACATATATAAACATTAAACATATTCTCTCTGGAAAAAAAGGCACTTAAAGGAGAAGTCCAGCCAAAGCTTGTTTGGCTGTACTTTTCCTATGGATCGCAGGAGTGCAGATAGTTTTGCACTCCTGTGACCCATTTTCAGCAGAGAGCGGACTGAAGTCTTCTCTCTGCTGACGTCACCAATGTCAGTCTAGGCACCGCGTCATCCCGACCACGGAGTCTGAATCTGCCAGGTGCCTGGACTGACACCTGCCTCAACCTCTCAGCGAGCCACTGAGAGCCTGAGGCAGGCCACTCTGCCCCTCCACAGCTCAGGGCTCCAGTGAGCGAGGAGGGGGGAAGACCCGAGAGCTGTGACTGACAGTCTGCAGCTCTGAAAACTGAGTGACCAGCGGTGTTTGATCTCTGGGTTCTCAGTGCAGAGGCGCCGGGGGGCAGATTTAGCAAATTTATTCAGGCCTTACTGTTGTGCAGGCCTGATTGTTTTGATTTGGACAGGGGAGTTGCCCAGGAAGAGCTGGAGACTGCAGAAAGGAACACCCCTTGGATACCCCTCCCCTTTGTTTCCAGAAAGTGCTGTAAAAGTGGATGGGAAGAGGAGGTGGGACTTTTTGAAGTACGTTAAGTAGCCCCGACCAATCCCCAAATTGGTTTGGCAAGGGGCAGGCCTCCTTAAATACTGTGGTCTGCCCAGCTTGGGAGGAGTGTGTCGGGTAGAAGAGTGGAGATGTAGCAGAGGTTGCGGAGGCCTCACCTGGGAGCCCACAGTCTGGGGGGTGACCTTGAGGCCTGGGAGCTTGGGTGCAGACAGGAGCAGAGAGAGAGATCCTGGAGCAGCATAAGGGAGCAGGAGAGCAACAGAGGGGCTACAGGAAAAGACTCTTTAAAGGATTCACCGGTGTCGGTAAGTGACATACTCTGGGAGCTGGAGAGATTGTACTGGAGCAGGTTGGGATCAAACAGTGGACAGTCTGTGGAGGTCCAAAGAGCCAGTCAGCTAAGTGGTGTCACTGGGCAGTGGAGTGGGCCGGAGCAGCCAGGAGGGCTGAGGTTGCCTGGAGGAGGATGAGCTGGGAGCAGTGGTCCATCAAACCCTAGCTAGCACCAACGACACCAGCTACACTTTGAGGGCCCATGGCTCTTGCCTGTAATGGGCAGTACGGAGGGCCTGCCAGCCTCACCATGTGCTAGCTAGGCCAGAAAAAGATGTCGGAGACCTGATAAATTTCCCTTCGGGTCTCACTGGAGAGAAGCAAGTGTTGTGCAGGAAGAAGTGTGAGAAGGAAGTGTAACGTTTAACAAGTGTCAGTGCTTGAGGAAGAAGGAGTATATACATGGAGTTGTATATAGACGGTCCCATTTTTTGATCTATTGGGCATCCCACAGTCACCCCTACCCCGTCCAAGATTATTCCCCTGATAAGCAAAAAAAAAAAGTACCGGCCTGTTGCATTAATCAATGAAAGGAAATGTGTGACTGAAGGCAGAGTGGCAGGTGGACCACATCAACCAGCCACCCCTAAGGGGCCATTGGCTACATAAGTATGAATGGGGGGGAAAAAAAATCTTCTCTTTTAACCACTTCCCGCCGAGCCTATGACCGGCGGTGGCTTCGTTACCCTGACTGGGCGTCTATTGACGTACTCGGGATAACCCTCGATTGCATGCCCGCGGGGGGGGGCGCATATCGCAGGGATCAGTGGTGTGGTGGGTCAGTCTGACCCACCGCATTACCAATCTCAGTAAAGTGCTTCCAGCTCTTTACCACGTGATCAGCTGTGACCAATCACGGCTGGTCACTGTGTAAACAGGAAGAGCTGTTTATCGGCTTTTCCTCTACTCGTGTCTGCAGACGTGAGTAGAGGAGAGCCGATCAGCTGCTCTCCTGACAAGCAGGGTCTGCACTGAACGTCTATCAGTGCAGCCCTCCTAGGATCGCCAAACTGGAAAACCAGGGAGCCCGCCAAGGACCACCAGGGAGCCCACTCAGGGACACTATGAGGAGGCCGCCCAGGGACCACCAGGGAGACGATCTGGAGGCCAACCAGGGACCACCAGGGAGCCCACCCTAGACCACCAGGTAAGGGATCTACAGTGCACTGTAGGGATGGCACTGTGCCCATATGTGATGCCTGCCAGTGCCATCCCTAACAGTGCTATATCTCAGTGCCATGTACCAGTGTCCACCAGTGCCACCTATCAGTGCCACCCATCAGTGCCACCTATCAGTGTGCATCAGTGCCACCTATCAGTGCCCACCAGTGCCAACTATCAGTGCCCAGTGCCACCTATCAGTGCCCATCAGTGCCACCTATGAGTTCTCATCAATGCCGCATATCAGTGTCACCTATCACTGCCCATCAGTTCTACTTATCAGTGCCGCCTATCAGTGCCCATCATTGCTGCATATATGTGCCTCATCATCAGTGCCCATCAGTGCCACCTTATCAGTGCCACCTCATCAATGCCAATCTGTACTACCTCATCAGTGCCCTTCAGTGTAACCTCATCAGTACTAATCAGTGTAGCCACATCAGTGCCTGTCAGTGAAGGAGAAAATGAACTTATTTACAAAACTTTGTGACAGAAACAAAGCAAAACTTTTTTTCAAAATTTTCTGTATTTTTTTTATTTGTAGCGCAAAAAATAAAAAGTGCAGAGGTGATCAAATACCACCAAAAGAAAGCTCAATTTGTTGGAACAAAGTGATAAAAATTTTGTCTGGGTACAGTGTTGCATGGCCGCGCAATTGTCATTCAAAATGCAACAGCGCTGAAAGCTGAAAATTGGTCTGGGCGGGAAGGGGTGTAAGTGCCTGGTATTGAAGTGGTTAAGGGGCATATGAAAGCAATCAGGACTGTTAGAAATCATGGGGCCCCGTACAGCCTCCCTGACAGCCCCACCAGAAAATATCAAAATGATATTTTTGCTGAAAATACAGTAAAATCATTATTAGCAGACACAAACACAATATAACTTACACAATTCCATCTAAATCTAAATGAAAAAACTATATTGAGTTAATAAATAAAGCTCTGTGTGTAAATGAGATCTTGAGGCTCATTCACAAGGGCGCTGTGGCCTGTACAGTATAAATCAGCAGGCTTCTGTCATACAAACAAACCACCCATTCACACTGTGTGGGCCACTGAACCCATGTGAATGAGCCCTTAATTATGTGTTTTTATTGTTTTTTTTTTTACATTTTTTTAAGAGCCTTGTTGGGAGCTTTGATGAAATATCAAGGGGCCTAAACAGACCCCTGATGTCTCACTTTTGAGACAGAGAATGTGATAGAGGACACAGCCTGAGCTGCACAGAATGAATGAACAGGAAGAGCTCTGCACAGTCTTCCCATCCATTCACAAACTGAAGCATAGTTTTGATCACTGATCAACCCCCCATCCCCGTCCTGGTTCTCCTTCCCTCTGCTTGTAAGCTGCCCGGGCCTCCCTGTTGAACTTATAAAGCCCAGGCCCCATATGGGAGGACCAGTGGTACAGTCAGGTCCATAAATATTGGGACATCGACACAATTCTAATGTTTTTGGCTCTATACACCACCACAATGGATTTGAAATGAAACTAATTAGATGTGCTTTAACTGCAGACTTTCAGCTTTAATTTGAGGGTATTTACATCCTAATCAGAATCAGTGCCTTCAAAGACACTTTAGCATTACTTGTAAAATTTTGCCCATTTTGGAATGGGTACACTTTTCTACTTTTATAGAAAGCAAAAATCTGATTATTATTTCTTGATGAACCATGGAATATGCTCTGTAGTGATGGTGGTGCCATATGATTATCACATTTTAAAGTCGTCTTTATCCTTTAGGTTGATGGATGACATTACAGTAAATACAGAAGAGATATGAGAATATTTATTATCTATGTGCGAATTACAGACCAGGAACTAAACATAAATCTCAGAGAAATATTAACATATGTGCTAACTATGTTTTTTTACACTAATATTATTATCAGCTTAAGGTTTATGATGTTGTTCATGACCTAAATATACATTTCCTTAAAGTGTGATTCCACCCTACACCTTTTTTTGCTTGTTTTTGGGGTTTTTTTGTGTGTTTTTAGGTGGAGTGCGGAAGGGTTTTAGTCCTGATCTCTGAGACTTTGGTAGGGAGATTGCGCTTTATTTTCAGTTCCATTTTTAAAGAGCAACAGGCAAAAATGAAGACGATAGGGGGGTATCTGTGCTATTCAGCTAACATTGAAACTAAAATCTAAAATATATTTTAAAAAGTTCAAGGCAATTTTAGATTTATTTAATTCACGGTATCCAAAATCCACACCACAACTCACAGGATTACTTTGAGCGGACTTCGCCGTGTAAGGCTAGGTTCTGTATGTGAATTGGATGCATTTTGAATCACATCCAATTTGCATGACATGTGAAAGTACATTGCTTTCTATTGTGCCTGTTCACATATGTCTGGTGAGGTCCGGTGAAAATTCAGGTCCATTGACTTCTATGAGAATGCTTCTAAGTTTGGGTTCACACCTATGCGAATTGGATGCGGCTTAAACTGCATCCAATTCGCAGGACACTTGAAAACACATTGTTTTCAAGGTGTCCAGTTCACATATGTGCGGTGCATTCGCACTCCGCATTGCACAGAAAACGTGTGGGTTTTCTGTGCAATGCGGTGCAAATTCCCAGCCCGTTGTGTTCAATGGGAGCACACCTAACATGGAGATGCACTCCGCACTAAACGGGGATATTTTCCCATGCTCGCTGCCCCCCCTCCCCCCGCAGCTGCTGCTCTGTGAGAACAGACAGGAGCCGCGAACGGTGGCTCTGCCCCTTCTCGGCAGCAGACAGGCTGGAATTTTCACGGGACTGGTGTGAATCCAGCCTTAGTCTGGGTTCACGCCTATGCGAATTGGATGACACTTGAAAACACATTGTTTTCAATGTGTCAGGTTCAGATAGGCGCGGTGCATTCTCAGTCCGCATATCATAGAAAACGTGTGCGTTTTCTGTGCAATGCGGTGCAAATTCCCTGGCCATTCTGTTCAATGGGAGCGCATCTGACCCGCGATTTTTCGGGGATCTTTCCCCTCCTCACTGCACCTCCCCTCCCCTTCCCCCGCAGCTGCTGTGCTGTGAGAACGGACAAGAGCCGCGGCTCCACCCCTTCTCAGCAGCAAACAGGCTAGAATTTGCACCAGACTGGTGTGAATCCAGCCTTAATTAGACACTGTGCTTCCTTCCTTCAGTCCATCACACTCTCATGCAAAGTGTATTGCACTATACATGCTAAATGTGATGAAGGCTGTTAATATATATTTGACAATCATGGCATCCTAACAACTTTATTTTAACCTCAAGCTGAGAGCTGTCTTCCAGCTCCTCCTGATCCCCAGCCATTACCAGGAAAGGAACAGGGTCTCCTCTTTCCTCAGTCATACCACCAGTCTCCCCAAAAGGCAGTCTGGTGAGAGTTCCTGTGCTTCCCCTGCAGAGGGAGCTCCATCTACCAGACGTCCCCTGGTTTCCCATAGCTGCCAGAAATGGGGAAAGTCTCTCCCTACTAGGGCTTCATGAATCAGTGAGGGTACTACCCCACTGAATGTGTCACCCTGCCTCAGGGGGTGTCAATCTCAACCACTGCCATCAGGTAGTCCTAGGTGTCACCATCAATGCAAACGGCCCCGACAGTGTTGGGGTGCAGTTTTTCAGGATTTACACAACTACTTTTGACTGGTGACACAACACTACCAGAATCAAGCAGTGCAGTGACTGGCTTCCCATTGACAGAAATCACACACATTTGTCTTTCCATGTGATCTGAACATGATGCTGTACATGCAACCCGTGCAAAAAGAAAAAGGCGTCTATTCACGTAAGTAAAATCTCATTGCATGAGTTCATCATTCAGGGGACAATTGCAGCAATATGGCCCAATGCATGGCATTGGTAGCACTGTATTTGATCTATGCCCAGTTCTCTTAAGGGCTTCAAAGACCTTCCTGGTTTCTTTGGCCAGTCTCCATGTCTAGGGACCAGAGTCGTTAGTCAACACAGCAGTCTTATCGGTTTTCACCGCGCCTTTGAGCACTGGGACAGTTTTACCGGATCCACTGGAGAGCCTTTCACCCCTTGACACACTGAAGAGGGTGCAGACGGGTTCAGTAAGTCCTCAGCAACCGAGTATCTCTCCACAAGATCCACCAGTTGACTTGCATTTTTGGGGTCCCCATGGCTGACCCATTTGCTCAAAGCAGCAGGGAGTGCATGGAGATACAAGACTACACGCTCCACAATCGGGGGGCCTGGCAGGATTTTCAGCTGCAACCACTTCCTCCTAAGATGGACCAGATCAAACATTTGGGAGTGGGGTGGCTTGTCCATGAGGTAGGCCCACTGATGCATCCATTGGGCCCAGACGACCATGATGAGCCATAATCCTGGGCTTTTTTTGCTTCAAGATCAAAATAGGCCTTTTGGGGCTCACCTGTCAAGAATGGGACCAACAGCCCCGTCCAGTGCTCCTTCGGCCAACCTTCGCGGACGGCGACTCTTTCAAAAGTCGTGAGGTACGCCTCTAGTCATCCGTCGGTGTCATCTTCTGTAGAAGATAACTGGCCCACACCAGCTTCTGTTCTGCTGGCACAGGAAGCACGGACCCCTTTTTTAACTTGCCTCCACCAGTTGGCAGTTTATCTCCTGCTGGGCTTCATGCTGACGGTGACTCTCCTCATGCTGAGCCGTGGAGTTTGGTCTCTCGCTGAGCCACAGTCGTCTGTAGCGGGGCCTTCAACATCTCCTCCTGCTGAATCCACCTCATGTGGGAGATAAGCTTGTGGGGATCACCTTTCCTGGGAAAAAAGTCAGTGTGCAGGCAACTTTCTTTAAAATCTGGCGGGTTGCCAAATTTATTAGCAAAGGTTTGCAAGTTATAAAAACAAACAAAATAAAAAACAAATCCTTGCCGTTCGGGGCTAAACTAAATAGTATAGAGTCCTCACTATATGGTGGAGGGCTGGTCACTGACACCCACAAAACATAAGCCAATGCAAACCTTTTTCTTTATAGTCCAAAGCACCAAACAGAGCTCTCTCAGATAGATCCTTCTGAGTCCCAGGCCAGAGCAACACTGTGCACTCTTCTTGATTATTTAATCCACCTGTTGATGGACTCCAGTGGACCACAAACTCTGGACCGGAACCAACCCTGCCACGATGGCTGGTAAAACCTGGTCCGGACTCTATTTAGTCCAGTCCAAATGAACGCATATGAGGCAACAGGTAGCGTCTGTCTGCCACATTGCCTCGCATACCGTCACAAGGGATATAACTTGGATGGGGGTGGGATATATGGGATGCCCAGTATTAAATCAGTCACTTGAATTGGGACAACTATGTACACCCCCTGTACATATTCCCCTCAACTTCCTCCTGCACACTCTTGCTTGAAGTTACTTATCCTCACTCTTCCAGCACAACAATTGCTACAGACTGTCACTCCTTCACCTCCAGCACATCACTTAGTCCCAGGATCAACTAGCACATTTATGTGAGTAGGCCTGAAACTGGCTCAGCCAGACCTCAGCGAATGCACTTTTACAAGCAGAGACCACGGACCTCTATGGTGTAGCATAAAAAATGGCAAAAGTTCTTGTGCTAGCTGTCCGATCTGTGGCTACTGATCCCAGCTAGCCCTCTTCAGACACTGCCAGCCCTCCTGGCTGCAGCTTTCCCCTTCCACTGCCCCTCTCACCACAGTCCACTCTTCTGGTTCTGCACCCATCTCAGACTTCAAGCCCCCAGTCCCCCTGACTGTGACTCACTCACCAGCCCTCCTGCCTGCAACCAGTTGTCCTCCCTGGAGACTAAGTAGTTCTCTCTTGCACTTTCCTCTCCTTGCTATCTCTTGTGCCTCTGGTCCAGGATCCCCTTGTGTGCTCTCGACAGAGATCCAGGCTGCACCCAAACCTAGGCCCAAGGTCACCTGCCCCCCCCCAAACTGGGGAGCTGCTCAAAGGCCCCCACAGCCTCCGCACACCGCACTCCAGCTCTCCCACCCGACAACAACTCTCCAGCTGGGCTGACCCTGGGTATTTGAGGAGGCCTGCCCCCTACCAATCCAGATATACCCCAGATGGCTCCACCTCCCCTCTCCACCTCTCTTTCCAGAAGCTTCTGGAAGAAATGGAAGGTCCTGATGACACCACCTATGAGTCACCCAGCCCGACCCTGAGCCACTCCCAGCTAAGAATAAAAACAACCAGGCCTAGCAAACATCCAGGCCTAGCAAAATTGACCTACATTATCTAGCACACTACTGTGATCCAACTTCATGTTAGAGGATGGCTATGTTTGTTCTCCAAATAATACTACCCAAGTCATACCCTCTGCACTCATTTCCTACACATAACTCTGCACATACTGTACTGCAATACACACCACACTCCTTTCCTGCACACAGTAATACAAGCTGCACTCCTTTCCTGCACACACTGCTATACACACTGCACTCCTTTCCTGCACACACTGCCATACACACTGCACTCCTTTCCTGCACACACTGTCATACACACCAGACTCGTTTCCTGCACACACTGCCACACACACCAGGCTCCTTTCCTGCACACACTGCCATACACACTGCACTCCTTTCCTGCACACACTGCCATGCACACTGCACTCCTTTCCTGCACACACTGCCATACACACCAGACTCGTTTCCTGCACACACTGCCATACAAACCAGGCTCCTTTCCTGCACACACTGCCATACACACTGCACTCCTTTCCTGCACACACTGCCATGCACACTGCACTCCTTTCCTGCACACACTGTCATACACACAACACTACTTTTCTGCACATACCATCATGCACTCAATATTGAATGCCCCTCACATAAAGTACATTGTACAATAGCCTGCTGAACTAAAAGAGATATCCCTGGGACTATAATTCAAATGTTGCAACTATGCACACTGTACATAACGCACTTTTGAACTCTGCACTTTCTACGTAGCACATTTCTGAACTCTTTTCACTGTATGTAACTTCCTCCTGGTATTTAACAATGCCTTTGTAAGACCCTCCCACTGTTGGATAGAGGCCAATCAGAGGGAGGCAATTATAGTGCACTTGGCCACACCCATCATTTGATGTGGCGCACTCTCTCCAGCAATAGGGCAAGGTTGAGTTCTTAAACCTTTTCTCTGAGAAAAAAAGCCCTGCAGGTTGGAATGAAAAAATCAATCTCAGTGTTTGCTGATGATACAAAGCTAAGCAGGGCAATAACTTCACAGAAGGATATAGCAACTTTACAAAAAGGGGTGGGCAGCTACTTTGGAAAATTAGTGACACCCTGAGTTCCGACATTCTTGTTGTAACCAAAAACACTTAGAGACACACACAGTAAAATGAAGCAATTGAATCTTGTTTACTGAGATATTAAGAGCATTAGAGTTCAGCCACATAAACTTGACACTTGCAGAAGATTTAGTATCACAAATAACCTCATTGCAGAACAGTCAAACAAAGAGACAATAATTGTTTGCAATATATGATAAACACTTACACAGGATCAAAAAGTCTCTGTTTAGATTGAAATTGATGGGTACAGGCCAAAGAAGAGCAGGAGAATGACAATATTTATGTCGGACCACTCCCTTCTATAACCCAACCACAGTCTCAAGAACTGTATGAGCACTGTATTTAATATAATGTGAACAAAAAATGAATGGCTTTATAGCATAGCTTTAATCCCTTTGTGGGGGGGTAATGTTGTAGTCCCTCAGAAGAAAGAAGACTTCGCATCTCTTTAGTGATGTACTTGAGATATCTTGGTAATCAAAATTAAGTGAAGTAGCAAGGTGTTTTTTTTAACAAGAAGGGTATAGCAAAATATATTTGTGGAGTCCTTAGAAAAGAACACTGTCGCTGCTCAGCAGTAAATTTAGCACAGTGTCCTACAGGTTTACGTAAAAGAGATTTAGGTAAAAGAAAAAGACAATGGTGTCTGCATGCAGTGTCCCTTGTTGTATCATAATGGGCAAGTGCCCGCTCACCAGTCTCAATGACTCTTGGTATTGAAGAGCATTGTGGAGCTCCATGACAGGCTTCTGAAGAACCTGGCTCAAGGGATGGCATGGCCCTGTGACACACTGTACTGCAGCTTGGCTGGATCTGGTGTGGATGTGTGTAGAGCGGCCTCCAGGCTGTCACTGAACAATCAGAATAGCTGCCAGTGGATGCTCCTGCACCCACATGTGATAACTCTCTTTCTCTCAGTAGCACAGACTGCGACTCAACCACAGCACAGTCTGACACAAAATCACTTGCTTGCAGATCCAGGTTGGGGTCCCAAGAGAGCAATCCCAATCCCACATAGGCTTTATATCACCTCCCCCAGCATTCTGCTCTCTCCTCTACATCCGGCTGGTACTTGTAGTCCAAAACAGTCCATCTGAATGTAAAACCTGACTAACTGGACTACATGTCCCAAGATGCTTCATTTCACTCTTGGATCTCACTCATGCTATCTTCAGGAAGTTATTAACAAAGGAAAGGGGAAAGGGAAAAGCCAATCCTTTACCAGTGTGGGAATACTGGGGACAGCCTACTAGATAGAAGCATGCCACATCCCATTCATTAGCCAAATAGAATTGTAGTTCGAGAGACATGGACTTTATAAGCATGCGTTAAGAATAAAAAAATACACTTTATTTGTTACAACAGTGGGCTCAGGGGCCCAATACAGATTAATATGGGACAATTCAAGGATTAAAAACACGACATCATAATGATATCAAACATAATAGATATGACAACAAATAAGACTAAAAGAGTCTTCCCAAAGGAACCATTGACCCAAAGATGTGTGGGATCAATGGGGGAAGAGGGTGAACTGATATAGAGTAAACTGACTTGCATTAGCCTGGGGTGAAACCTACTAGATATCCGGTAGCAGTATATCATTAAAGGTACAAATATGAAACATTTGATGTGTATATGGTTTCAAACCACCAAGGCGTGAAGTCAGAGACAATGGCTCAACTAGTTTTGCGCTAGGATTTCGCACTTCATCTGGAGCAATCAATGGTAATCTATTGAGACAAATACAATCATGTCAGTATATCAGCACCATATAGTAGAAGCTGTATAGACAAGAAGTCTTCATACAGAATACAGTTGCAACAATCTTGTAAGGGGGAAAAAAACACTTACATAGTCAGCTTGAACAAATAAAGAATTAGTTGCAGCACTCGTCCCCCAAGTAGCCAAGATGGTAATGGAGCGTGGAGGTCATGGGATGGGATCAAGGCTCCCCGTGAACACCGAATAGCGGAGGTTGAGCACAGGTAGTCATGGGGAGCTGCGCACAATACAAATAATAATGTAATCAATAATAAGAGTAAACTACATAGAGTTTGTTAAATGTTTATGCATATATGTGTTTTTCGAACTACAGGGAGAGTATAATAAGAGTTACCCTCTACATAAAGGGGGTCTCTCTACTAGGGGAGTACCCCCTCCACTCATAAATCCGATATAGGCATATATTCCAGAGTTAGTAGATGCAGGACACTTCTAGTGAAACTATGTAGTAATTACCTTAATAAGCCACTGAAGTATAGTAGTTTAGGGGCAGTTCGTAAAGAGTGGACCCCAGGCCTTGCACATGTAACGCCCAAACGAATATGAATGGGGGTACAAGTTCCCCATAAAAGTGAACCAGGGCTCGGGCAGCGATGAACAATAGAGCTCTGCACAGTCTTCCCGTTCATTCACAAACTGAAGCATAGTTTTGATCACTGATCAACGTCCCCTTCCAGGTTCCCCTTCCCTCTGCTTGTAAGCTGCCCGGGCCTCCCTGTTGAACTTATGAAGCCCAGGCCCCATACGGGAGGACCAGTGGTACCTACTTATCAGCAGTACAGATTGTAAAATACAAATTTTTAAATGGGGACTGTATCATTGGGAGAAAATAATCTTAGTTCACTAAGGAATATTCACGACCACACGATGAAGTTGAATGAGAGGTGATTCAATCTTGAACTTTGTAAGGAGTTTTTTTTTTTTATAACCGCTTTATTCAGATTTTTTCATTGACTATTAACAGAGTATATGTCAAAGGAATACAGGCTTATTACTCTGTAGGAAGGGTAGGTTAGTTTCTATGTAAGTAACAGGGTAGATGTGTATCATCCAAAATCATTTAACAATATTTATAGAAGATTGTGAGTTCTACGGGGGGAGGGGAAGGGATGGGGGGAGGGGAAGGACAAAAGGTAAATACATGGGTTTTTCTGTTTCCAAACCTGTTGAAATCCTTGTCATGTCAATCGGAGAGAAAAGATGACTGGGATGTCTCCCTCTCCCCCCTAGAGGTAGGAAGGGGAGGGGGACGCTCCCGTCCTCGTCCGCAAAGAGAGTGTCTTAAGTGCAGGCTCAGAGCACATCAGTAGTTGTGTTGCCACATATCCCTATGTTGCATTGATTGTTAAAACAAGTAATAGACCACATGTTAACTTTGTTAGTTCAAATGGTAGACTAAGAGTAACTCTAATACATTTGGCTTAAGAGTCCAAGTTTTAGTGGGAGGTTTGGGTGGGGTGGGGGGTAGTGCAGGTTCGCTCCGTTTGTGCCAATGTGGGGAATACTCCTGGCAGTTCATGTACAAAGGTGGTACAAAGGTCTTCCAGGTTCTTATTTGGAAAGGTTTGCAGAATAAATACTTGCCATTTTCGGAGGCAACGTTTTTTTTATCAATTGGTTATTGGTCCAGCATTCTAGTAGGTCCTTTCGGAGTAATAACAGCATCTGATGTTTGATTTCGTCCAGAGTTAGCAGTGTTGGTTTGATCCAATTTTTTAGGATAGATCTCCTGCAGACGAGGAGACAGAGGTGTGACCATTGTGAGAGGTTTTTGGTCTGTGGATGCCTCTCAGGTGGGGCACCAGAGGTGGGTGGTTTGGGTTCAGACCCAAAGACCATAAGTTGCAGATCCAGAGGAATATCAAGTGAGGTTACTTCCAGTATATAGCGTTGAATTTGACACCAGAAAGATGTGACTTGCGGGCATGTCCAGAAAATGTGAAGTAGTGATGGTCTCTGGGCTTGACACAAGGGGCAGATTTTCTCTCCTCCAGGGTGGTCTGTGGTGAAGTGGGGTAGATAAGCTTTGCTCATTATCCAAAATTGTGTTTCTCTCCATATCTCATTGATGCTAATTTTACAGGTCCTCCTGTATCCCTCTAGCAATGTTTGGGAGAGATCCTCCCTTTGTAGCTCCTTGTTCCAAGCTTTGGCTGAGTCTTGGTGAAAAAGGGTAGGAGAGGTTTATACATGGCCAAGGAGGACACGCTGTCTAGTTCCAATAATTTGTCTAGGAAGGTATGCTTGAATCTGGTCTCAGGCTTCAGGCAAATGTTGTTGACAGAGGATAACACCTGAAGTAAATGGAAGCTGTGAAGAGGTGAGAGGTGGAATTCTTCCAAGATGGATTGATGTGATCTGATAAGGCCCGTCTGGGTATCGTATAATGAGTCAATCTTAGACCTTTACGAGCCCAAAGGGCAAAGGCAGAGTGCTGCGTGGAGGCCGGTAACATAGGGTTGCTAAGGATTGGGAGGTGTGTGGATAAGTTCGGGGAGATTTTCAGATTTTTCCTAACTTCCCTCCAGGAAAAATTGTGTCTCTGATGAGGAGGTTCATCCACAGATTGATTGGTAGTGCTCTTAGGTTGCTGTGCAGTATAGCTGGGAGATTGTAGGAAGCTGTCATTGCAGATTCCAGATGTAAGTTTGGAAATTTGGATTGCTGGGTTAGCCAGTCCAGACCTAAACGTAGGAGGCAAGATAGGTTGTATACCCGAATGTGGGGGATTCCTGCCCCTTCTTCGCTCCGCGGGAGATATAGTTTGGGCAATGCAATGTGGGGTTTTTTCCCTTTCCATAGGAAAGCCGTTAAGGCTCTGTTGATTTTTTGCGTATCTGTATGTTTAATCAGGATTGGGATTGTTTGCATTGGGTAAAGTAGGCATGAGAAACTCACCATTTTTTAGAGATGGCATCTCCTGAACAGCGAAAGAAGGAGGTCTTTCCAGGCTTCAAGTTCACGTGTGATCTTTTTAATTAAAGGGGGATAATTTAATGAGTACAGGGATGCCGGGTCTTTTACTATGTTCACTCCCAAATATGTGATGTGGTGTCGTGCTATTGGGAATGGGGTGGTTAGTGTCCACGAGTTCCTTCCTTGTGTACGAAGGGGCAGGATTTCACTTTTGATGAAATTTATTTTTAGGCCGGAGCATGATTGAAATTGTTGGACGATGCGTTGAACTTGTGGGATATCTTCCTGGGGATTGGCCGTGAAGACTAAAATGTCATTGGCAAAGAGGGCTGTCCGCAATTCCTCCTTGCCTATGTTGACTCCGTGCAAGGGCGCGAGTAGGTTTAGATATTGGGACAGTGGTTCTAATGCCAGATTGAATAATAAGGGGGATAAGGGGCATCCCTGCCTAGTACTTTTGTGCAAGTGGATGGGGTCCAAGATAAGTTTGACTGCTATCACTCTGGCTGAAGGGGCGGAATAGAGGCTTCTGATGAAGTGCATTATCGGACCCGAGAATCCTAAGGCCTCCAGGGTCCGCGACAGCCACTGAAAGCTGACATTGTCAAAGGCTTTCTCGGCATCAAGTGCAATGATAGTGAGATCTTTGGAAAGGTTGGTCTTGGCATGTTCTAAGACTGCCAGAACTTTCCTTATGTTTGCAGATGCCAATCTGCCCTTGACAAAGCCAGCTTGTGCCAGGTGCACCAGGAATGGGACTATATGTGCTAGGTGTGAGGCAATTATTTTGGACAGTAGTTTGGCGTCTACATTTAATAATGATATAGGGCAGTATGATCCTGGCTCTGTGGGATCCTTGCCTTTTTTCTCTATCTACTTTATGTAAGCTTGTTGCTCCGAGGGGGGGTATGGTCCTCCATCCCATATTGTGTTAAAGACTTGCTTTAGTGTGGGTGAAATGTAATGTTTAGTCAATTTATAAAATTCTCCCATTAAACCGTCCAGTCCAGGGGACTTGCCGTTTGCTGAGGAGCTAATGGCACCTTCATTATCTTTCTGGGAGATGGGAGCATTCAGGATGTCCAAATGTGCCTGACTAATCTGGGGGATACCGGGAGATTTTAAGAAGACGTCCGCCTGGGAGAAGTCTGTTGGGTCTAGGGCATAAAGGGAAGCATAAAAAGTTTGTAGAATTTTGTTGATTTCTGGAGGGGAGGATGCTAATTTGCCTTGATGATCTTTCAAGGATGTGATATGGGTGGGGTTAAATTTCCCCTTACTGAGTCAAGCTAGCAATTTACTGGCTTTGTTGCCATGCTTGTGTAGGTGTAAGTCATAGTGAGCTTCGCTGCTTGCCACTCTGACCTGTTTTCATGGGTATCGGTCAGGATTAAATTTTGTTTGGCTTCCCTAAGCCTTTGGCTGTCTGTTTTATATTTGTGGAGTGATTCTTTCTTGTGGTGAGCCGTGTATGAGATTATTTTACCCTGTAGAAAGGCCTTGCCCCCATCCCAGAGTAGGTTTGGCTGAGGGGAGTGTATGGCGTTAGTTTCTAGGAATTCCTGCCAGGCTTTTTCCAGGAAAGCCTGGAGATGACTGTCTTGTGCCAGAAAGGAAGGGAATCTCCAAATTTTGGGGTTGTTGACTTGGAAGGGGGTCTTTAGTGTGATCGAGATCGGGGAGTGATCAGAGATCACCAGCTCGTGTATAGCTGTATCTCTAATTTGTTGCTGTAGGGATGGTGAGATTAGGAGGTAGTCAAGTCTGGCGAAGGATTTATGGGGGGCCGAGTAATAAGTATACTCCCTTTCTATTGCATGGGACTCCCGCCAGGGATCTATTAGTTGGGCGCTCGTTGGAAGTTGTTTGAGAAGCGAGGGGGGGCTCGTTTGTTGGGCGGGAGTTTTGCGGTCCTATTGGGAGCGCTCCTCGTTGTAGTTGTGTTGTGAACTGTGTTGAAATCACCTCCTATCAGGTGCGGCATGAATGGATCCTTCAGGATCCAGTTAGTGAGTTTTTGGAAGAAGGCAATCATGGGGAAGTTGGGTGTGTAGACATTTGAAATGATTATGTCTTTGTTTTGGATGTGTATGTGCGCTGACGTCAGACGTCCTGCTGTATCGCTGTCAACTGAAATGAGGTTGTTTAGTCTTTTGTGAAAGAGTATTACAACTCCTGCCTTTCTGTCCACTGCCGAGGAGCCTATGACTTCGCCCACCTACTGTTTTTGGAGACGGTGAAAGTCTTCCGAGGGCGGATGTGTCTCCTGTAGGAGGGCAATGTCAGCGTCTAGCCGTTTTAGGTGCCTCAGAATCTTCATACGTTTAGATGGGGACCTAAGGCCTTTTATGTTCCAAGAAACTATTTTCATGTCAGTAGACTAGGTAATAGGGGTATGGTGTAGTGTTGCCAGTGTATATCTGGATACATATTAAAAGGAATGATTTACAGTTTGTTGCTCAGGAGTGTCTCTGCCATGGGTAGTGAAAATAGGAGCGAACCTGCATGGGAAGGGGGGGATGGGGATAAGAGAGAAAAAGACAAGAATCATAAATGTGAACTGAATAGAAACAGTCAACAATATTAACTTCACTTTTTTCCGTATGAGGGAACGCAAATCCAAGTTGGCGTTGCTGAGTTCCTGGGGGAGCAGTGGTGAGAGACGGCAGAACTAGTGTTGAACAAACCCGGACTGTAACGTTCGGGTCCGTACCAAACTTTGGGGTGTCCGGGACCCGGACCCGAACACGGACATTTCAAAAAACGTTCGGGGTTCTGGGTTCTGGTAGTTGATCATGCATGTTGAATAGCTGCAGGGCAGCCAATCAACAAGCGTTTCACTGGTTTGCCCTTAGAAGCCATCACAGCCATGCCTACTAATGGCATGTCTGTGATTGGCCAGTGCATCATGTGACCCAGCCTCTATATAAGCTGGAGTCACTTGATGCTGCAGTCACATGCTCTCTGAGACTCTGACTAGTATAGGGAGAGGAAGCTGCCAGCGTTTTTGTGAGGGACAGATAGCAGACATTTTAACATCTGATCCTGCATCCTGAGATTACTACTATTGTTGCTCTGAGGGACAGATTGCAGAAATTTGAGATTTCACATACTGCTGCTTTGAGTGACAGATTGCAGATCAAACTCTGCATAACACAACGATGGCTACGATCGTACACAACGATCAGATTGTGGGAGTAATTTGAGATTTCACATACTGCTGCTTTGAGTGACAGATAGCAGATCAAACCCTGCCTAACACAACGATCGTTACGATCGCACACAACGATCAGATTGTGGGATAGTACACAACGATCAGATTGTGGGAGTAATTTGAGATTTCACATACTGCTGCTTTGAGTGACAGATTGCAGATCAAACCCTGCATTACTTTAATGAGGGTGTT
>BLSH010317802.1:53718-73658 GCA_018402905.1 Glandirana rugosa | reverse complement strand
GGACGTGGTTGTGGTGCTGCTGGTGCTGCTGGTGCTGCTGGTGCTGCTGGTGTTGGTGAACCTCCTGTTGGAAGGAGAGGACGTGGTCGAGGTGTGCCAGCTACACGCACAAGGGAAACACCTTCCTCAGGTAGCCAACAGAACCTTCACCGGTATATGGTAGGCCCGAATGCCCCTCAACGATTGATGAGGCCAGAACAAGTACAGGCGATAGTAGATTGGGTGGCTGACAATGCCTCCAGTTCCTTCACATTGTCTCCCTCCCGGTCCCTTGATGAAAGCTCAGAGTTGGCACCTGAACCCTATGGCCATCTGTCTTTCACCTCAGCCCCTTGTAAATTAGCCAAGCAGTCTGAGCCCCAAGTCCTGCAAGAGACTCTTATTCTTTTTGATGACTCTCCTGGTGTGCTTTCCGTGGGCCATCCACATAGCGCTGCCCCAGAAGTGGAAGACATTGAGTGCACCGATGCCCAACCACTTCTGTTGCAGGATGAGGACATGGAAACACCAGCGCAGCACATCTCTGATGTGACGAAACACAGGTGCCAACTGCTGCAACTTGCCTCAGTGTGCAGACAGACAAGGAGGGCAGTGGTGAAGGGTGGGTGGAAGATGATGTGGAGGATGATGAGGTCCTAGACCCCACATGGAATGAGGGTCATGCGAGTGACGTGCGCAGTTTGGAGGAAGAGGTGGTGGTCGTACAGAGGCACCAGCACAGCAAAAGAGGAAGCAGGTTGCAAAAGCGGAGCGAGCGTCCCCTAGACAGTATGCCTGCTACTACCCACCGCACCCAGGGACCTAGCACACCAAAGGCAGCCCAAAGGCATTCCCCCGCGTGGCAGTTCTTCAGACAATGTGCTCAGCCTCCTCCTGCTTCCTCTTCTGCTGCTGCCTCTGCCTTTTTCTCCACCTCTACAGTGACAGTGTCACCTGCCACCCAGCAAACAGACGATATAACAGCAAAGCCACCGTGTCCGCCACCGTCCCCAAGCATTTCCACATGGTCCCATGGAAGCTTACAGCTGTCCATCTCCCAAACACTGGAAAGAAAGAGGAAGTACCCCCCTACCCACCCACGATCCCTGGCTCTGAATGCCAGCATTTCAAAATTCCTGGCCTTTGAAATGCTGTCATTCCGTCTGGTGGACACGGACAGTTTCAAAAACCTGATGGCAGTGGCTGTCCCACAGTACGTGGTTCCCAGCCGCCACTACTTTTCCAGGCGAGCCATCCCTTCCCTGCACAAACAAGTCGGGGACAAGATCAAGTGTGCACTGCGCAACGCTATCTGTGGCAAGGTCCACATAACCACTGATACATGGACCAGTAAGCACGGGCAGGGACGCTATATCTCGCTAACTGCACACTGGGCAAATGTAATGGCGGGTGGGCCTGAGCCGGCTAGCCATTTGGCGCATGTCCTTCCACCACCGAGGATTGCAAGGCATTTCTCTTTGCCTCCTGTTGCCTTCTCCTCCTACTGAGCTTCCTCCTCCTCGACCACCTACTCATCCCCTCAGCGTAACACCTTCACCACCAACATCAGCACATCCAGAGGGAAACGACAGCAGGCTGTTTTAAAACTGATATGTTTGGGGGATAAACCCCACACTGCGCAGGAGCTGTGGATGGGCATTGAACAACAGACCAATGAGTGGTTGTTGCCATTGAGTCTCAAGCCCGGCCTGGTGGTGTGCGACAATGGCCGAAATCTCGTAGCGGCTCTGGGCCGAGCCGGTTTGACGCATGTGCTGAATTTGGTGGTACAGAATTTTCTAAAAAACTACCCGGATATGTAAGAGCTGCTGCATAATGTGCGGGCCGTCTGTGCGCACTTTCGGCGTTCTCACCCTTCTGCTTCGGCCTTCCAGCTCACCGCCTCATATGCGACATGCCCACAAGGTGGAACTCCACCTTGCACATGCTGGAGAGACTGTGAGAGGAGCAGCAGGCAATAGTGGAGTTTCAGCTGTAGCACGCACGGGTCAGTCACTCTGCGGAACAGCAACACTTCATGACCAACGAGTGGGCCTCCATGCGAGACCTGTGTAGCGTATTGCGGTGTTTTGAGTACTCCACCAACATGGCCAGTGCCGATGACGCTGGTCTCAGCGTTACTTTCCCACTTCTATGCCTCCTCGAAAAAACACCATGATGGAAGAGGATGTGGCACAGGAGGATGAGGAGGAGGAGGAGGAAGAGGGGTCATTTCCACGACCAGTCATTCACAAGTGGCTCGGAGGGTGGGTTCCTGCACCAGCATAGGTCAGGTCAAAAATATTCAAGCCAGGGCACAGTTTTGGAGGACGAGGAGGACGAGGAAGATGAGGAGGAGGAGGAGGAATCGCAGCAGGGCAGCACCCAACACAGCTCGTGGGCATCACTGGAGCATGGCTGGGGGGATACAGAGGACACGGATGATATACCTCCCACAGAGGACAGCTTGTCTTTGCCTCTGGGCAGCCTGGCACACATGGCCGACTACATGCTGCAGTGCCTGCGCAACGACAGCCGAGTTGCCCACATTGTAACTTCTTCTGATTACTGGGTGGCCACCCTGCTGGATCCCCATTACAAGGACAATGTGCCGTCCTTAATTCCCTCACTGGAGTGTGAGAGGAAGATGCGCGACTACAAGCGCACACTGGTAGAGGCGCTGCTGAGGGCATTCCCAAATCACACCGGGGGCTCAGTGGTAGCACACGGCGAAGGCAGAGGAGGAGGAGGAGGAGGAAGAGGCCACCAATGCAGCTGTGCCACCGCCAGCACCTCAGAAGGCAGGGTTAGCATGGCCGAAATGTGGCAAAGCTTTGTCAGCAGCCCGCCACAACAAACAGCACCACCAGCCGATAGAAAACGTCTTAGCAGGAGGCAGCATTTCAGCAACATGGTGCAAGAGTATGTGTGCACACGCCTACACGTACTGACTGATGGGTCTGCCCCATTCAACTTCTGGGTCTCCAAATTGGCCATGGCCTGAGCTTGCCCTTTATGCCTTGGAGGTGCTGGCCTGTCCTGCAGCCAGTGTATTGTCTGAACGTGTGTTTAGCACGGCAGGGGGCGTTATCACATACAAGCGCAGCCGCCTGTCCACAGCGAACGTGGACAAGCTAACCTTTATTAAAATGAACCAGGCATGGATCTCACAAGACTTGTCTGTACCTTGTGCAGAATAAACATTTAGACCGGACTCACACAGCCATTCGTATACTTGTTTTTTTGAATAGGCCTCAATATTTTGGGGGCTACCCCAATTATAAACAAAAAAAAAACAGTGTTGGCTACCTCCTCCTCCTCCTCGACCACCGACACTTCCACCTACACTGCCACGGTCACGGCCTAGTCAACCTCTAGGCTCCAACTCCACATCCACCCCCCCCTTCCCATTTTTTTTATTTGATTTTTATTTATTTTCCCTATCCCCATTTTTTTGTAGGTCACTTGCCCTACTCTAATCCCCATTTTACTTCCTTTTGCAGCCCTCTAGCACTTGCCAGGACTTTGTTACAGCCATTTTTGTGCCTAAAAGTTCGGGTCCCCATTGACTTCAATGGGATTCGGGGTCCGGGATAAAGTTCGGGCAACGTTCGGTGCCGAACCCTGACTTTTTCCCAAAGTTCGTTCAGACCCTCCGAACCCGAACGTCCAGGTGTTCGCTCAACTCTAGTTAGGACCCATCTTGAGTGATGGTATAGAAAAATTTAGCCGATCACGAATGTATGTTGTGCAGGGCAAGTTGAATTGTCTGCCATGGTTGAGACTGCATATACCAGCGGTTTCTGTCTGAGGTTAGGTGTGAGTAGAGCTTTTGTCAGGGTGGTTAAAGCACAGCTTTTTTGGAGGATCTTTCCTGGGGGCTTCTTTGTTCTCCCGCCGTGGGTTGTGAGGTGTCCATGGCCCAGGTAGAGCTTCCTGAGCGATTCAGATTGTGCCTCAGGTAATAGTCCACTTCTTCTGGGTTATGAAAAGATAGCTGGTCTCCGTTTGGTGCTTGAAATCGCAGCACTGCAGGGAAGGCTAATGTGAAGCGTAGGCCCTATTTGTATAAAGCTGCACAAATTGGTTGGAATTCTTTTCGTTTTTTGGATACTTCAGCTGAGTAATCCGCAAACAGCAGTAGGTTTGTGCCTTCTATGTTAAGATTACGGGTTTTGCGGAACACTTGCAGAATGGCTAGTCTGTCATTGTAGTTCAAATATTTCATGATGACTGGTCTGACCGATTTCCTACTGCTGTCCGGGGGTCCAGTTCTGTGGGCTCTTTCCAAAACACATTGGTGAGTAAGGCCTAGTGCCTCGGGTATGCGAGCTGCGCATAGTTGAAGTGCATTGTTAGGGAAAGACTCCGGGACTCCTATTATCCTCAAATTATTCCTCCTGGATCTGTTTTCGAGATCCTGGAGCTTTTCCTGTATTGCCAGGGGTACTTTAGAGTGTTGCTCTAGGGTCCCAGTGGCCTGATATAGCTCATCTTCTAGGTCAGATATCCTAGACTCAGCAGTTGAAATTCTCCGTGCCTGTTCCCCCAACTCCCTCTTGATCTGCAACATACCTGCTGTCACTGCCGTGTCTACTGCAGCAGATATGTTGGGGAGGAGAAGAGCTTCCACTGCTTGTGCTATTTTTTAGTATGAGTCCTTTGCTGCTTCTCCCAGGGGGTCTGCTGGCTGCAGCTCTACGTTCTCTCCCTCATTGTTAATGACAGCGGCCATGTTGCCTGCATCTGGAGGGAGGCCCTGTATTGCCGTGCGGGCTGGGGTGGGTGAGCTGGAGCCGGAGCTCCTGAGGTATCGCTCCATATGGTGAGGGGGTGATCCGCGGTGTTGGCATTAGGATTGCAGGGAATGGCGCTGTATTTGTATGCAGTAATGTCCCGGGACTGTCGGAGCCAGCATGCCTCACTCCTCGCTCATACGGCGCTGGAAAAGGAAGTCCATAAGGATTTTTTTAATAGTAGAGCAGTAGGGATGTGGAACACCCTTCCACAGTAGGTGTTGTCAGCAGGGAGCTTTGGATACATTTAGAGTATAGAGAATAGTAGAGATATAAACACACACACACACATTGATTTATTCAACCCTACCAACCTTACCAACTATGTTACGTAATAGAAATAAGAATACCCTCTACATTCCTCTCCTGCACATATTGCCCACTGTTATAGCCTCCGGACGCCTCTCCTGCACATGCTCTCAGTTGTCTAACCGTCCACACCCCTCTCCTGCATTTACTACCCGCTGTCATACCCTCTGATTCTGGAATACTGCCCGCTGTCATACTCTCCATGCTCTTCTCCTTCACATAGTGCCCATCGTCATACCCTCTGCACTCCTCCTCTGCATGTACTGCTTGCCACAATACCCTCCAATCCAATACCCTGCCACAATCCCCACTTCACATATTGCGGCTATGAAACCCGCCACATGCCATCTCTGTACATAATGCCTTCTAAGACACTTTAGCATTATTTGTAAAATTTTGCCCATTTTGGAATGGGTACACTTTTCTACTTTTATAGAAAGTAAAAATCTGATTATTATTTCTTGATGAACCATAGAATATGTTCTTTAGTGATGGTGGTGCCATATGATTATCACAGTTTGAAGTCTTCTTTATTCTTTAGGTTGATGGATGACATTACAGTAAATACAGAAGAGATATGAGAAGATTTATTATCTATGTGGGAATTACAGACCAGGAACTAAACATAAATCTCAGGAAAATATTAACATATGTGCTATGTTTTTTTTTTTTATACTAATATTATTATCAGCTTAAGGTTTATGATATTGTTCATGGCCTAAATATACATTTCCTTAAAGTGTGATTCCACCCTACACCTTTTTTGCTTGTTTTTGGGTTTTTTTGTGTGTTTTTAGGTGGAGTGCGGAAGGGTTTTAGTCCTGATCTCTGAGACTTTGGTAGGGAGATTGCTCTTTATTTTCAGTTCCATTTTTAAAGAGCAACAGGCAAAAATTAAGACAATAGGGGGTTTTCGGTGCTATTGATCAAATATTGAAACTAAAATCTAAAATGTATTTTAAAAACTTCAATCATTTTTAGGCAATTTTAGATCTATTTAATTCACGGTATCCAAAATCCACACCACAACTCACAGGATTACTTTGAATGGACTGCGCCGTGTAAGGCTAGGTTCTGTAGGTGAATTGTATGCATTTTGAATCACATCCAATTTGCATGACATGTGAAAGAACATTGCTTTCTATTATGCCTGTTTACATATGTCCAGTGTATCTGGAGTGTAGAACAGGATACAATCCTGACCTGATACTGATGCAATCTTGATCTGATCCTGATCAAAAACTGACCTGAAACGCTGAACAGCTACTTTGTAAATTAGCTCTGAAAACCAAGCTTCAATTGGCACTGCACATGTGTGAACCCAGCCTAAACCTCTCTCTCTATATTTTCATTAACCCCAGTATCATTCAGATTTCAGATTTACAGGTATGGTCTTTTACTGCAAAGTCTACTTTAGGCTGGGTTCACACCTATGCGAATTGGATGTGGCTTACACCTCATCCAATTCGCATTACACTTGAAAACACATTGTTTTCAATGTGTCAGGTTCACATAGGTGCGGAGCATTCTCAGTCCGCATTGCACAGAAAACGCGTGTATTTTCTGTGCAATGCGGTGCAAATTCCCAGGCCATTCTGTTCAATGGGAGCGCATCTGACCCGCAGATGTGCCCCACACTGAATGGCAATTTTACAGGGATCTTTCCCCTCCTCACTGCACCTCCCCTCCCTCCCCCCCGCAGCTGCTGCTTTGCGAGAACGGACAGGAGCCGCCTAACGGCAGCTCCGCCCCTTCTCAGCAGCAAACTGGCTGGAATTTGCACCAGACTGGTGTGAATCCAACCTTAATTAGACACTGTGCTTCCTTCCTTCAGTCCATCACACTCTCATGCAAAGTGTATTGCACTGTACATGCTAAATGTGATGAAGGCTGTTAATATATATTTGACAATCATGGCATCCTAACAACTTTATTTTCTTGTTTTGAAACCAATTGGGAGTTTCCTTTGCTTTTTTTGGAATCATTTTCTTGCTAAAATGTCCACCCTTATTTCATCTTTATCATACTGGTAGATGGCAGCAGATTTTTATCACAAACGTCTTGGTACATTTTTCCATTCATCCTTCCTTCAATGACATGAAGTTTGCCAGTAACATATTCTGAAAAACAGCCCCACGCTATGATTTTCCCACCTCCAAACTTCACTGTTGGTATAGGGGTGTTTTTAGGGTGTTATGCCATTTGACCTCCAAACATTGTGTGTATTATGCCATCCAATGAGTTCAATTTTGGTCTCATCTGACCAGACTATATTCTCCTAAAATGTCACAGGCTTGTCTAAATTTTTATGCACCACACTTTCAACGAGCTTCACCATGCTTTTTCTTCAGCAGTGAAGTCTTACTTGGCGAGTGTGCATACAGGCCATGGTGGTTGAGTGCATTACTTTTTGTTTTCTTTGAAACAATTCCAGGTGTTTCTGAAGCTCTCCACAAGTGGTCCTTGGCTCTTGGACAACTCTTCTGATAATTCTTTTCACTCCTCTGTGCAAGGAGCACCTGGTCATGGCTGGTTTATGGTGAAATGATGTTCTTTCCACTACCGGATTATGGCCCCAACAGTGCTCACTGGAACATTCAAAAGTTTATAAATCCTTCTGTAACCAAAGTCATCAGTATGTTTTTCAATGATAAGGTTGTAAAGGTCTTGAGAGAGCTCTTTGCTTTTACCCATCATGAGATGTTTCTTGTGTGACACCTTGGTAATGAGACACCTTTTTATAGGCTATTAGTTAAGACTGATCCAGCTGATATTAATTTGCACTGACAAGGGGCAGGGTTACTTTGTAATTACTGATAGATTTCAGCTGGTGTCTTTGCTTTCCATGTCTTTCTTCATGTGTTCAATACTAAGGCCCCTTTCACACTGGGGTGCTTTACAGGCGCTATTGCGCTAAAAATAGTGCCTGGAAAGTGTCTCCCCATTAAACCCAGTGTGTCCTTTCACACTGGGGCGGCTCAGGGTGGTGCGCTTGCGGGAGTAAAATTAAACTCCTGCAAGCAAGATTTTTCAGGAATGTGGGGAGCGGTGTATACACCGCTCCTCCACCGCCCCTGCCATTGCAATGAATGGGCAGTGCTCCCGAAGAGGCTGTACACCGCTCTGGGAGCACCGACCTTATGGAGGGGTTAAAAGTGCTGTGCTGCCGCCCGAATAGCGGTGCCATAGCGCTGCTATTACAGCGGTAGATTGCCGCTAAATTAGTGGCGGTTTACCGCTGACGATCGTGCGGTCCAAGTGTGAAAGGGGCCTAATAGTTGGCGTTTTATATTTATATATACATTCTCTCCTTTCTTTATATGGTTAGTGAGGTTGAGTCTTCAGTTCATTTTTTTATTATATATTATTTTTTAAATTTATTTTAATAGATCCTATGTACCGTGGACTCCCGAACTACCTATTCGATAATCTAGAGTCTAGAAAACAGCTAAGGCTGGGACTTTGAGGACATTTTAGGATATATGCTTGCACAAATCAAACAATTTGCTTGGGAAAGTCTCAGTTGATGTATTTTCAGCACATTCTTTTGAACATGGTGTTAAATATAAAAAGCTATTTTGAATATTGTAGGGACTCACTTCAAGTGTAGAGCTTTAACCACTTCCCAACCAACCGCATGATCCCCTCCCTTCATAGACTGGGCCGCAGGGCAGTATTCCAACATGTTAATGACCCCAAACACACCTCCAAGACAACCACTGCCTTGCTAAAGAAGCTGAGGGTTAAGGTGATGGACTGGCCAAGCATGTCTCCTGACTTAAACCCTACTGAGCATCTGTGGGCATCCTCAAATGAAAGGTGGAGAAGCACAAGGTCTCTAACATCCACCAGCTCCGTAATGTTGTCATGGAGGAGTGGAAGAGAACTCCAGTGGCAACCTGTGAAGCTCTGGTGAACTCCATGCCCAAGATGGTTAAGGCAGTACTGGAAAATAATGATGGCCACACAAAATATTGACACTTTGGGCCCAATTTGGACTTTTTCACTTAGGGTGTACTCACTTTTGTTGCCAGCGGTTTAGACATTAATGGCTGTGTTTTGAATTATTTTGAGGGGACAGCAAATTTACACTGTTATACAAGCTGTACACTCACTCCTTTACATTGTAGCAAAGTGTCATTTCTTCAGTGTTGTCACATGAAAAGATATAATAAAATATTTACAAAAATGTGAGGGGTGTACTCCCTTTTGCGAGATACTTTAGATCACTTTCTTCAACCCGGTTTGTGATGGATGTCCCCAGATTGAGGATAGAATTCTCTTCCTCCTCTGGTCAGGCTCATTTCCGGTCACCGGCCCTTATATTTCCTTCCCTGGTACCGCCCCATCACGTGACTTGACAAAGCGAAGGATTGCGAAACATGTCGTCAGCCTGACGGGACCTCCACTGTTCCCTGCAGACCCACCACTCAAACTACAGCCTTGCACCGCAGTCCCGAGGATTGACGTCACCTCGGACCAAACCGTGGCTCTGCCCACCTCTTCCTTCCAGCGTGTCTGGCGGGGCGGCTCTTGCCAGGAGAGTTAGATCCAGCTGCAGCTCCACTCACCCCCTCCCCCCAGCGCGAGCTCTGACTGCACGGCTGGTGTTGGGAGAGTTACTCACAACACATAGGAGCCTCGCCTCTCTCTCTCCCCCCTGCTTATCCATCACCCTGCCAGCCTCACACCACAACGCTGTTTCCACCCTCCATCTGGGGCACCCAGGCTTTTTTGGAGCACCAGCAGGGCTACTGCAAGTACATATTGGGAGCCATATGGAACATTACCGTTTGTAAGTACTTTAATAAACACCTGTTTTAATCTTGTACAATCACATTGCTGCATCTTACTTGCGATTCATCACTCTGCTGGAGCACATGTCATGATTATTGTTTCTCAAGCGCCATTCCACCAATTAATTTTCACCTCCAGTTCCTAGCTCTTTCCCCAGAGCGAGTCTGGGCTGCTGAGACATCATCTGTCATTGACAATACACATCCAGACAACCAGCGCCAGATCTATTACTGTTTTCAACGTGTTCCAGTAGTTGGCTTAAGGGGGGTAGGGAGCGTAGGGAGTCTATAAGGAAGAGAATTACATTTTCTGCATATAGACCAATTTTATGCTGGGTGTCTTCGATTTGTATGCCAGAAATTGAGGTATTAGTCCAAATATTCCGCTAGGGGTTCCATGATGAGGAAGAATATAATTGGGGAGAGGGGGCAGCCCTGTCTTGTTCCATTTGTGATGGGAAATGAGGATGAGAGGAAGCCTGAGGTCCAGACTTTGGCTGTTGGGCATGTATATAAGGCGATAGGATCCCTGCCTGGAATGCGAACCTCAATAGTACTTCAGTCATACATAACCAATTTACCATATTGAATGCTTTTTCAGCATCAAGGGAGATTACTAGAGAAGGTATATGGTGGTGCTCAGCCCATTGGACCAGGTTAATTGAGCAACAGGTGCCATCAGAGGTCTGGCGGCCAGGGACGAACCCCACCTGGTCTGGGTGTATGAGTAGGTAAATTGAGTAATCCTATTAGCCAGGTTTTTAGCATATAGTTTGGTGTCTGTATTAAGGAGTGATATAGGGCAGTAATGTGCTGGATTGTCTGGGGCTTTACCTGGTTTGGGTATAGTCACAATAGTGGATTCTAGAAATTCTTAATTATGTTAAATGTGTTCGTTAGATGGCGCGTTAATTGGTCAGAGAAAAGATTATAATATTCATTTATGAAGCCATCTGGGCCAGAGGATTTGTGAAGAAGGAGTGATTTAATGCCTTTAGTTATTTCAGTTGGGGTGAATGAGGCTGATTGTTCGGTAAGTTGCGTTTCTGAGAGGGAAGGGAGATCAATCATGTCTAAAAACTGGTTTAACTTATCTGGGTTCGGTGTCAAGGAGGTCGGGTTATCTTTTAAGTTATATAGAGACAAATAAAATTTCCGAAATTGATCTGCAATTTCAGATGGGTTGTGAATTTTTTGGTCATGTTCGTTTGTGAGGAATGGTATTTTAGAGGCTGCTATTTTGCGTTTGTGTTGCCTTGCTAGGAATACTCCAGGTTTCTTGTTTGACGTGTAAAAAGAGAGGCGTAAGTCGAAGGACTTTTTAAAATATTCACTCAACTGGGATTATAGATCTTTTAGTTTAGCTGAGATGGTGGGGTAAATGTTTTGTTTATTTTGGGCTTCTAGATTGTGTATTTGAGATGTGAGTTGTGTAATGGATAGTAGGTGTGTATGTTTCTCGTGGGCTGTAATTTTAATGAGGAACCCTCTAATATATGCCTTATGGCTATTCCATAGAGTTATGGGGTCAGTTACCGTGCCAGTATTGATTTCAAAGAAGCTTGCAAGGGCAGAGTTGATTTGTTTTTGGTATTCAGGTAAGAAGGTGGGAATTTAGTCTCCATGGAGAGAAAGTGAAGTTGTTTGTTGCTATGGCAAGCTCTAAAGTTATGGGGGCGTGATCGGACCAGGTGATCAAGCCTATGGAGGTTGAGAGTACTCGTTGTAAGGTAAATTTATCCACTATAAAGAAGTCTGGAATACACTTTATGAGTAGTGGAATAGAAGGTAAAATCTTTCTCATTGCCGTGCATGCATCTCCATGGATCAAAGAGGTCTTGGGATATTAAGCAGTGTAAAGTAGATGATGTCTTGTGATTTGGGTTGGTAGAGTCTATATTAGGCTCGATAAGATCATTGAAGTCCCCACAAATTACTGTGGGATTGGACTCATACGGTTGCAGTTTGGAGAATATGGATTTGAAAAAGGAATTTTGGGGAGAATTGGGGGCATATATGTTGACCAGCGTTATGCGGTGGTTGTTAATTGTTGCTGTGAGGATATCGACCGTTAGGGTCAGTCTCTATGAAGTGGAGAAGAAAGGAGGCTGAGTCACGGATGGCTACCATGACTCCTTTCCATTTAGAGTTGGCATTGGCAAAGAATGTGTGGGGTAATTTTGGGTGAGAGCACTTCAGTGGGTTAGAAGTATTGAAATGTGTCTCTTGAATGCAGATCACATCACAATTTGCTTTAAGGGGCTCTTTCCACATAAGTGATCTCTAAAAGGGACTGTTAAGCCCATTGGTGTTCAGTGAAAAAAAATGTAGTGCCATAATTAATTAATTGGGAGGGACTGTGAATGTGCTAGGTGTTGCTTCGATAACATGAAAGATTTGACCCTCTATACCGCTACCAGGCAAATGAAAGTTAATATACCAGATTTTCCAAGGCATACACTAAGTTAAGATAAGGTGCTTGTACCAGCTTACTATGGGGGATAGGTGGAAGGAGGGGAGAGAAAGATGAAATAGAAAGGTAAGAAAGGTAAGAAGAATAAAGTACAGAATAGTGTGCACAGCACACCCATAATCTGGGGTGGAGGATAACACATGCAGGTAAATCTATAGGAAGTCAAACTATAATTGTTTTGAGTACAGAGAAAAGAGAAAAGATAAACCAGAACTCGGAACTCAGCATGGGGAAGTGTCAATGAAGTGTAGCAGAGCTACGGCATCAATAGTAAAGGATATCTGATGCAGATCAGGTGTTGTTTGATTGGCGCCATTCATCCGAGATATGCTGTGGAGATACAGCTTTGGAGGGAATGGGCATGGATAGAGGGGAAAGACTCCATTTCTGGAGCTGCCCTGTTTGAGGTGATAGGTGGTCACGGCTTTGCCTTGGTCTGTGACAATGAGCTTAGTTGGGAATCCTCACTTGTATACAATGTTTCGATCTCTTCGGATTGAAGTCACAGGTGTAAGCTCTTTGCGCTTTACTGCTGTAGTGGCAGATATGCCGCTATATAGAGCTAGGGTTGTTATACGGCTCTGGAAAAGCTGACATATTCTGGCAGAAAAGAGTATGCGTTCCTTGGTTTGGAAGAAATGCAATCTTGCCAATACATCCTATTTATCTGCAGGGATGTGTGATGGTTTAAAGATCCTATTGTGCTCTGTCGATTGTGAGGTCCAAGGCAAATAGGGTAGGAACCAGTGCCTTGAAAAATTGCTGTAAGTAGAGGGTTAGCTCTGCAGGGGGAACAGACTCGGGGATGCCTCTAATTTTGATGTTAGTCCTGCGAGAGTGGTCCTCTAGGTCCGTCATTTTTGCGGTGATGCGTTGTAGTTGTTCTGCTTGGTGTTGGTGTGCATTGACCAACTTGCTATATGCAGAGACATCATTGCTCACCTGGTGTTCAAGTGTGTCCGTGCAGTCGCCAACGCAGTCAATCTGATACTGCATATGGGACATAGCTTGGTTTATGTCCTTCCTGAGATCTTTTCTTAGATATTTTTGTAAGAACAGGAGCATATGTTTAAGCATGTTTTCAGAAACAGGATTGTCGGTAGTCGGGAGAGTGGCAAGAGAGTCTGTTTGTTCTTGTTCAGAATCAGTGTCATCATTAGTATAAGCCTCAAGGGGTTGGTGGAATGTGAAGTGCTTTTTGCTTACTGGACCCTGGTGGGACGATGAGGAGTGTGGAAAAGAAGCAGCTCTCTTTGTGCTGTCTCTGGATCTGTTCCCTTGCGCTGCAGAGCAGTCCATGTCCTCTAAGGTATTGCAGGAGAGGCGTGCTGTGAAGCTGGGAGAGCCGCTGTGAGAGGCTCCGGCGCCATCTTGTTTGCTTTTAGGCCGGGCCTGATGGCGGGGCTTTCTTCCTGGTCATGGTGCACAGCGGCTTCAAGTGTTAAGCTGCCGTATTAAGAGCGGGTATAGGGGTTGTAGCAGGTTCTATGCCTGGGTTTCTTCCCTGTGCTGGCAGAGAGGGAGATCTATTTGGCCATCACAGTGTGCGGTCAAGCTCCGCCCCTATATTTATCATATTTTTTGTATACGTCTTTTAGAGTGGCTGGCCCTGTTTCCCCTCCAAATTCATTGGTGGTGATGTGGAAAACTTTTGTTCCCTTTTTTTGGAGGACCTGGACCCCTGCATGGTCAACACAAATCTTTTCGTATATTTACCTGGTCTATTCCTGTAAAAAGTGGTTATTGCCTTTTGGCAATAGAACTTTTTCTGTGCTTTAATTATAGACCTCTCCATCCTTCCTTGAACGTTTGTGACTGGGCTTCCTTCCACTCTGGTCCCACTTTTGTGTTGGGAGGGGGGGCCTGGGACTCTGTCAGCCTCTGTGGTCTCACTATTGTCGCTGTAAGTTATGACCCAGATTAAGACATATTTTACACTTTTATTGTTGATCTTTCTCTTATATATAATCTGGCTTGTGTTGAATTGTATATTCATATGCAATGACTGTATTATTAATTGTTATTATTTTTCCAATGTTAGAAATACACTGTTGAATGAAATCCAAAACTTCCTGATGAAGACTGTTACCAGTGGAAACGTTGGAGCATATATATATTATATAAATATAAAATACTACAACCTAGAACCTAGTATTTTCCAGACCGTAAAACTTTTGTATATATTTTTGTGTGTGCAATACTCTTTTTCTACTATTGTCATTTTAAATGATGTAACAATAAAATATATGCCTTTTACATTTACATCTTATTTTTTGATTGCTGCCTGAAAAGTCCCACCAAAACCATGTTCTGTCTCTTTTATCTTTTGGGATGTGGCAATGATCTCTAAACATGGGTGCTGTTTAAGAATACTGAATTTCTTGTTTTGAAAACATATTTTTTTTAATAACAAAAAGTAAAAAAAATATCATTTTTTTTTTTCAAAATGTTTGGTCTTTTTTCATTTATATTGCAAGAAATAAAAACAGCAGAGGTGATCCAATACCACCAAAAGAATGCTCTATTTGTGGGGAAAAAGGGGGATCAAATTTTGTTTGTGTGCAGCATTGCATGACCACACAATTACCAGTTAAAGCAACACAGCGCCAAATTGTAAAAATGCTCTGGTCATTAAGGGGGCAATTCCTTCCGGGGCTGAAGTGTTTAAAGACACTGCCACTCGCTTTTTCTCCGTTTAGGGCTAGTTTTGTCCATTTTTATTTAAAAGAAAGTTCAGCAAACACAGTAGATTCCCTCACAGGTGTATTCAGAATTTCAATCTTGCTTCCCAAATAAATGACATTCAACCCTTCTGGCTTGTAAAAGCAGCACTCCTGCTCTGGCCTGACGCTTTAGGCCTTGGTCTGTCTCCCACAGACTGGATGCTCAGCAACTCGGTGCATACAGCAAGCAGGCTCATGCTACACTGGCTCCCACCTCTCTACTAGGTGGAGCCCTCCTGACTCCTGGGCCAGACCTCCTGTCTGCAGGCTGGAGCCCTCCTGACTCTTGGGACCAGACCTCCTGACTCTCGGGGCCAGACCTCCTGTCTGCCGGGTGAAGCCCTCCTGACTCCTGGGGCCAGACCTCCTGTCTGCCTAGTGGAACCCTCCTGACTCCTGGGCTAGATCTTCTGTCGGCTGGGTGGAGCCCTCCTGACTCCTGGGGCCAGACCTCCTGTCTGCCTAGTGGAACCCTCCTGACTCCTGGGCTAGATCTCCTGTCGGCTGGGTGGAGCCCTCCTGACTCCTGGGGCAAGACATCCTGTATGCCGGGTGGAGCCCTCCTGGCTCCTGGGCCAGACCTCCTGTCCAGAAGCCCAGAACCAAAGTCTGGTAATAACTTAAAGCCCAGAACACAGCTGACCAGTTAGTGTACTGTATGTTCACTAGACCCGGACCCTGGCAGAGTACCGCCCTGCTACAATATAATAAACAATTATTGATGTAAGCAGTTTTTTAGTGTTAGTTGATAATTTGCTATGAATAGCACTTGGAAAGTCATTTTTTTGTGTTTTCTATTTGTTCTTATATTATATAGGTGCTTTCAATAATCTAGTTAGGCCCATTTCACACATGCTGTCCAACCAGGTCCGCCTGTCTGTTTTTCAGGCGGACCTGATCGGATGCTCCATTCACCCCTATAGAGCGAAGGATGACAGCGATTACATGTCCACTATCCAATCCGGTCCGCCAAATCTAGACAGATGGAAACCCTATTTTACATACGTCTAGCGGATCGGATCAGATGGAATCGGATGAAAACGGATCAGCCTGTCCGTTTTCATCCAATCTCCCATAGAGGAGAGCTCTGGTGGGTCCGTCCCTGCACACTGAGCTGAGACAGACCTGTCACTGGCCTACTCAGCAGAGATCACAGATCGAAAATGGATTTTGGAAACTGAATTGTATGGTATGTACCTTAAAAAAAACTAAAGCTATCAACTTGACATAAATTGCCACGGGACAAAACAAGTCGCAGGTCTTCTATTCAGCAATATACTGTATTGTGTACAAAGTTGAACAAAATGTTAGCCCAGAATGCATTAACCAATTTCCGACCGCCGACCACAGTCTGATGGAGACAAAGTGGCTCGATATCGATCGCCGCCGGCTACCCGCAATGCCCCCCCCCCGCAGTGAAAGAACGGAGGTCCGTGTAAGTAAACACAGATCTCTGTTCTGTTAGAGGGGGAAGGGCTGTGATCACAGGCTTCCTGTATATGGAAGCCGTGATCACCCCCTTCCCCCAGCCAGCCCAGCCCACACACAGTTAGAACACGCCCAGGGAACACTGTTAACCCTTAGAGCGCCCCCTGCAGGTTTAACCCTTTCACTGCCAATGGCATTTACACAGTAATCAGTGCATTTTTATAGCACTGATCGCTGTATAAATGCCAATGGTCCCAAAAAAGTGTCAAAATGGTCCGACATGTCCGCTGCAATATCGCAGTACCGCTAAAAATCGCAGATCGCCGTCATTACTAGTAAAAAAATAAATAAATAAAAACCCCAGAAATTAATTCTCATCATCCGTAAAACACGGCAACTTTTGTACAAACCAATCAATAAATGCAGATTGCAATTTTTTTTTACCAAAAATATGAGGAAGAATATAAATCAGCCAAAACCGATGGAAAAATGTTTTTTTATATTTTGCTTTTTTTTGGATTTGTATTTAAGCAAAAAGTAAGAAATTTGGGTTTTTTTGCACAATTGTCGCTCTTCTTTTGTTTAGAAAGCTCTATTTGTGGGAACAAAAGGACGCAAATTTTGTTTGGGTACAACGTCGCAGGACCACACATTTGTCAGTTAAAGCAACGCATTGCCGAATCACAAAAAGTGCTTTGGTCCTAAAGTGGGAAATCCTCCCGGGGCTGAAGTGGTTAAAACATCTCCAAACCACAAACCCACATTGCAGAGCTGGGGCAGCTGTTATGCAGAACAAGAAAAAAAATTACAATGTAACGTTTAAGAGACAAAAGGAACAATTTTCACACAGTAGCTGGATCAGTTTGCTTGAGCCCAAGGCAAAAGTAAGAGGAAAAAATAAACAGTTAAAGAATATTACAAACACAACAGCCTTCACCACTTCAGCCCCGGAAGGATTTACCCCCTTAATGGCCAGGTCATTTTTTTGCAATACAGTACTGCGTCGCTTTAACTGACGATTGGGCATTCGTGCAACGCTGCACCCAAACAGAATTGATGTCCTTTTTTTCCCCTCAAATAGAGCTTTCTTTTGGTGGTATTTGATCACCTCTGCAGTTTTTATTTTTTGCCCTGTAAACAAACAAAGACCAAGAATTTTGAAAAAAAAAAACATTTCTTACTTTCTGCTATAAAAGAAATACAATAAAAATGTAAAAAAATAAATAAAATTTCTTCATAAATTTAGGCCAATACTGTATGTATCCTGCTACATATGTATCCTGCTATCATATATATTAGTAAAAAAATCCCAATAAGCATATATTGATTGCCTTCTGCAAAAGTTATAGCGTATACAAACTATGGGATAGATTTACGGAATTTTTATTTATTTCATTTTTTCTGCTAATCGTGGCAAGCAGCGACTTATAGCGGGACTGATTGGACACTAAGTGACACTTTTTTGGGGACCAGTGACACCAATACCGTGATCAATGCCAAAAATATGCACTGTCATTGTACTAATGATACTGGAAAGGGGTTAACATCAGGGGCAATGAAAGGCTTAGGTGTGTTCCTAGGAAGTAATTACTAGCTGTGGGGAGGTGCTTTTACTGTGAGAAGGCAGAGATCTGTGTTCCTGCTTAGCAGAAACACAGGATCCCTACCTCCCCTTCTCACAGAACAGCGATCTGCCTTGTTTACATTGGCAGACCACCAGTCTGCCTCTTTCAGGAATGATCAGTGGGTCCCGGCAGACATTGGGTCCGCCGGACCTGCTGATTGGCTCCTGCTGTGTCCAATCACAGCGGAAGCAAGTTCCTGGTGGTACACCAGACCCGAAAGTGCAGAATCATGTATGGGTACGTGATTCTGCACAGGGAAGCCGACTTGCTGCAATATATATATATATATATATACACAGCATACGCTCGGAAAGAGGTTAATAGTAGAGCAGTAAGGATGTAGAACATCCTTCCACAGTAGGTGGAGTCTGCGGGGAGTTTGGATAAAAAAAAAAAAACGTTGAAATGTGTTTCTTAGTGAACACAATGTACAGGGATATTGAAGATCGTAGAGATAGTAAAATAGTAGAGATGTAAACACACACACTCTCAGGTTGCACTGAATGGACCAGTGTCTTTATTCAACGTTACCAAATATGTCTCTATGTAACTATATTATGTAATAGAAATGTCACCTAGAAAAAATCAAACTTTTTAGTATGATCTGTTTGCAATTATTTTTGAATGGTATTATTAGCTGCAATAGGTGATTTTAATCTGTAAATCTGTATTGTAATTTTATGATGTATGATTAAAAATGATGAATTTTATACTTTGTTGTATTCGATAATAATTACGTGATATCTAAAATGTCCCATTTATTATTACATTTCAAAGAATACCCTCTCCTGCACATATTGTCCACTGTTATAGCCTCTGAACTCCTCTCCTGCACATACTTCCAGTTGTCTTACCGTCCACACCCCTCTCCTGCATGTACTGCCTGCAGTCATACCCTCTGCACTTTTCTTCTGTCATACTCGTCACACTCTTCTCCTTCACATACTGCCCATCGTCATACCCTCTGTACTCCTCCTTTACACCTACTGCCTGCCGCCATACCCTCCATCCCTTGTCATACTCTCCATGCTCTTCTCCTTCACATACTGCCCATCATCATACCCTCTGTACTCCTCCTCTACACCTGCTGCCTGCCACCATACCATCCATCTGTTGTCAAATACTCTCCACGCTCTTCTCCTTCACATACTGTCCATCGTCATACCCTCTGTACTCCTCCTCTACACCTACTGCCTGCCACCATACCCTCCATCCATTGTCAAATACTCTCCATGTTCTTCTGCTTCACATACTGTCCATCGTCATACTTGTACTCCTCCTCTGCACATACTGCCTGCCATCATACCCTCCATCCATTGTCCTACTCTCCATGTTCTTCTCCTTCACATATTGTCCATCGTCATACCCTCTGTACTCCTCCTCTGCACCTACTGCCTGTCACCATACCCTCCATCCGTTGTCAAATATTCTCTACACTCTTCTCCTTCACATACTGCCCATCGTCATACCCTCTGTACTCCTCCTTTACACCTACTGCCTGCCACCATACCCTTCATCCCTTGTCATACTCTCCATGCTCTTCTCCTTCACATACTGCCCATCATCATACCCTCTGTACTCCTCCTCTACACCTACTGCCTGCCCCCATACCCTCCATCCCTTGTCATACTCTCCATGCTCTTCTCCTTCACATACTGCCCATCATCATACCCTCTGTACTCCTCCTCTACACCTGCTGCCTGCCACCATACCATCTACCTGTCATACACTTCCTCTTCTCGCACCTCTCATAAACTGTTGTCTACCTACCATACCACCGTCCGTCGTCCACATCTCCTCCTCATGTCTCC
>BLSH010317802.1:22232-46353 GCA_018402905.1 Glandirana rugosa | reverse complement strand
ATGTGGTGGTGCACCATCTTGCTGGAACTATGATGTCGGTGATAGGGAATTGCTGGCCATCAAGTCGGGCTTTGGAGGAATGACGGTACCTCCTGGAAGGAGCAGCTCACCCGGTACTGGTTTTTACTGACCATAAAAAACATAAAAAAACCATATGCTGTGAAGATACGAGATGTGCAGCACCTGAAACTATGGATACTGGAAGCCTGTGCTAGCATTTCTCCTGCGGTGTTGCTATCAGTGTGTGAAGAGTGGGAGAAGAGGGTTGCATTGACAATCCAACACAATGGGCAGCACACTGAACACATTTTATAAGTGGTCAGAAACTTGTAAATAACTCATGAAAGAATAAAGTTATGTTAAAACCAAGCACACCATTGTTTTTCTTGTGAAATTCCCAATAAGTTTGATGTGTCACATGACCCTCTTCCTATTGAAAAAACAAAAGTTGGATTCAAAATTGCCGACATCAAAATGGCCGCCATGGTCACCACCCATCTTGAAAAGTTTCCCCCCTCACATATACTAATGTGCCACAAACAGGAAGTTACTATCACCAACCATTCCCATTTTATTAAGGTGTATCCATATAAATGGCCCACCCTGTACATTCTAGATGTAATGAAGGCTTTCAAGATATACACTCACCGGCCACTGTATTAGGTACACCTGTTGAATTGCTTGGCAACACAAATTGCTAATCAGCCAATCACATGGCAGCAACTCAATGCATTTAGGCATCTAGATGTAGTGAGGACGACTTGCTGAATTTCAAGCCAAGCATCAGAATGGGAAGAAAGGGAATTTAAGTGACTTTGAACGTGACATGGTTGTTGGTGCCAGACGGGCTGGTCTGCATATTTAAAAAATTGCTGATCTACTGGCATTTTCACACACAACCATATCTAGGGTGTACAGAGAATGGTCCAAAAAAGCAAAAATATCCAGTGAGCTGCAGTTGTGTGGAGGAAAATGCCTTGTTGATGTCAGAGATCAGAGGAGAATGGGCAGACTGGCTCCAGATGATAGAAAGGCAACAGCAATACCATCTCTGAATGCACATCACATCCAACCTTGAAGCAGATGGGCTACAGCAGCAGAAGACCATACTGGTTGCCACTCCTGTCAGCTAAGAACAGGAAATTGAAGCTACAATTTGCGCAGGTTCACTAAAATTGGACAATAGAAGATTGGAAAAACGTTGCCTGGTCTGATGAGTCTCAATTTCAGATGCAACATTCCGATGGTAGGGTCAGAATTTGGTGTAAACAACATGAACGCATGGATCCATCCTGTCTTGTATCAACGGTTCAGGCTGGTGGTGGTGGTGAATGGTGTGGGGCATATTTTCCTGGCACACTTTGGGCCCCTTAGTACCAATTGAGCATTGCTTAAACCCCACAGCCTACCTGAGCATTATTGCTGACCATGTCCATCCTTTTATGACTACAGTGTCCCCATCTTCTGATGGCTCCTTCCAGCAGGATAACGCACCATGTCACAAAGCTCAAATCACCTCACCACTGGTTTCTTGAACATGACAATGGGGTCACTGCACTCCAATGGCCTCCACAGTCACCGGATCTCAATCCAGTAGAGCACCTTTGGGATGTGGTGGAATGGGAGATTTGCATCATGGATGTTCAGCCAGAAATCTGCAGCAACTGTGTGATGCTTTCATGTCACTATGGACCAAATCTCTGAGGAATGATTCCAACACCTTGTTGTGTCTATGCCATGAAGAATGAAGGCAGTTCTGAAGGCAAAAGGAAGTCCAACCCGGTACTAGCAGGCGTGTGAGTGTATTTGACAATCATGGCTTCCTTTTGGAAGACAGGCTCCTTGTTTGTCATTCTGGATGGTCCTCATAGATAATCCTTGGTTTCCATTGGGACTATCTCTAGACGAATTCACCAGATTAATTTTCATTTCTTTTTCTGAAAGTACAGGTTTCTCCATACTTGTCATTAGGCATTCTGCAAGAGTGATGAGTGTTTTCTGGCTCTTCTTGCATTAGACATCAATCTCTTATGTCTACAATACACCCAACGATACACTATACAATATATGGTAATATATATAAGTGGCTCGCTTATAAAAATAAAAACACACCAAAATAAGATTGAATCATAATACAAACAAATCTGTATTAAAAAGTCCCAAGTGTCAGTTGTAAATTCCAATAGTGAATGCTTTAGTGAGCAAAGCAGATAAAATTATAATGTGATCTCCACCTCCAGTTCATAGACATTTGTGTAATAGCACATGTCCTCCACAAAACACTTTGAGGCTCACCAGAGAGTGTGTGACTCTGGCAAGAGAAGTCAAACAGCATTTGTTGCGACCTTAGCAGTAAATTATTATAGAACTCGGCATATTACATAGCAGTTTCCTCCTCCATCTCAGACAAAGTTAGGGTATAAGACATGAAAGAGAGCCAAAACACCACTTACAATAGTGTAAATCCAGCAAGTATATTGAAATTGGTTAAAGACACTTACATAAACGCTTCCGTAAGGGAGCCCTGATTACATCATTTCTGACTAAACGCGTTGGACAGAGTCTGAAGCTGTGACATTAATGTGCATGTGTGTGCATCACTGAAGATTATGGGGTTTGTACTTTCAAAGCAGATCTTACTCAAGCGTTAACATAAGTGTTTTTAAAAAATGTTTAATAAATATACCCGATCAGTGCCTCATCAGAGCCCATAAGTACAGCCTCACCAGTGCAGCCTCATCAGTGCCTATCAATGCAGCCTTATCAGTGCCCATCAATGCAGCCTACTGTATCAGTGCCCATCAATGCAGTCTGTCAGTGCCCATCAGTGCAGTCTTATCAGTGCACATCAGTGAAGAAGAAAATTACTTATTTGCAAAACTGTATAACAGAAACGAAGAAAAAGGTTGTTGTTTTTTCAAAAATGTCTGTCTTTTTTCATTTGTTTAGCAAAAAAAAAAACCCAATGGTGATTAAATACCACCAAAAGAAAGCTCTACCTGTCTCAAAAAAAATATAAAAATTTAATGTAGGTACAGTGTTGCATGACCGCACAATTGTCATTCAAAGTGTGACAGCGCTGAAAACTGAAAATTGGTCTGGGCAGGGAGGGGGTGAACGTGTCCTGTATTGAAGTGGTTAAACACAATGTTACTTTCTAAACAAAATGCATGAAGCTAAAACATTAAATAAAAATAATGTGAAAATCCCCCACATATACGCACACACACGCATACTCTGTTAGATGCATGTCTGCATGAGCGTGCATATGTAAACATGCACACTGCTGTGCGCCTGCACACACAGGAGCTAAACCACACATATGTTACACACACTACTGGCAAAAGTGTGCATAATAGGAGATAATAAAGATTGTAGTGCCTCCTTACATCACAGGTGTCCCCAGCAGAGTCCCTCCTTACACATCAGGTGTCCCCAGCGGAGTGCCTCATTACATCACAGATGTCCCCAGCGGAGTGCCTCCTTACACCAGGTGTCCCCAGCGGAGTGCCTCCTTACATCACAGATGTCCCCAGCGGAGTCCCTCCTTACATTACAGGTGTCCCCAGCGGAGTGCCTCCTTACATCACAGGTGTCCCCAGCGGTGTGCCTCCTTACATCACAGGTGTCCCCAGCGGAGTGCCTCCTTACATCACAGGTGTCCCCAGTGGAGTGCCTCCTTACATCACAGGTGTCTCCAGCGGAGTGCCTCCTTACATCACAGGTGTCCCCAGCGGAGTGCCTCCTTACATCACAGGTGTCCCCAACGGAGTGCCTCCTTACATCACAGGTGTCCCCAGCGGAGTGCCTCCTTACATCACAGGTGTCCCCAGCAGAGTGCCTCCTTACATCACAGGTGTCCCCAACGGAGTGCCTCCTTACATCACAGGTGTCCCCAGCGGAGTGCCTCCTTAAATCACAGGTGTTCTCAGCAAAGTGCCTCCTTACATCACAGGTGTCCCCAATGGAGTGCCTCCTTACATTACAGGTGTCCCCAGTGGAGTCCCTTCTTACATCACAGGTGTCCCCAGCAGAGTGCCTCCTTACATCACAGGTGTCCCCAGTGGAGTGCCTCCTTACATCACAGATGTCCATAGCGGAGTGCCTCCTTACATCACAGGTGTCCCCAGCGGAGTGCCTCCTTACATCACAGGTGTCTCCAGCGGAGTGCCTCCTTACATCACAGGTGTCCCCAGCGGAGTGCCTCCTTACATCACAGGTGTCCCCAGTGGAGTGCCTCCTTACATCACAGGTGTCCCCAGCGGAGTGCCTCCTTACATCACAGGTGTCCCCAGTGGAGTGCCTCCTTACATCACAGGTGTCTCCAGCGGAGTGCCTCCTTACATCACAGGTGTCCCCAGCGGAGTGCCTCCTTACATCACAGGTGTCTCCAGCGGAGTGCCTCCTTACATCACAGGTGTCTCCAGCGGAGTGCCTCCTTACATCACAGGTGTCCCCAGTGGAGTGCCTCCTTACATCACAAAGTGTGACAGCGCTGAAAACTGAAAATTGGTCTGGGCAGGGAGGGGGTGAACGTGTCCTGTATTGAAGTGGTTAAACACAATGTTACTTTCTAAACAAAATGCATGAAGCTAAAACATTAAATAAAAATAATGTGAAAATCCCCCACATATACGCACACACATATCTGCATGAGCGTGCATATGTAAACATGCACACTGCTGTGCGCCTGCACACACAGAAGCTAAACCACACATATGTTACACACACTACTGGCAAAAGTGTGCATAATAGGAGATAATAAAGATTGTAGTGCCTCCTTACATCACAGGTGTCCCCAGCAGAGTCCCTCCTTACACATCAGGTGTCCCCAATGGAGTGCCTCCTTACATTACAGGTGTCCCCAGTGGAGTCCCTTCTTACATCACAGGTGCCCCCAGCAGAGTGCCTCCTTACATCACAGGTGTCCCCAGTGGAGTGCCTCCTTACATCACAGATGTCCATAGCGGAGTGCCTCCTTACATCACAGGTGTCCCCAGCGGAGTGCCTCCTTACATCACAGGTGCCCTCAGCGGAGTGCCTCCTTACATCACAGGTGTCCCCAGCGGAGTGCATCCTTACATCACAGGTGCCCCCAGCGGAGTGCCTCCTTACATCACAGGTGCCCACAGCGGAGTGCCTCCTTACATCACAGGTGTCCCCAGCAGAGTGCCTCCTTACATCACAGGTGTCCCCAGTGGAGTGCCTCCTTACATCACAGGTGTCTCCAGCGGAGTGCCTCCTTACATCACAGGTGTCCCCAGCGGAGTGCCTCCTTACATCACAGGTGTCCCCAGTGGAGTGCCTCCTTACATCACAGGTGTCCCGAGTGGAGTGCCTCCTTACATCACAGGTGTCTCCAGCGGAGTGCCTCCTTACATCACAGGTGTCCCCAGCGGAGTGCCTCCTTACATCACTGGTGTCCCCAGAGGAGTGCCTCCTTACATCACAGGTGTCCCCAGCGGAGTGCCTACTTACATCACAGGTGTCCCCAGCGGTGTGCCTCCTTATATCACAGGTGTCCCCAGTGGAGTGCCCCCTTACATCACAGGTGTCCTCAGAGTGCCTCCTTACATCACAGATGTCCCCAGCGGAGTGCCTCCTTACATCACAGGTATTCCCAGCGGAGTGCCTCCTTACATCACAGGTGCCCCAGCGGAGTGCCTCCTTACATCACAGGTGTCTCCAGCGGATTTGTGCCTCCTTACATCACAGGTGTCCCCAGCGGAGTGCCTCCTTACATCACAGGTGCCCCAGTGGAGTGCCTCCTTACATCACAGGTGTCCCCAACGGAGTGCCTCCTTACATCACAGGTGTCCCCAGCGGAGTGCCTCCTTACATCACAGGTGTCCCCAGCAGAGTGCCTCCTTACATCACAGGTGTCCCCAACGGAGTGCCTCCTTACATCACAGGTGTCCCCAGCGGAATCCCTTCTTACATCCCAGGTGTCCCCAGCGGAGTCCCTTCTTACATCACAGGTGTCCCCAGCAGAGTGCCTCCTTACAGCACAGGTGTCCTCAGTGGAGTGGCTCCTTACATCACAGATGTCCATAGCGGAGTCCCTCCTTACATCACAGGTGTCCCCATGGAGTGCCTCCTTACATCACAGGTGTCCCCACCGGAGTGTCTCCTTACATCACAGGTGTCCCCAGCAGAGTCCCTTCTTATGTCACAGATGTCCCCAGCGGAGTGCCTCCTTACATCACAGGTATCCCCAGCGGAGTGCCTCCTTACATCACAGGTGCCCCAGCGGAGTGCCTCCTTACATCACAGGTGTCTCCAGTGGAGTGCCTCCTTACATCACAGGTGTCCCCAGCGAAGTTCCTCCTTACATCACAGGTGTCCCCAGCAGAGTGCCTCCTTACATCACAGGTGTCCCCAACGAAGTGCCTCCTTACATCTCAGGTGTCCCCAGCGGAGTGCCTCCTTACATCACAGGTGTCCATAGCGGAGTGCCTCCTTACATCACAGGTGTCCCCACTGAGTGCCTCCTTACATCACAGGTGTGCCCAGCGGAGTGCCTCCTTACATCACAGGTGTCCCCAGCGGAGTGCCTCCTTACATCACAGGTGTCCCCAATGGAGTGCCTACTTACATCACAGGTGTCCCCAGCAGAGTCTCCGCCGCCATTACAGAAGACCAGCTCTCATGTAATGGGTCACTCGCCGAGGGGAACAAACAAGAGGCGGAGCCGGATGGGTGGCTGCCAATAGAAATGGAGCTGCTGCCAACCCTCCTGCCCCGTGGCCTGCTGCCAGTCTGTGACCTGTTGTGGGAAAGGGGGGTTGGCAGCAGCTCCATATCTATTGGCAGCCACCCGGCCGGCTCCGCCTCTTGTTTGTTCCCCATGACAAGTGACCAGGCTCCAGGAGAGCTGGTCTTCTGCAAAATGGTGGCGGAGACCATAACCAGTGCCGGCCCCGGACCTCTAGCCACAGCTCTGGTGATTCTCTGGCCGGTGCTCGGGGCTAATAATACATTTCTGAATGCACGAGACCTGTGGCTGTTCGGGGGCCCACACTGAACACTTTAGCCCAAAAAGGTCTAATTCAGATCCCGGCCCCCTACCCTACGTGAATCAGTATGGGGTACATTGTACCCCTACCCATTCACCTAAAAGTAAAATGTAAAAAAAAAAACTCACTACACAGGTTTTTAAAGTATTTTATTAAAGCAGCTCCGGCGTCTTCTCCCCTTTATGGCGTCTTCTATCTTCTGCTCATTTGCGGAGTCTTCTTTCTTCTGAGGGATCTTGTTCCTCCTCTGCCTCTGTTCTTCCTCTCTTCTTCTTCCCATGTTGGCACAACGCAATCTCCCGCACAAATGCCGGCTCCGCTGTGTGTTGTGACTTATATTGGCATGGGACGGGGTCACCCGCTGACGTCATCCTGAGGCCCCGCACCTTATGACATCACAGCCCATACTCATTCACGTATGGTGGGGGGCTGGGATCTGGGGGCCCTCTTGTTAAAAGGGGGCTTCCAGACTCTGATAAGCCCCCCGCCCACAGACCCCGACAACCCCCGGTAAGGGTTGTCGGGAAGAGACCCTTGTCCTCATCAACATGGGGACAAGGTGCTTTGGGGTAGGGGGCGCAGAGCCCACCATGTCCCAAAGCCCCCATACTCTCCATGTTGAAGGCATGAGCCCTGGTATGGTCCGGGGGGGTGCGCTCGCTTGTCCCCATCCCCTTTCCTGGTCTGCCAGGCTGCGTGCTTGGATAAGGGTCTGGTATGGATTTTGGGGGGGACCCTACGCTGTTTTTTTGGGTGTTGGGGTTCCCCTTAAAACTCATACCAGACCGAAGGGCCTGGTATGCTCTTGGAGGGGAACCTCATGCGTTTTTTTTTAATTTGGTGGGGGTTCCCTTTCAAAATCCCCATAGCACAAGGTGCCTTGTATTCTCTGGATCAAAGTCGGATCCCTGTTCACAGAAAATCCGTCCCACTTTGACCCAATGTAGGACCGTAAATCACACAGCAAAGTAGGATCAAAGTTGGACCATTTAAATGTTGGTTAATGTGAACCTTGGCTAATGCTGAGGAAGGGGAAGTCCTTCTTGAAATGTGTACTTTATAAGAAGGTTACTGACAGCTTTGGATTGAGTTCCAGATCTTTCCTTGAGGCAGGCGGCTGTATGTAGCATAAATGTTTGAGAGCTGAAAGACACCAATTCATTCCTCTGCCAGAGCTAGAGAACAGAGGATCATTTCCTTCTAAATTTTGTTAGTAGGCACTTCATGATTCCTCTTTTGTGAGTGCAATATTTATTATTTATTACGTTAAAAGCTGTTTTAATATGAATATATATATATATAGAATCAGAGCTAAGCATAATACTCCAAAGAAAATAAATCACTCTCCAGCAGCTGGAATAACCCTATGACCCCCAAGATAGGTTCTACAAATATAAATAATATATTTGCAGCGCTTAGAGTCACTGTTCACCAACTCAATATAATAACACCTGTGCAAATAAAATAAAATCACTCTTCAAGTTATCTTCTGTGCAGTGCTCAGAAAAACTATAAACACTCACCCGAAAATTAGACCCTCATAAATAATGGTTCATATCAGGCTTGTGTAATTTTACAAATGACCACCAGGTGTCACTTTTCCACTTTATCACCAAAACATCTAAAGTCCTTTTACTTCTCAATTCCTCTGATAACTGTATAGAAGGACAATCATAGAGCAATATTGGATATATAGATCAATAAAGACAATAATTATTTTGCACACATGAATTTTCAAGTATGATCTTAAAATCAACCAGTGTTATACCCAGGCTTCCTCTTCAACCACCATGCTTCACCCCCATGCAGTGAAATCCCACCATATGGAGCGAACCTTAAGTTTTATAAGGTCATATATAACATTTCCTGGAGATCTTTCTTGGTTATCACAGTCATTTTCCTTAGGCACCTCATATACCTCACAAAAGAAGCAGTTCCAAAGTGTAGTATTTTTATAAAAACATCACTTTTATTAAAATACATACTTACATGAGGAAAGGCAATCCAAGCATTGTCCCTAGTATACTCAAAGATAGCAGAATCATGACTTCTGGAATGCTAACGCAACTTCCTTTTGCTGGCGTGCTGATGTCACTTCCTCAATGCATTTCTTCATATCGATTTTTCAAGAGGCTTTTTAATATACCTGCCTGTAATGGGTGGTTCACTGAGGCCGGGCTAAATCGAGAGCAGGCCTTACCATGTGCTAGCCAGGTCAGAGAAGTAACGTGTTGGAGGATGAAGAGTTAACTGAGAGCAAGTGTTGTGGTGGAGGAAGAGGAGTTAACTGAGAGTAAGTGTTGTGCTGGAGGAAGAGGAAAAATGTATATACAAGAATGTATATATAGTTCAAGAACTGTTTGATCTTCTAGGCATTCTATAATTACCCTATACCCAACCAAGTTGAATCCCCTAATAAGAAAGCAAAACAAAAGTACTGGCCTAATGTGAGGATCAGTTGTTTGAGGGCAGTGTGAAAGGTGAACCAATACTTCAAGCAACCCCTACGGGGAATGGATACGCTTTCAAGAGGCTTTTTTAAATAGGTTTTAATATACTACACTATTAGGAACTTTTGCACTGCTTTTTTGATTTTTTTGTGTTTATTCTTTGCATATACATAAAAGCCCCCTCTCCCAAGCTGACAGCATTTGAACCTCTTCATAGTTTTAGTGATTTATATTTAGATATTGGATTGACCTCCAAGAATTAAATGTTATTGATTGTATTTGTAATTATGCCAATTGGTGTTGATATTTTATGCACATGTGTATTGAATTACTGACCAATGATTCACACCAACAGTATTTTTGATTTATTGCTAAGTGCCACTAGGGCATTTTTATTTATTTATTTATTTTTATATCGGTTGGACTTTTATCATGTTTATACATCAGGTACACGTCTCAAATTTTCAATGATATTTTATGGACTTTGTATGGACTTTCTGTGATGTTATTTCTAGTTGCCCGGCATTTTTATGTTTTGTAGTATCTGCAAATACAAATACATTGTTGTTATATGCTATCACTGTTTGGAGGCCACGGATCCCTAAGGATCACATGAGAAACCTCAGTAACCATCCAGAGGTTAAGCTTGCATGCTGCAATCCATTAACGACCAAGGGCCCAGTACGTCGATAGGACCACCATTTGGGACATAGACATACCAGCACAACACATTTTGCCAATAATAGCAATCATCTAACTTAGAGTTGCTAAATGATAGAACATCAGATTATATAAAACTATACTAGATGTATTCGTCAATCCTATACACAAAATAAACTATTATGTATCAGTTTATCTGTAGAAGCAGCAAGAATATGGCATTGAAATCATATAAAGGGGGGCGAAGAAAAGCACAGAGGGCTCAGAAACAAACTACCAGACCCTCCCTTAACCCCTATGAAGAGGTTTTAAAGTTGAGCATTACAGTGAGATTTGTTTTTTTAGTAGTATTATGTAAGTACAGTATCTCACAAAAGTGAGTACATCCCACACATGTTTGTAAATATTTTATTATATCTTTTCATGTGACGACACTAAAGAAAGGTCAGTTTGCTACAATGTAAAGTAGTGAGTGTACAGCTTGTATAACAGTGTAAATTTGCTGTCCCCTCAAAATAACTCAACACACAGCCATTAATGTCTAAACCGCTGGCAACAATAGTGAGTACACCCCTAAGTGAAAATGTCCAAATTGGGCCCAATTAGCCATTTTCCCTCCCCGGTGTTATGTGACTCATTAGTGCTGCAAGGTCTTAGGTGTGAATGGGAAGCAGGTGTGTTAAATTTAGTGTTATCGCTCTCACTCTCTCATACTGGTCACTGGAAGTTCAACATGGCACCTCATGGCAAAGAACTCTCTGAGGTTCTGAAAAAAAGAATTGTTGCTTTACATAAAGATGGCCTAGGCTATAAGAAGATTGCCAAGACCCTGAAACTGAGCTGCAGCACGATGGCCAAGACCATACAGCATACAGGACAGGTTCCACTCAGAACAGGCCTCGCCATGGTCAACCAAAGAAGTTGAGTGCACGTGCTCAGCGTCATATCCAGAGGTTGTCTTTGGGAAATAGACGTATGAGTGCTGCCATTGCGGCAGAGGTTGAAGGGGTGGGGGATCAGCCTGTCAGCGCTCAGACCATACGTTGCACACTGCATCAAACTGGTCTGCATGGCTGTCATCCCAGAAGGAAGCCTCTTCTAAAGATGATGACCAAGAAAGCCAGCAAACTGTTTGCTGAAGACAAGCAGACTAAGGGCATGGATTACTGGAACCATGTCATGTGGTCTGATGAGACCAAGATAAATTTATTTGGTTCAGGTGGTGTCAAGCGAGTGTGGAGGCAACCAGGTAAGGAGTACAAAGACAAGTGTGTCTTGCCTACAGTCAAGAATGGTGGTGGGAGTGTCATTGTCTGGGGCTGCAGGAGTGCTGCCAGCACTGGGAAGCTACGGTTTATTGAGGGAACCATGAATTCCAACATGTACTGTGACATACTGAAGCAGAGCATGATTTCCTCCCTTCGAAGACTCAGCCACTGGGCAGTATTCCAATATGATAACGACTCCAAACACACCTCCAAGACGACCACTGCCTTGCTAAAGAAGTTGAGGGTAAAGGCGACGGACTGGCCAAGCATGCCTCCAGACCTAAACCCTATTGAGCATCTGTGGGGCATCCTCAAATGGAAGGTGGAGCAGCGCAAGGTCTCCAATATCCACCTGCTCTGTGATGTCATCATGGAGGTGTGGAAGAGGACTCCAGTGTCAACCTATGAAGCTCTGATGAACTCCATGCCCAAGAGAGTTAAGGCAGTGCTGGAAAATAATGGTGATCACACAAAATATTGACACTTTGAGCCCAATTTGTACATTTTCACTTAGGGTTGTACTCACTTTTGTTGCTAGCGGTTTAGACATTAATGGCTGTATGTTGAGTTATTTTGAGGGGGCAGCAAATTTACACTGCTGTACAAGCTGTACACTCACTACTTTACATTGTAGCAAAGTGTCATTTCTTCAGTGTTGTCACATGAAAAGATATAATAAAATATTTGCAAAAATGTGAGGGATGTACTCACTTTTGTGAGATACTGTATATCCAACGGGTTTCCTTTTTAAGGATCAACTGATCCCAGTACCCCCGGGAATCCTGATATATAGGATTCAAGGCCTAAAGCAGTGGTCTCAAAACTGTGGCCCTTTGCCTGCCTTTATCCAGAACTTGGGGAACTATTCCTTCCACAGACACAAAAAGATGTGGCACCGTTTTTCTCACTAACACCAATGATGAAGCACTATTCCCCCAACCAATGCCAAAAATGGGGCACTATTCCTTGCACTAAGACCAATGATGGGGTATTATTTAATCTCACTGATGTTGGGGCATTTTCTATTGTCCAAAGTCCAGCCCCCTAAAACTTGAATGACAGTAAACTGACCCTTTGTTTGGAAAATTTGAGGACCCCTGGCCTAAAGAATTGATCCACAATTGGGCTTCGGCTTACTAATCGGAGTGGTGATCTTCCAATTACTTGTCAAATAAACATAGTTCTGAATACGTTGTCGGAATTTACATTTATTTTTCCAATATAAAAAGCCACGCACTTACCATTCCATAAGAGATATCACTCCTTTTGTGTCACATGAAATAACATGTTGGGGCTTAAACATTTTCCCATTCGGCAAAGTTGCAACACTTTCATCCCTAACACAGGACATTGGGGAAATTACCACGGTTAAAGGTACTTCTTGCTTTACGTGGGTTTCCTCCTTTGATTATCATTAATGGATGTTGATCCTCTAAATACAATTTCAGGATGGACGTCAGGATGGGTGTATTTACGGTGCCTTGAAAAAGTATTCATACCCCTTGACATTTTCCACATTTTGTCATATTACAACCAAAAACGTAAATGTATTTTATTGGGATTTTATGTGATAGACCAACACAAAGTGGCACATAATTGTGAAGTGGAAGGGAAATGTTAAATGGTTTTCAACATTTTTTACAAATAAATATGTGAAAAGTGTGGCGTGCATTTGTATTCAGCCCCCCCTGAGTCAATACTTTGTAGAACCTCCTTTCGCTGTAATTACAGCTGCAAGTCTTTTTGGGGATGTCTCTACCAGCTTTGTACATCTAGAGAGTAACATTTTTGCAGATTCTTCTTTGTAAAATAGTTAAAGCTCTGTCAGATTGGATGGAGAGCGTCTGTGAACAGCAATTTTCAAGTCTTATCACAGATTCTCAATTGGATTTAGGTCTGGACTTTGACTGGGCCATTGTAACACATGAATATGTTTTGATCTAAACCATTCCATTGTAGCTCTGGCTGTATGTTTAGGGTTGTTGTCCTGCTGGAAGGTGAAACTCAGTCTCAAGTTTTTTGCAGACTCTAACAGGTTTTCTTCTAAAACTGCCCTGTATTTGGCTCCATCCATCTTCCCATCAACTCTCACCAGCTTCCCTGTCCCTGCTGATGAAAAGCATCCCCTCAACATGATGCTGCCACCACCGTGTTTCACAGTGGGGATGGTGTGTTCAGGGTGATGTGCAGTGTTAGTTTTCTGCCACACATAGCTTTTGCTTTTAGGCCACAAAGTTCAATTTTGGTCTCATCTGACCAGAGCACCTTCTTCCACATGTTTACTGTGTCCCCCCCATGGCTGCTCTCAAACTGCAAATGGGACTAATAGTTGTCCTATGGACAGATTCTCCCACCTGAGATGTGGATCACTGCAGCTCCTCCAGAGTTACCATGGGCCTCTTGGCTGCTTCTGTGATTAATGCTCTCCTTGCCCGGTCTGTCAGTTTAGGTGGACATTTTTTTAGTTTATGTAACAACCAGCGTAAACAATTCTAAATCAATAAAATAAAATAAATAAGATGAATAAGCAAACTCCCTGCTGACTCGCCAACCACTGTTAGTGATTACACAACACTCTATAAAGTATGTAACATATAACATATAAATCAGTGTAGCGCAGCAAATAAATAATGATTAACAATACACCAGAACTAAATTTGACATATTACCAATAACCAGTGTGGAGAAAAATGTGATCATAAATACACCAAAAATAAGTGTGTGTGTGTATGTATATATATATATATATATATATATATATATATTTTATAAAGTCCACATTAAAGCGGAGTTCCACTAGATTTTTGGTTTATTAAAAGTCAGCAGCTATAAAAAGTGTAGCTGCTGACTTTTAATAAACAGTAACTTACCTGTCTCCCGGTCCAGAGACAGCTGCGCCCGAAGCCTCGCTCGTCTCCCCCTCCTCCCTGCAGCATTTCAGGTGTGGGCGCCGGCCGTGGCTTCAAGGCCGGGCACGCACTGCGCATGCGCGAGTCGCGCTGCGCGTTGCCAGTGGTCAGGCAATCTTCTGGGACCTGTGACGTGTCCCAGAAGATTGCCAGGAGGGAGGGGCCACCTAGGAGGAGAGGAGGAGTCGCCTAGGCGGTCCAGAGGCGGAAGGTGGAAGAGGGACAGGAAGTCCCTCTGAAACCTGGGGACACCCCCCCCAAAAAAATTACATGCCAAATGTGGCATGTAAGGGGGTGAGGAGTCCTTAAAGCGGTAGTTCCATTTTTGGGTGGAACTCCGCTTTAACCACTTACCCACCAAGCCTGTTTCTTGAATTCTGTGCTTACCAGTTAAAAACAGTTTTTTTTGCTATAAAATTACTTAGAACCCCCCAAACATTATATATATTTTTTTTCCTAACACCCTAGAGAATAAAATGGCGGTCATTGAAAAAATTTATGTCACACCGTATTTGCGCAGCGGTCTTACAAGCGTGCTTTTTTTTTAATAAATTCAGTTTTTTTAGTTAAAAAATAAGAAACCAGTAAAGTTAGGCCAATTTTTTTCCATATTGTGAAAGATAATGTTACGTCGAGTAAAATGGTACCCAACATGTCATGCTTCAAAACTGCGTCCGCTCGCGGAACGGCGATAAACTTTGCAAATTAAAAATCTCCATTGGCGACATTTAAAAAATTCTACAGGTTAGCAGTTTTGTGTTACAGAGGAGGTCTACTGCTATAATTGTTGCTCTCTCTCTAACGATCGCGGCGATACCTCACATGTGTGGTTTGAACACCGTTTTCATATGTGGGCGGGACTTACGTATGCGTTCGCTTCTGCGCGCGAGCTCGGCGGGACGGAGCGCTTTAAATTTTTTTTTTTTTCATTATTTATTTTGCTTTTTACTTTTTTATTTTTACACTGTTCTTTTAAAAAAAAATTGATCACTTTTATTCCTATTACAAGAAATGTAAACATTCCTTGTAATAGAAAAAAGCATGACAGGTCCTCTTAAATATGAGATCTGGGGTCAAAAAGTCCTCAGATCTCATATGTACACTCAAATGCAAAAAAAAAAAAAAAAAATCTGAAAAAAGTGACAGAAGAAAAAAAAAATCGGGCCCTTTAAGACCGTTGGGCGGACGTCATTTCTGACGTCATTTCCGCCGGCCGTGTTATGGAGCCGAGTGACGAGCTTCAGCCGCTCAGTCGGCTCACAGACACTGGGGGGAAAGGATTGGATCATCTCCGCCGCTGCCGGCGGGTCCGGTAAGCGGCGGAGATGACCGGAAAGCGGCGGGGGGGCACCTCTCCCGCCGCTAATAAAAGTGATCTTGCGGCGAATCTGCCGCTAAGACCACTTTTATCTTGCAGGGAATCGCCTGCTGAAAAAAATGGTATCCGAATGGTGCCTGCAGCTGCAGGCACCATTCAGATATCACCACTCAAACCCAAGGACGTCATATGACATCCGCCGGTACGGAAGTGGTTAAGTGATATCTTCAATATATCCCGTGCCTGATTATAAAATTATAAAATTCAGTGACAGTCTTCCACCAGGTGAAATACCTGCTCACCTCCATATAAGTGAAAAAAGCTGTATCTCTCCTTTTAACTCAGATGGATGGTTCTAATCCTCCACTTCTCCTCTCTGGAAAATAAGACTCTCATTCTCACCAATTTCTGTGTGCGTATAAGACAGCGTTTAGTCTCCTCTCAACCCAGATGATTAATTATATTCCTCCTCTCTCCGGGAAACAAACTCCTCACCAGATTATAAAGATCAAAGCAGAAAGGACAGACATAGTGTATTCCCGTATGCAAATATTTATTAAAACCCTGCTTAAGATACACTTACAAGATTAAAAACGATAAGCTTGAGTAATCATATCCAGCTCACCATCTCACCACCTAGGCCTACTGAAGAAGCCTATCATTTGGCAATATCTGTCTAGGGGAGGAACTGAGCTTTGTGACGTTGTTTTACTCGCTAGATCTCAGTCATTTAAATGGGAGGCCTTAAAATGTGTTATTAGAGGGACTATGATAACAGAGGGTACACGTTTGAAAAAATAATGTTACAAGGATATTGCACAGCTCCTGCAGGAAATCCATATTCTAGAGCTTGCTCATAAACAATCACTCCAGGCTGATCTTTTTCAGCAACTGGAAGGAAAACGCAAAGATCTTCATCGAATACTGCATCAGGCATATTTTCGACACAAGGACCACACACGTAGAAATATGTATGAGTGGGGCAACAAGGTTCGTAGACCACTAGCAAGTTCAATTCGTACAAAATCAGGACGCACATACATACCTAAAATCAGATGTCCTAAGAGAGGGCTGGCTCAATCACCTGAAGACATTGCATGGACTTATCACGAGTATTACTCGACTCTTTATATCATCCCCAACCCCTACACATCTCCAGCTAATACGCAGGGACACGAAAAGCTCTCTCAATACATCTTATCAACGGCTCTCCCCACGATAGACCAGCTTAATGCCGATGCATTAAACACTCCATTTTCTACGGATGAAATATGTAAAACAGTTACAACATTACCGTCTGGCAAGAGTCCAGGACCAGACGGTTTTCCTAGCACATTCTATAAACAATTCAAGGATGCCCTTGTACCTATTCTTGAAATAATGTTCAATTCCATATCTGACACGTGCCCTTTCCCAGGACAAGCATAGGAAGCCCACATTACACTTATACATAAAGATCAGAAAGATCCCTCAGAATGCTCACGTTATCGGCCTATTTCTCTAATTAACGTGAACCTCAAAATCTATGCTAAAATATTAGCCGACAGACTCCAAGCGGCCATTCCCTCAATTAGTAGCTTAGATCCAGTCGGTTTCATCCCCACCAGCGAAGCTCAGGATAATACTATTAAAATACTATCGCTTATTTCCCATTGTCAGTCACAAAAAGTACCCCTATGCCTTCTATCAGTGGACGCTGAAAAGGCGTTTGATCACCTAGACTGGATGTATTTGAAATTAACATTAGCTCAAATTGGCCTACCTCCAGATCTTATCCACAAAATATTGGCCTTATATTCTTGCCCAACAGCCCGTATTAAGATTAATGGTCTACTCTCTGACCCTGTCCTTATATCTAACGGGATGCGCTAAGGATGCCCTCTCTCACCACTCCTTTATATACTTGCAATGGAGCACTTGGCCAATGCAATACACACTAGCCATTCAATGCATGGCGTGCTTGAACATTTCCCTCCCTGCAGGTACTCAAGACTCCCTGGCGATTAAATACCCATTCCAATGGGCACAACACTCTATTAAGTACTTGGGAGTACAAATTCCATCGCAATTTCACAAATTATACAATCTAAATTACTGCCCACTTTTGTCCATCATGCAGCAACGCTGTAATAGATGGTCCTCTATTAGACATTCCTGGCTGGGACGGATGTCCCTCTTCAAGAGGGACATCCTCCCCAGATATCTTTACATTTTCCAAACTCTCCCGATTTGGGTTCCTCGATCTCTCTTTTGTTCATCACGGTCCATCCTAATTAATTATATCTGGTCTAGATCTATAGCTAGACTTAAATATGACATTTTGGTGAAAAGACGAGATAACAGAGGCGTAGGTCTGCCCCACCTGGAATTATATCATACTGTGGCAATACTACGCAGGATATTAGACTGGTTCCATCATGGCTCTGTCAAACAATGGGTCAAACTCGAGTCTGACCTATCGCCTGTGTCACTGACCGCCCTTCCTTGGCTGATGCCTATAGACCATACGCCTATAGCATAGTTAACGCCTCTACTCTCTTCTCTCCTATATGTCTGGGATAAGGCCATTATAAAATATAGAATATCTGCACGCTCGGGACCACTCACTCCAATACTTGGAAACCCAGGTTTTCCACCCGGCCAATCAGATAAGGTATTTCTCTGTTGACAACCATCATGCCCATCGCCCATTTGGTTTGCACTCAATACAAAGGGCTTGAAACCCCTAGGAGAACTTAGTTCCTTCTCACACTTCCATGGCGGACAGTAGCTACAATATTTCTAATTACAACACTTTTACGAAGGGCTAACCAAGGAGTGGCCACGTGGGGATCTGTCTCTGAGGAGTGGTGTCTCTCTGACTCCAAGTGCTCGCATACCTTATCTAATATATGGCTTGCTAATATCTTGCGCATTCCCCAGCCGCCCCTTTTACGTCCGAGACTGGGATCAGGAACTAGGTAAGAGCTTACCTCCAGATGACCGGAAGAAAGCCTTCATTTTTACATTTAAATCTACTCTAGCATCCCTCGCACAGGAAAGAATTTATAAAATAATTACTAGATGGTACCGCTGCCCGACCCTATTAAAAAAATTCAACCCAGCCCCATCAGACCTATGCTGGAGATGTGGCAAGTCAAGAATTACACATCTACATGAGTGGTGGTCATGCCCAGTAATAAAACCATTCTGGTCGGCAATATTCCAGCTTAGTCACTTAATTATGGGCAAGGTGTGGCCAGAGACCCCAGAAGTAGCTCTCCTTTCCTTGATCCCGGGAACATTCCAATCCATTAAGAGGGGAATATTACGATTCTTGCTGATAGCAGGAAGAGCACAGATCCCTAGAGACTGGAAATCCAATTCAACACCATCAATATGGGAGTGGGTAGTGGAAAAGAACAGTATAATGGGCATGGAAGAGATGATAGCGATAGAAAATGAAAACCATACTAAGTATGTGAGACAACATGGGACAACAGACCTCAACCTCTTTTTGTCTCTGGGTGAATGCCATAAGTGGCAGACTTGTCCTAGAAGACGACATAGGAACAGCAGATTTTGTTTTTTGTTTTTTTCGCTCTCTTGGTGTTTTACCATCATGGGTCCCCCGCAGTACGGGAAAAAATGAACTCCAAGGTAATCAACCTACAAGCAGTCTACGGCTGTATCTAATAATTTTTAGCTATTATAGGACAAGAGGGTTTACATTGAGGTGTTCTACATAAACGCTAATGAGCCACACTTCTTAGGTAGTGTTATTACCTTGATTTTTCTTTGTTTTTTTTTTCTTGTTTGTTTTAGACCTCATGTACAAAGGACATTTTTTGACTGTTTTACAGCAGCTGTTTTTAGCTGCAGACATTTTTTTCTAGAGTAAATAAACTCTCCATCATGTAATCCTATGTGTTCATGCACACATAGGCTGTTATCAACTGTTTTTAGTAGTGACGTTTTTAAGCTGTAAAAAAACCCAAGACCAGTGGGTTCTGAGAGACGTTCTTCAGCTGTAAAAACATTCAAACGCTGAAAAACGCACAAAAACGTGGCTAAACATCGATCCCCAACGTTTTTGGATGTTTTAGAACAATTGAGGAAACAAAAGGAAAAAGGCTGGCCCTTTAAAAACACGAAAAAACACGCAAAAATACCGGGAATATAACGCTAATAACAGCTGAAAAATTTACTGATAAGCTACCAGCGTTTTTTGGACATTTTTTTAATGTCCTGTGTGCATGAAGCCTTAAATTCAATACATTCAGTAAACCCCCCATCGCTAGAAAACTGGGTTAATGAAGTAGACAAAACGATAGTGAATGAAGAACATATACAAAAAAAAAAAAAAAAAAAAAGAGGAAACAGTGTACAGTATTGGGATAGATGGAAGCAATGGGTAAATGGTACGGCTGGGGGTAGAGGGAGAGGTGGACGGTAGCATGAGAGAATAGTGACACAGAAATACACTAAGGAAATAAAGAGTGTCCTAATAGAAAGGGGGTGAATGTGGTAGTGTGAATGGGTTGAGTGAATGGAAGTTTAAGCTGGCATACTCACGCCCTTTTGTTTTAAGCCTGATATTGGGGCGAGAGGTTGGGAGTGGGTATGAAGAGTCGGGATTAATAGATAATGTGGAAAAGGGAAAATTCATTATATTTCATAAATAAAAATTTCTTGTGCTTTTTTTTCCACAAATGATGTGAAGTAGCCAACACTGGATTGATAAAACCAGCATGAAAAATATGAGAACTGGCGAAAGACTGAGGCAGAATAAAAAAAAAAGAAAAAAAAATTAAATAAAAATTTATTATCAAAAGATTTAAGTCAGGGGGTATCAGAGTAAAGGGGGCTGAATACAAATACACACCACACTTTTCAGATATTTATTTGTAAAACATTTTGAAAAAACATTTAACATTTTCCTTCCACTTCACAATTATGTGCTACTTTGTGTTGGTTTATTACATAAAATCCCAATAAAATACAATTATGTTTTTGGTTGTAACATGACAAAATGTGGAAAATTTCAAAGGGTATCATGTGGGTATCATGTATCATAAATACCTTTTCAAGGCACTGGATCTAAAGATAGTAAGTAAGGCGTGATATGGATGGTATTAGATTCCTTAGGAGGAATCACATAAAACAAAAGAGGTTCCCTAGATCTTGAACGTGCATCTCCATTCACATTGGATCGCTTTGCAGAGAGCCTGTGACAGATGTTGAGGATGCATTATGTCACCCCCTAAAGCATGCAATGAAGTGGGATATCATACATACAGAGGACTTCTTCTTTTTCTCTGTATGCCCAAAGTGAAGTAGCTGGATGTGAATGATTACACTGATGCAATGCATAATGATGGTAATGACATGATTTGCATATACCTTTACTGTGTACAGAAGGCACTAATCAACTTCTGGTGCTGATGTGAAGAACCTCAATGGTCTGTCAAGTGAAGATTTCCACTGGATGATTTATTTATAATCTTCATTAGGCATTAAATAAGTCTTGCCAATAATGTGATCTGTCTGATACAGCAAAAGTTTCCTGCTTGCATTTGAGACACTTTGCAATGAATAATGCTGGTAAAAAGCAAATGAACCTTGCGCTCAGAACTGAAATATGTGATTAAATAATAAAGTGAAAATTCATATGTGTGTCAAATTGGAATGCTTCACTTGGAATGTCAGAATAAAGACAAAAAATAAATAGTATAGAAAAAACAAGACTGTGCTGTCCACTGACAGTTCAAACTTGAAACTTAAACAAGTGACATTCTCCCAACTTATAATAAAATTGTGTGGCGAAAAAAAACAATCAATCAAAAAATTGGTGTCCCAATGCAGATATAAATTCTCATATGTGATCCTCATATCATGTGAATAGCACTAATAACAAAAAGTCCATAAAATGTCCATCAGACTCTTCTCAAATTGGTGAATAAACACACATCACAGTAATGACAATGATACTCAAATCCTCAAAGTGTACAAATTAGCCTCTTACCGGACATCCATAATCCATCCTAGAGACCATAGAGAACGTGGAATGAACCAGCGACTCCTCACAGTAGATGGGTCAGATCACAAAAGCAGCCTTGCTTCAGAACAGGTGTGCTGGATCAGTTAAACCATCTCCTTAGATGTTACAATGCACTGTTTGAATCGACTGTTTAAACTCACTTCAGTGATCGGATGTTGAAGATATATGTATATAAAAAAAAAGAGAAAGGCTCAAATAAGAAGTATGGCACAAAAGTTCTATCATGAACTCGACCAGGCAACGTAGTGACGTCTTAGCTCCTCTGTTACCCAGGAGACTAGGCAGGTTTGATTCCCATGAAATATAAACTAGAGTGTGCATTCTCTGAGCCTTAAAGAGATACTAAACCCTTTTTTTAATTTAAAAATAACAAATATATTATACTTACCTGCTCTGTGCAGTGGTTTTGAGCAGAGCAGCCCAGATCTTTTTCACGGCCGGTGCTCCTGGCCCCTCCTTCATGTCAAGTACCCCCACAGCAAGCAGTTTGCTATGGGGTCACCCGAGCCAAGCCGCTGCTTAATGTGTCCATTCAGCCATGACAGCATCAGGCACCTCAGGAGAGGGAGTACCGGACAGTCGCATCGCTGAAGGGCCCAATATGGACTGGGGGGGAACCCCACGCCTTTTTTTAACATTTTTCTATTGCTGGGCAATGACGGCATTATTTTCTTTACATTCATCAGTCAGTGGGGAAGTCCACTGACAGATGATGACTCTTGGTTATTAAGGACACGGGCAGCCAGCCTCCTGGCCCGCTGCTTAACAGCCAGCTATTTCTTCACACAGAATTCGAATCAGTCAATCGTTTTTCACCCAATCCGAATTGTAATCCTTCTGAAAAGTTGGAATTCACCAGAAAATGAATAAAGGAAACTAATTTTAATGAAAACGAAATGAATTTTAACAAAAACAAAACAAAACTAAACAAATTCGGAAACCAAACTAGATGAATTCCATAATAAAACTAAATTAATTTTTTTTTCCCAAAACAAAGCTTTATTGAAGCTAGGATAGTTTTACAGGTAACAAAGTATCATGATAGATAACAAATCTTTGTATAGCAGGCAATCAAGGTTACAATCTTTAGTCAACATTCCCCAATATTGTGATCTGCATCCGGTTTGTCCGTCCCTACTGATGTTTTGCTAGAGTCTGGGGTATTTTATACCTGGGCGGTGAGGTCCGGAACCCCCATGACCAGCGCAGGGTGGAAGGTTTGTGAGATAGTTATCTTATTCTGGTGGCGGGGGGGTGATATGGCAGGGGAGAGATCAAGGGGGGGGGGGACTATAAAGGGAGAACAAAAGTATGGAGAGTGTTCCATTGGGGTGAGCGAATTGTAACAATGTAGGGGTCTATGTGCCTCTAGCCAGGGGTGTCCTCTAAAACGTGGTGGATGAGGGAGATTTTCAAAGGTTAGCTATTCCAGCCGAGAAGGCGTAGTCTCAGACTTTCACTCACATCTATCAAGTTGTGTTGTGGGGCTTAGTTACAACCTAAGGGAAGGGATCCCATTGGAGGACCGTAAGTCTGGCGTACTCTTGGTATATGATAAGAACGGCCAGTTTTTGGGGCGAGAGAGTTTTAATGTGCAGAGAAATGAAGTGCTTGTTTGTAGGTGTCCGAGGTTTGGAAATGTGTCCAGCAGGCCCATCTCTGAGTTAACGTTCTCGGAGTGTTGCGGGAGATGGCAGTAAGTTCTTCCATCTCTGCCAGTCTGTCAATTTGCCTAAACCAATTCGCCATAGACGGAGTTTTAGTAGTACCCCAGAGTCTTGGTATGCAGAGCTTGGCAGCGTTAATCATAGCCATCGCCAGGGATTTGTGGTAAGAGGTGTCTGCGTTCGCTTGATGATGCAAGAGAAATGGTTCAGGTGTAAACTCTAAAGAGTATGTGGATATGACGCGAACCTGGTCGTGGACTTGCTTCCAGAATGAGTGAATGGGGGGGCATTCCCACAAAATATGTTGGAGAGTGCCACGAGCCTGAGAGCATCTCCAACACGTATCCGGGATGTCTTTATTGTACTTGTGTAAAATTGTTGGAGTGCGGTACAAGCGTGAGGCCAATTTGTAATTATTTTGTTGAATGGAGAGATTTAGTGATCCTTTGTGTGTATGTTGGAATATAGTGACCCAGTCAGTCTCAGAGAGATTGATCTGGAGGGATCGTGACCAGGATTCGCAGGCCTTTCCGTCGTTTGGGAGGGTAGATTCCCATAACATGCTATGCAGTAGGGAGATTACATGTCTTAATGGTTTCTCGCCAAAGCATAGGGAGTCAAATGGAGTTAGGTCGGATGACAGGTCTTTGTGGATCTTAATGCTGTTGATTAGGTGTTTGATCTGCATGTAGCTAAAGGGGTCCAGTGGCTTGGCCATTGAGGGCGTATTGATATGACCTCGATCCTGCAATATTCCATTTTTAAGAACGTGATGTAGCCGTAGGCCAATTGT